>CM066032.1:1805512600-1805813189 GCA_033557465.1 Ichthyophis bannanicus
GCCCCTGCCTATCGTTTCGGAGCCTGGCTCTGCTGTGGGATCGTTGCCCCAGGCGGGGGCCCCTGGTTATCCCGGTAGGACTGCGGTAGGCTGTTGGGGAGGACCCACACGCCCAGGGGGCTGGGCCAGCTGCCCCCTGGAGAGGGGCCCGCTGTGCCCGGCCGGGAAGAGCGTGGAGGCCGGGTGGTGGCAGGGGGAGGCCCTGGGGGGGCCCTGGGGCTCTGTTCCGAGCCGCCGGGGCAGCAATGGTGGCGGTGGTGGACTTCCCCCTCCGCCTCGGGTCCTGGAGGAGGCCTCTACCTCCTCTAGTGAGGATGAGGCGGAGGGGATGGGCCCACCGCCTTTCCCGGGGCCCGCTAGGGCTCCGGAGGAAGTGGTGGCTGCGGTCAGGATGCTTCAGGGTCTCCAGGAGGAGGCCACCCTGCTGCAGGCCCAGCTCTCCCATCTAGAGAGCATGCAGGCCCTGGTGCCTGGGGAGGGCTGGCTGCCGTACTGCCAGCGAGTACGTACCGTGAAGCGGGCCCTTAAGGGTAAGCGCCGATGGGTGGCTTACCTCAGAAATCAGGGATGTGGGTCCCTCACGGAGGTGTATCAACATCAGGATCGTTGGGCCGCCATAGGTGCCGCAGTCCGGGGGGGGCCCTCGGGGGTGGGTAGGCAGGCCAGGGCTCGTTACCCCCCTCTGGAGTTCCGGGCTCCTGGGCAGCCGGATGGGAAGCAGGCTGCCTATGAAATATCAGCTGCGTGTGTGCCCAAATACCTCTCTGATTCCACTTACCGGAGGGTGCTGGTGGATTCCACCGGGAGTCTGGATGTGGCATCGGCGGGGGATGGGACCAGCTTGTCCTCTCTGCTGCACCCTCTCCCCCAAGATGGCGCCTCGGCGTTCGTCAGCAAAAATTTGGATCCGTGTGGGCTGTATGGAGGGGTTTCCGGACCTCCACATGGGTGCTGGAGGAAGCTCAGCGGATTTGGTTGCTGATGGTCTCCCATGGAAGGTTGGAGTGCAGGGAGCAGAACCGCACCGTTTCCAGGCTGTTTCAATGTCTTCAGGAGTCTTTCCGACGTCCCTTTCCTCGGCCGGGATTTCCCAAGATGGCCGCCCAGCAGCTGTTATCAGTGACGTCCTCCCTTCTGCTGTCCGATTCCCGCTGGCCAATCGGCAGGGGGCTGCCCCAGCAGTGATGCTGTTTCCCGGGCTTCCCTGGCCCCCTCTCCTCCCCAAGATGGCCGCCGGAGCATGAGTGATGTCACTTCCGGGTCGGCCCGGAAGTGTGCTGCCGATGCGGTTTCGGCCTCCAATGTCGGGTCTTTGCTGCGGGGGGGATCTGAAGAGGCCTCTGCAGGGCTCCCCCACGGCTCCGGAAGTGGTTCACCGCCTCAGGGGAGTGAAGATCGTCTGCTCCCTTCCACTTCTGCTTCGGGGCTGCATCGAGGACTGAAGGACTACAATCAAGATGGCCGCCGCCCTGATGTCATTTCCGGGGCGGCCCGGAAGTCTGCTACTGGTTTGGGATCTCCCTTCCTTGTCCCCCCCGGAGGTCGTCGGCCGTCTCAAGAGGCAGTGGCAGGGCCCCCCCGGGCTGGGGGGACCCTGTTGAATATCTCCTCCCTGGATCCCTCTGCTGTTCCGGTCCCGTTACCACAGATCTCCCAGGTAGCTGCTGCTTGCACGGTTCTTTTGTCTGGTGCAGCTGGGGAGCCGGCTGCTGACAGCGGTCTGAAGTTGGGGGTCTCCGGGCTGCGTGACTCCCTTCTCCGTAGCCCGCCTCCGGATGGCCCCTCAGTGTCCTTGGAGGATCGGCGGTGCTCCCAGGAGGGGGTGAAGAATCCTCAGTGTACCCTTTCCCTGGTTACTGATGCTCCTGGAGTTGTCTGTGTGTCTGTCCCTGCTGCTGGTTCTGTGTGTCCGTTGTTGGAGCAGGATGCACAGGATGTATCGGGTGGGGGAGAGGCTGTGGGTGGCCCGGCTCGCGAGACAGGTGTCTCTGCTAGAGCCAGGGCAAGTGCACACCGGTCCTGGAAGCAGGAGCACAGGAGGCAGTCGCAGTCTGGGGATTTTGAAGGTCGGGTAAGACCCGGGGAAGTGGGGGGGGAGCGGGGAGGGGGTTCGGGGGGGCTTTCCTTGCTCCCTGGGGCCCTAGGGGACCCTGCGGATGGGGGGCTGCCTAGCAGCATTATTGTGGGGGGGGGAGTTCAGCGGGGGGGTCGGGGATGGTGGGGGGATTGAGGGTCTGGAGGGGCTCACCGAGGAGGAGCTCCAGACTGCCCTGTTGGAGGCTCTGGGAAGCCAGGACGGGCGGGAGGGGGCGGCTCGGGCCGTCCATATCAAAACAGCTCCTGGAGTCCGACAGGGAGCCTTGGGGAGGGGGGGGTTGGGTGGAGGATCACCGGAGGGGGGGTTGGTACGTCTCCCTGCCTCCGTCCCAACAGCATTGGTGGTCCCCAGTCCCACCGAGTCCTCTTCCTCAGTGGTTGGCGCCCCTGGGAAGTCACGGGGATCTTCCCAGAAGTCGGTCCCCCGAGCTTCAGGGTCGCAGCAGTCAGTGGGGGGTCCCGCTGTTACTTCGGCGGGGCCCTCTCGGTCGTTTGCGGAGGCCCTCAGGGGGCCTGCGGGGTCTGCTTCTGTGGGAGGGGGTGGGGGAGCTCCTCCTCGGAGAGGTTCTTTTGGGGGAGAGGGGGGTGGGGGAGGATTACGCGGAGCGGGGGGTGAGACCAGGCGTCGCAACGTGGCGCAGATCCGGTGGGCCGGGGAGGGGCCCCCTCCAGCCAGGGAAGAGGTCCTGAGGATGGTCCTTGGGCTGGGGTTCCTCCCAGGGGACCTGTATGCCTTCATCCACATGAGCAACAGCGTGGAATACGATGTTAGCTTCATGCTGAGACGGGGGCTGGAGGTCTTCTGGGACAAATACCAGCAGCAGAGGGGGCAGGGGGGTGGGTCAACTTTCGCGTTGTGCCTATCTCTCGCCAGGGGGCGGTACCTGTGACCATCCTGGTACGGAATGAGTCGCTCCCAGGGCAGGACATTCAGTTTTGGCTGTCGCGTCATGCGGTGCTTCTCGCACCCCTGGTTAAGGGCGCTGGGCCCCTAGGGGTGTGGGACGGGTCGTGGAAAGGTCGGATCCGTTTGCGTGAGGTGGGTAACGTCGTGCAGCACGTGCCCTCGGCCGGTTTCCTCGGTCGGGATCGCATCTTGTGCTACTACCCCGGGCAACCTCGCGAGTGTCACCGCTGTGGCTCATTCCGCCATCTGAGCATGAACTGTCCCGAGCAGGTCTGCACTCGTTGTGGTGGACGGGGTCATGCCTCGGCCGGGTGTTTGCTCATTCGATGCAACCTTTGCGGGGAGTTGGGCCACCCCTTTGCCCGCTGCCCCTCCGCGTCACACAATGGACCGGGGGGGGGATGTCATCACCCCATCTCGGGCTCCTGTGAGGGAGGAGGTGGTGGAGGTCCCTCTCCCTCAGGAGGTGCCCGAGATCCCTAAGGTGGAGGAGGCCACTGAGCCGAGGGAGCCACCCGGGGGAAGGGATTTGGGTAGGAATGAGGAGAGGGTCGATGTGGTGGAGGTTGTTGTTGCACAACAGGATAGGGGGTTGCGGGTGGTGCCGCCTGAGGAATGGACTACCGTCTCTTCTAAGGGTGGCAAGTCCAAGAGGAAGAAACGGGAGACCTCCCCATTGCTGGAGGTAGAGCCCGTGTTGGACGTCAATCGTTTCGTCTTCTTGGCTACTGATGTGGCTGAGGCGAATGAGAGCTTGCCTGCGGAGGCAGGGCCTCCTGTGCGGCGTTCGGTGCGGTTAGCGGCGGAGGCGGCCCCTCTTCCTCAGCGGCGGCCTCAGAAGGCTCAGAAGGCACGCCGCGGTCAGGGTCCACCTAAGGGTGTGGATTCTGGCGCCCGGCCTCCGGTAGTGGCTCGGGAGCAGCTGCCGGGACGGGTGAGGGAGGATAGGCTTTTGTCTCCGCAGTTGGGTGCTTGGCCTTCGCAGGAGCCCCCTGCTGACCGGGCCGCTCCGACCTCCCCCGCAAGGGTGGGCACTGGTCTGTTGTCGCAGTCTTTGTCTGGGGGTGGGAAGGGGGAGGCGGCACAGGTGGTGGACCCCACGGAGGAGGTCATTCCTCCGACCCCTGACCTGTTTTTGCCCCCTCATTCCGTGGGGACTGGACGTGCCCTCGCGACAGCTTTGCCTGGTGGTCCCGAGGGCGCTAGCACCCGCTGGGGTGACCGGGTCGAACAGGAGGAGGAAGCATCCTCGAGCGTGGTCGACGTGGACCGGGAGGAGTTGCTCCAGCTTGCAGGCCTGTCTTGCAAGCGGGACTCCGGGGATCCAGGGGTTGGGGAGAAAAGGAGGAAGGGGTCACTACACACGAAATAGGTATGGCGTGCACTCCTGCATTCTCGTGCGCCACTATCAACGTGGCTAGCATTTTGACAGACCAGGCGAGGGCTACGGCCTATGATTTTCTTTCCACGAGCGGGCTGGATGTCATCTTTGTGCAAGAGACCAGGCTCACCTCGCTCGCTAGCCTTCATCGGGCAAAGCGGGAGTGGAGGTGGGGTCCTTCGTACTGGTCCCTTGCGGCCCAGCCTTATGCAGGGGTGGCGGTTTTGTTCACGTCTAACCGATTTCAGGTGCAGTACGTGTGGGAACTGGAGCAGGGCCGGTGTTTGCTCTTAGACGGCTTCTGTGGGCCTCACCGGTTTCGTTTTGTGGTGGTCTATGGCCCCCAGTCTAGGTGGGAGCGGAAGGCCCTTTTCAGGGTCATTCGCCCTTACTTACACACCTCTCGTTTGGTGGTCCTGGCAGGGGATTTTAACACCACCACCTTGCGTCAGGACCGAGGGGGGGAGCATTGCCCTCCACATTACGATGGCCATTTTTTGGCTGAGGTGACCCGGATGGCCGATCTGGCAGACGTTTACCACCGGGCTTTTCCACGGTCACCGGGTTACACCTATTCCCGGGGGACCTGCAAGAGTCGTATCGATCGGATATATGTGAGTGCTCGGGTGGAGTGTTCCCCGCCGCAGCTGCAGGCGGTTGACTTCTCGGATCATTGCGTCCTCTCCGTTTCCTTCCTGGCTCACGAGGAGCTCAGTAGGGGTCCTGGCCTGTGGCGACTGAATGTGCAGTTGTTAGCTACATCAGAGGTGGTCCAGGAGTTCTTGGCCTTTCTCGCAGACCAGGAGACCCTGTTGGGCATTTTTCCTTCCCGTGGCGCTTGGTGGGATGAGGTGAAGACGCGTGCCCGCGAACTCTTCCGCTCCCGGGGCACCTCCATTGCTCGGTCCCGCTACCTCACTTATACTGTCCTCCGGAGGTCGCTGGACCGTTTGGTGTCTCGAGGGGCAGCGCGGGAGGAGGTGGAGGAGGTGCGTGTCCAGCTCCGTGGCCTGCTTTACGATCGCCACGCCTCCCTTTGCTTTGAGGGGGCGGCCGGTAGGGTCTCCCCCCCTGACCCCTGCCGAACTTGCAGGGAGAAGGTTCAGCGTAGGGAGGTGATGGCCCTGCGGGGCGCGGACGGCACCTTTCACACCTCTCAGGAGGACCTTTTACGTATGGTGGGGGAATACTTTTCAGACCTGTTTGGGGATCGTCCCGTAGACCTCACACGTATCCGCGAGTATTTGGGCCTTCCCCCGGTGTATTCGGCTGTGGTTCAGGCGCAGGTTGATGCACTGGCTGCTCCGATTCAGCAGGTGGAGGTAGAGCGGGCGATTCGTGCCATGCCGTTGGGGAAGGTGCCTGGGCGCGATGGGCTCCCGGTGGAGTTCTATCGTACTTTCATCGCCCAGCTGGCCCCCTTCCTGACCTCCCTGTTTCAGGAGATCATGGATACGGGGTTTCTCCCGCGGTCATTTCGCGAGTCTGTCCTGTTGCTGCTCTCCAAGGGGACGGACGATAGCTCTTTGGACTGTTGGCGGCCGCTCTCTCTGTTGAACGCGGACCGGAAAATCTTGGCCAAGTGTTTGGCCAACCGACTGGTGGAGGTGTCGGGTGTTTTGCTGTCACCTTCCCAGTTTTGTTCGGTTCAGGGGAGAGGGGTTCTGGACACCGCTGCCACGGTTCGGGAGATGGTCGAGAGAGGCCGGTCTGTTCAACGGGACCACTGGTTGGTCTCCTTGGATCAGTCTAAGGCTTTTGACCGGGTCAATCATCGGTACCTGTGGGTGGTGCTTCAGTATTTCGGCCTCCCCGCAGGTTTCCTCTTCGTCTTGCAGGTGCTGTACCGAGGGGGGGGATGAGCTTCCCGTTTATTAATGGGTGGCTCGGACGGCCTTTTTGTGTCGCCTCGGGGGTGCGGCAGGGGTGCCCTTTGAGCCCCCTGCTGTATGTTTTCTCCCTCGACCCCTTCCTCAGGAGATTGTCCTCGGGTGGGTTGCGAGGCCTGGAGGCGCCTGGTGCATCTCCAGTGTCTGTCGTGGCCTACGCTGACGATGTCTCAGTTTACGTGGACAGTACCGAGGGGGTGGAGGCCCTGCGGTAGGCCGTGGAGGAGTACTCGGAGGTAGCCCACTCTGTTGTTAACCACAGCAAGTGCCAGACGCTGTGGTTGGGCCCCTCGGAGGCCTCTCCGCCTTCCTGCGCCCCCTTTCCTCCTCATAGGGAGGTCCGCGTTTTGGGCCTCGTCTTCGGTTCGGAGGACTGTGCGGTGTCCAATTGGGCTCGTTGTGTTGAGTCTGCACGGTGTCGGGTGCTGCGGTGGAGGGGGCGGAGGTATACGTTTGAGGAGAAAGTCACCCTCCTCAAGACGTTTCTGCTTCCCCTCTTTCTGCACGTGGCCACGGTCTTCGTTCTTCCGTCGTCTTGTCAGGCGTCCGTTAGTGCTGTCTTTTTCTGTTTTCTGTGGGGTAACCGCATGAACCCTATCCAGCGCAACATCGTTTGCCTGGGCCGGGAGCAGGGCGGTTTGGGTATGTTGCACCCCCTTGTTTTCCTGTCCGTCCTGTCTATCGCGTTTCACCTGAATCGCATGCGGGAGGGGGGTGGGGTTTGGTGGGTGGCTTCCTACCGGGCATGGTATTCTCGCTTCTGGGAGCAGTGGGAGGGGGCGTCCTCGGTCCCCCGTGTGCATCGGAGCAGGGAACAGGCCCCATCGTATGTTTTTCAGATGGTGGGGCTCATTCGGCGGTGGGGGGTGACCGACCCGCTCGCCCAAACTCAAGGGCGGAAAGGCTTGTGTCGGATGGTTCTCGCCTCCCACTTTCAACCACGGTGGGCCCTGCGGGACTGTCCGGCGGACGTGATGCAGCGGGGCCTTCAGCAGTTGAACTCCCCTCGGCTGCCGAAGAAAGTTCGGGATGTAGCCTGGTTGTCTTTCCATGGGCGTTTGTACGTGAGGGACAACCTCAAGTACAGGTCACAGGCCGAGCGGAACTGTCCGAGGGCGGGTTGTGAAGAGCAGCCGGAGACCATGGAGCATTTCCTCCGGCAGTGCCCATATAATGTAGAAGCCTGCCGGTTGGTGTCCGCTGCTCTTCACCTGCCCGATCTTTCCCTCTTCACGTATGCGGAGTGGGTGTACGGGGCCTGGTCCTTTCCCCCAAGGCAGGACTCCGCGACCCTCTACCTTGTCACGGCCGTAGTGCGCTTCCACCTGTGGCGTGCGCGCGGTTATGCCTCGGCCCGGGGGTTGGTCCTGCCCCTCGACGAGGTGGTGCGGGACATTCTGGAGGACGTGTCCGGCATGGCGCAACGCGAGAGGAGGGCGGTGGAGGCCCATCGTTGGGAGCGTCTGTGGCGTCACCTCACCCTCCGTCCCCCGTGAATCCGGGGAGGGGGGATTTGGGTTTGGACTAGGTAGCCCTCAAGCCCGTGGGGGGGGCTAGGGATGGGGGGTCCTCAGGGTCCGACAATGGGGGGGGGGGGGTGTCAGAGCTGGCTATTCCCCTACGTGCATCCTGCTCCACCATCCGGCATTGTCGGGTGTTTGTGTTTTGTTTTGGTTACGTTTCTCTTGTTTCATTATATTGCTTTGATTACTGTTTGTGGGCTTTTGTTGGGAAATGGGCCAGGGGATGCCTTTGTTTCCTTTGTTTGTGTAGGGTGGGTGTGGTTCAGTTCGGGTGGGTGGTATGTGTGGGGAGGGGGTTCTTGGGTGGGTTTGGGGTGGGGGTGGGGGGTTTGTTTTGCTCCATATTGTGGGATCGATGAGGAGGCGGTTTTGGGGGGAGGTGGGTGGGGGTGGGGGTTTGCCGGGATTTCATTTGTTTGAATGGGAATATGTTGGATATTGTTGGGGGGTGGGTGTTTGGTTGGGGGGGCATATTATTTGCTGTACTATTGCTATTTTGTTCTTTCCCTGGGATGGGTGGGAGTGTTGGGGGAGCTGGGACATTTTGCTCCTGGACATTATTGGCTTTGCCTTTGTTGGGGTGGGTGGGACTGTTGGGGTGTCCTGGACATATGGACAAGGACTTATGGACATGGACAGTTTTACTTTCTGATTTTGTTGGGATGGGTGGGGGTTTGGGGGGAGCTGAGAGCTACGGACATTTGCTTTTTCTTTGTTCCCATTTGGACTGATTTATGCTGCTGTTTGGGGTGTTGGGCACGGGGGGTTGGTTTGCTGGGTGTGGTGGTGGGTTGGGGTGGGTCACGGGGGGGGGGTTGGGTCCTTGTCTCTGCTTTGTCGGGGTGGGTGGGGGTTTTTGGGGGGCATGGGACTGTTTTTGCATTTGTGTGTTTTTCATTTGTTTTTGTATATTGTTACATGTTTCCTATTAAAAATTTCCCCCATCCTGACTTCCTGTTCCTGTGACTTCCTGTTTCCTGTCCTGGTGTGAGTGCAAGCGGGAGGTTGGTGTTGCTGGAGCTCCTGCTGGGGAGTAGGGCCCTGCCTGCTTGCGTGAGCCGGGATGTCGGGTCCTGGGCCGCCTCCGGCGGGAGAGGCCCAGGCCCAGGGGCCTGCCAAGCCTGGTGGGCCCCTACCTGTCCTTTCTGAGCCTGGCTCGAGTTTGGGATCGGTGCCCCAAGAGGGGGCCCCTGGTCATCCAGGTAAGACTGCGGTAGGCTGCTGGGGAGGGACCCACACACCCAGGGGGATAGGCCGTCTGCCCCCTGGAGAGGGCCCGCTTTGTCTGCCCAGGACGGGTGTTGAGGCTGGGTGGTGGCAGGGGGAGGCCCTGGGGGAGCCCTGGAGCTCTGTTCTGAGTCACCGGGGCAGCAGTAGTGGTGGTGGTGGGATTCCCCCTCCGCCTCGGGTCCTGGAGGAGGCCTCTACCTCCTCTAGTGAGGATGAGGCGGAGGGGATGGGCCCACCACCTTTCCCGGGGCCCGCGAGGGCTCCGGAGGAAGTGGTGGCTGCGGTGCGGATGCTTCATGGTCTCCAGGAGGAGGCCATCCTGCTACAGGCCCAGCTCTCCCATCTCGAGAGCATGCAGGCCCTGGTGCCTGGGGAGAGCTGGCTGTCGTACTGCCAGCAGGTAAGAACTGTGAAGCGGGCCCTAAAGGGTAAGCGCCGATGGGTGGCTTACCTACGAGCTCAGGGATGTGGGTCCCTCACGGAGGTGTTCCAGCATCAAGACCGCTGGGCCGCTATGGGTGCCGCAGTCCGGGGGGGGCCCTCGGGGGTAGGCAGGCAGGCTAGGGCTCACTACCCCCCTTTGCAGTTTACGGCTACTGGACAGACGGCTATTAGCTCTATCCCAGCTTTGAGTGTCCCCCGACCCCTGTGGAATCCTCCTTACCCGGGGGTGATTGTGGGTGCTGGATCCCGGAGCCTGGATGTGCCGTCCACGGTTGCTGAAGCCCGGCTGCCTTCCCTGCTGCAGTCTCCCCTTCATGATGGCGATTCGGTGTCTGGGGGTATGGTGTCGGCCCGCCCTGCACCTCCAGAGGCTTCTGTACCCTGTTCTGAGGTGCCGCGTGTGACAACGGCGGTTTTGGATGCACAGACTGTGGCTGGAGAGAAGGAGAAGAGCGGTGCTGATCCCCACCTTTTGCAGGCATTTTCGCCGCGTTTTGGAGTCCCTCCGACCTTGCCATCAGCTGCTGGGATTTCCAAAGATGGTCGCCGGGTATCTGCAGGTAGTGACGTCCCTCCGTCTGATGCTTGCCGTGAGCTATCCAATCCGGAGAGGGCCGCCCCAGCAATGGAGGTGTTTCTCGGGCTTCCCCCGGCCCCAAAACGTTTCCAAGATGGCCGCCGGAGTGGCAGTGATGTCACTTCCGGGTCAGCCTGGAGGTCTGGCACCCAGTCGGCTGCTGTTCCCGTTCTGCTTGCGGGGGATCGGAGGGGGTCTTGTGGGACCTTCGTCGGGCTCCCCCCGGCTGGGGGAGGTCTGATCGGTGCTCCTCTGTCTCTTTTGTCGGGCGTCCCTCCTCAGCAGCGTCGACAGGACTACAAGCAAGATGGCCGCCGGGATTTCGTCACTTTCGGCGGCCTCAGGAAACCGGCTGTCGGCGTTGGGGCTGTTTCGGAGGTTCCCCTTCTGAGTGCTGCCCCCTTGCCTGGTTCTACTGCTGGACGCGGTGGCCCCTTGGCGTCTTCTACGGTCTGGCAGTCTGGTCAGCGGGGATCGGGAGAACTTTGGAGCTGGTCCGGCTTTGCAGCGCTGCCTTCTGTGGGACCGAAGATGTCAGCTCCTGCTGCTGTTTGTCCCTTGGTGCAGGATGTGGAGCAGGATGCCTGGAGCGCTTTGGGATGCGGCTTGGCCGCCCAGGGGCCCCCTTCATTGGGGCTGTCTGGCCTGGCCGCCTCTCGTGGTGGGGGGGGGGGATGCGGGTGGCCCGGCTCACGGGATGGACGTCCCCGCTGGAGCCTGGGCAGAAGGATCCCCTTCCCGACATCTACAGAGCCAGCAGCAGTCGCGGTCTGGGTCCTCTGGGGGCACTGGAGGCCAGGTAAGCCTTGGGGAAGTGGGGGGGGAGCGGGGAGGGGGGTCGGGGGGGCTTGCCTTGCTCCCGGGGGCCTCAGGGGACCCAGTGGATGGGGGGCTGCCCGGTGGTGTTGCGGTACAAGGGGATGATGGGGTTTTTCAGCAGCGCCCGGACTCTGCTTTGCTCATGGAGGGGTGTGCGGCTCCGCCAGCACGGCTTTTGGAGGCTTTTTATAGTGGGACGGTGGAGGCTCCTGGAGGGCTTGTGGGTATGAAGGAGGCTGAGGGGGTCGGGATGGTTGGTGATCACCCAGGGGAGGTGGGTGCGGAGGTGTGTGGGGGAGGGGGTGGAAACACAGTCATTCCTGTGGGGGAGACCCGGGTTACGGCCTCGGGGTTAGGAGGGGGGGCCGGGGATGGTGGGGGGATTGAGGGCCTGGAGGGGCTTACCGAGGAGGAGCTCCAGACTGCCTTGTTGGTGCCTTTGGGCAGTCAGGACGGCCAGGAGGGGGCGGCTCGGGCTGTCCATATAGAGCGGCTGTTGGAGTCCCGGCAGGGGGTCTTGGGGGAGGGGGGATAAGTGGAGGATCACAGGAGGGGGGGTCAGGGAGTCTCCCTGCCTCAGCTTCAGCCCCGTTGGTGGTCCCCTGTCCCACCGACACACATACATTGGTGGTTGGCACTCCTGGGAGTTCGCAGGGGTCTTCCCGGAAGCTAGTCTCCCGGGCCTCTAGGTCGCAGGGGTTGGTGGGGGGTTCCGCTGCTACTCCGGCGGGGCCCTCTCGTTCATTTGCGGAGGCCCTCCGGGGGCCTGCGGGGTCTGCCCCCGTGGGAGGGGGTGGGGGAGCTCCTCCTCGGAGTGGTTCTTCTGGGGGGGAGGGGGCTGGAGGAGGTTTGCGTGGAGCAGGGGGTGAAATCAGGCGTCGCAACGTGGCGCAGATCCGGTGGGCCGGGGAGGGGCCCCCTCCAGCCAGGGAGGAGGTCCTCAGGATGGTCCTTGGGCTGGGGTTCCTCCCAGGGGACTTGTATGCCTTCATCCACATGAGCAACAGCGTGGAATACGATGTTAGCTTCATGCTGAGACGGGGGCTGGAGGTCTTCTGGGACAAATACCAGCAGCAGAGGGGGCAGGGGGGTGGGTCCACTTTCGCGTTGTGCCTGTCTCTCGCCAGGGGGCGGTACCTGTGACCATCCTGGTGAGGAATGAGTCGCTCCCAGGGCAGGACATTCAGTTTTGGCTGTTGCGTCATGCGGTGCTTCTCGCACCCCTGGTTAAGGGCGCTGGGCCCCTAGGGGTGTGGGACGGGTCATGGAAGGGTAGGATCCGTTTGCGTGAGGTGGGTAACGTCATGCAGCACGTGCCCTCGGCCGGTTTTCTCGGTCGGGATCGCATCTTGTGCTATTACCCCGGGCAACCTCGCGAGTTGCACCGCTGTGGCTCATTCCGTCATTTGAGCATGAACTGTCCCGAGCAGGTCTGCACTCGTTGTGGTGGACGGGGTCATGCCTCGGCCGGGTGTTTGCTCATCCGGTGCAACCTTTGTGGGGAATTGGGCCACCCCTTTGCCCGCTGCCCCTCCGCATCACACAATGGACCGGGGGGGGATGTCGTCGCCCCATCTCGGGCTCCTGTGAGGGAGGAGGTGGTGGAGGTCCCTCTCCCTCAGGAGGTGCCCGGGAGCCCTAAGGTGGAGGAGGTCACTGAGCCGAGGGAGCCACCCGGGGGAGTGGATTTGGGTAGGATGGAGGAGCGGGTCGATGTGGTGGAGGTTGTTGTTGCACAACAGGATGGGGGTTGCGGGTGGTGCCGCCTGAGGAATGGACTACCGTCTCTTCTAAGGGTGGCAAGTCCAAGAGGAAGAAGCGGGAGACCTCCCCATTGCTGGAGGTAGAGCCCGTGTTGAACGTCAACCGTTTCGTCTTCTTGGCTACTGATGTGGCTGAGGCGGATGAGGGCTTGCCTGTGGAGGCGGGGCCTCCTGTGCGGCGTTCGGTGCGGTTAGTGGCGGAGGCGGCCCCTCTTCCTCAGCGGCGGCCTCAGAAGACTCCGAAGGCACGCCGCGGTCAGGGTCCGTCTAAGAGTGTGGATACTGGCGCCTGGCTTCCGGTAGTGGCCCGGGAGAAGCTGCCGGGACGGGTGAGGGAGGACAGGCTTTTGCCTCCGCAGTTGGGTGCTGGGCCTTCGCAGGAGCCCCCTGCTGACCCGGCCTCCCCCGCGAGGGTGGGCACTGGTCTGTTGTTGCAGTCTCTGTCTGGGGACGGGAAGGGGGAGGCGGCACCGGTGGTGGACCCCACGGAGGAGGTCATTCCTCCGACCCCTGACCTGTTTTTGCCCCCTCATTCTGTGGGGACTGGACTTGCCCTCGCGACAGCTTTGCCTGGTGGTCCCGAGGGCGCCAGCACCCGCTGGGGTGACCGGGTCGAACAGGAGGAGGAGGAGATCCTCGAGGTGGTCGACGTGGACCATGAGGAGTTGCTCCAGCTTGCGGGCTTGTCTTGCAAGCGGGATTCCGGGGATCCAGGGGTTGGTGAGAAGAGGAGGAAGGGGTCACTACACACGAAATAGGTATGGCGTGCACTCCTGCATTCTCGTGCGCCACTATCAACGTGGCTAGCATTTTGACAGATCAGGCGCGGGCTACGGCCTATGATTTTCTTTCCACGAGCGGGCTGGATGTCATCTTTGTGCAGGAGACCAGGCTCACCTCGCTCGCTAGCCTTCATCGGGCGAAGCGGGAGTGGAGGTGGGGTCCTTCGTACTGGTCCCTTGCGGCCCAGCCCTACGCAGGAGTGGCGGTTTTGTTCACGTCTAACCGATTTCAGGTGCAGTATGTGTGGGAACTGGAGCAGGGCCGGTGTTTGCTCTTAGACGGCTTCTGTGGGCCGCACCGGTTTCGTTTTGTGGTGGTCTATGGCCCCCAGTCTAGGTGGGAGCGGAAGGCCCTTTTCAGGGTCATTCGCCCTTACTTACACACCTCTCGTTTGGTGGTCCTGGCAGGGGATTTTAACACCACCACCTTGCGTCAGGACCGAGGGAGGGAGCATTGCCCTCCACATTACGATGGCCATTTTTTGGCTGAGGTGACCCGGATGGCTGATCTGGCGGACGTTTACCACCGGGCTTTTCCACGGTCTCCGGGTTACACCTATTCCCGGGGGACCTGCAGGAGCCGTATCGATCGGATATATGTGAGTGCTCGGGTGGAGTGTTCCCCGCCGCAGCTGCAGGCGGTTGACCTCTCGGACCATTGCGTCCTCTCCGTGTCCTTCCTGGCTCACGAGGAGCTCAGCAGGGGTCCTGGCCTGTGGCGACTGAATGTGCAGTTGTTAGCTACATCAGAGGTGGTCCAGGAGTTCTTGGCCTTTCTCGCAGACCATGAGACCCTGTTGGGCATTTTTCCTTCCCGTGGCGCTTGGTGGGATGAGGTGAAGACGCGTGCCCGCGAACTCTTCCGCTCCCGGGGCACCTCCATTGCTCGGTCCTGCTACCTCACTTATACTGTCCTCCGGAGGTCGCTGGATCGTTTGGTGTCTCGAGGGGCAGTGCGGGAGGAGGTGGAGGAGGTGCGCGTCCAGCTCCGTGGCCTGCTTTGCGATCGCCACGGCTCCCTTTCCTTCGAGGGGGCGGCCGGTAGGGTCTCCCCCCCTGACCCCTTCCTAACTTGCAGGGAGAAGGTTCAGCGTAGCGAGGTGATGGCCCTGCGGGGCGCGGATGGCACCTTTCACACCTCTCAGGAGGACCTTTTACGTATGGTGGGGGAATACTTTTCAGACCTGTTTGGGGATCGTCCCATAGACCTCACACGTATCCGCGAGTATTTGGGCCTTCCCCCGGTGTATTCGGCTGCGGTTCAGGCGCAGGTCGATGCACTGGCTGCTCCAATTCAGCAGGTGGAGGTAGAGCGGGCGATTCGTGCCATGCCGTTGGGGAAGGTGCCTGGGCGCGATGGGCTCCCGGTGGAGTTCTATCGTACTTTCATCGCCCAGCTGGCCCCCTTCCTGACCTCCCTGTTTCAGGAGATCATGGATACGGGGTTTCTCCCGCGGTCATTTCGCGAGTCTGTCCTGTTGCTGCTCTCCAAGGGGACGGACGATAGCTCTTTGGACTTTTGGCGGCCGCTCTCTCTGTTGAACGCGGACCGGAAAATTCTGGCCAAGTGTTTGGCCAACCGACTGGTGGAGGTGTCGGGTGTTTTGCTGTCACCTTCCCAGTTTTGTTCGGTTCAGGGGAGAGGGATTCTGGACGCCGCCACCACGGTTCGGGAGATGGTCGAGAGAGGCCGGTCTGTTCAACGGGACCACTGGTTGGTCTCCTTGGATCAGTCCAAGGCTTTTGACCGGGTCAATCATCGGTACCTGTGGGTGGTGCTTCAGTACTTCGGCCTCCCCGCAGGTTTCCTCTTCGTCTTGCAGGTGCTGTACCGAGGGGGGATGAGCTTCCCGTTTATTAACAGGTGGCTCGGACGGCCATTTTGTGTCTCCTCGGGGGTGCGGCAGGGGTGCCCTTTGAGCCCCCTGCTGTATGTTCTCCCTCGACCCCTTCCTCAGGAGATTGTCCTCGGGTGGGTTGCGAGGCCTGGATGCGCCTGGTGCGTCTCCGGTGTCCGTCGTGGCCTACGCTGACGATGTCTCAGTTTACGTGGACAGTACCGAGGGGGTGGAGGCCCTGCGGGAGGCCGTGGAGGAGTACTCGGAGGTAGCCCACTCTGTTGTTAACCACAGCAAGTGCCAGACACTGTGGTTGGGGCCCTCGGAGGCCTCCCCGCCTTCCTGCGCCCCCTTTCCTCCTCCTCAGGGGGAGGTCCGCGTTTTGGGCCTCGTCTTCGGGTCGGAGGACTGTGCGGTCTCCAATTGGGCTCGTTGTGTTGAGACTGCACGGTGTCGGGTGCTGCGGTGGAGGGGGCGGAGGTATACGTTTGAGGAGAAGGTCTCCCTCCTCAAGACGTTTCTGCTTCCCCTCTTTCTGCACGTGGCCACGGTCTTCGTTCTTCCATCGTCCTTTCAGGCGTCCGTTAGTGCTGTCTTTTTCTGTTTTCTGTGGGGTAACCGCATGAACCCTGTCCAGCGCAACATCGTTTGCCTGGACCGGGAGCAGGGCGGTTTTGGTATGTTGCACCCCCTTGTCTTTTTGTCTGTCTTGTCTATGGCGTATCACCTTCATCGGATACGGGAGGGGGTGGGGTTTGGTGGGTGGCCTCCTACCGGGCATGGTTTTCTCGCTTCTGGGAGCAGTGTGAGGGGGCGTGCTCGGTCCCACGTGTGCGTCGGAGCAGGGAACAGGCCCCATCGTATGTTTTTCAGATGGTGGGGCTCATTCGGCGGTGGGGGGGTGTCCGACCCGCTCGCCCAAGCTCAAGGGCGGAAAGGCTTGTATCGGATGGTTCTCGCCTCCCACTTTCAACCATGGTGGGCCCTGCGGGACTGTCTGGCGGATACGATGCAGCGGGGCCTTCAGCAGTTGAACTCCCCTCGGCTGCCGAAGAAGGTTCGGGATGTGGCCTGGTTGTCTTTCCATGGGCGTTTGTACGTGAGGGACAACCTCAAGTACAGTTCACAGGCCGAGCGGTACTGTCCGAGGGCGGGTTGCGAGGAGCAGCCGGAGACCATGGAACATTTCCTCTGGCAGTGCCCTTATAATGTCGAGGCCTGCCGGTTGGTGTCCGCTGCTCTTCACCTGCGCGATCTTTCCCTCCTTACGTATGCGGAGTGGGTGTACGGGGCCTGGTCCTTTCCCCCAAGGCAGGACTCTGGAACCCTCTTTCTCATCACGGCCGTAGTGCGCTACCACCTGTGGCGTGCGCGCGGTTATGTCTCGGCCCGGGGGTTGGTCCTGCCCCTAGACGAGGTGGTGCGGGACATTCTGGAGGACGTGTCCGGCATGGCGCAACGTGAAAGGCGGGTGGTGGAGGCCCATCGTTGGGAGCGTCTGTGGCGTCACCTCACCCTCCGTCCCCCGTGAATCCGGGGGGGGGGGGGAGGGCTTAGGCTAGGTACTCCTCGGGTCAGGTGTGGGGGGGGTTTGCCACGCCAAAAAGGGAGGGTTTAGGCTAGGTAATCTTCGGGTACCGTGGGGGGGGGGTTGCCGCGGCGCATCATCCCTCCTCCATGCATCCTGCTCCACCATCCAGCATCACCGGGTTTTTGTTGTTTTGTTTTGGTCAAGTTTATATTGTTTAGTTATATTGCTTTGATTTCTTTTTGTGGGCTTTTGTTGGGAAACGGGCCAGGGGATGCCTTTTTTTCCTTTGGTTTGTGTAGGGTGGGTGTCGTTCATTTAGGGTGGGTGATATATGTGGGGGATGGGGTTCTAGGGTGGGTTTGGAGTGTGGGATGTGGGGTTTTGCTGTGTATTGTGGGATTACTATGGGGGATGTTTTGGGGGGGATTTGTGGGGGTTTCATTTGTTTGTATGGGGATGTGTTGGGTATTGTTGGGGGGGGGGTTTTGGTTGGGGTACAATGTTACCATATGTATTTTTGGTCGTTTGTTTTGTTGGGGTGGGTGGGGGTTTTGGGGTAGCTGGACATTCTGGGAACGGACATTGCTGCAGTTTGCTTTGGTTGGGGTGGGTGGGGGTTTTGGGGCAGCTGGACATTTTGGGAACGGACATTGCTGCAGTTTGCTTTTGTTGGGGTGGGTGGGGGTTTTGGGGCAGCTGGACATTTTGGGAACGGACATTGCTGCAGTTTGCTTTTATTGGGGTGGGTGGGAGGTTTTGGGGCAGCTGGGCCCTATGGACCTTTGCTCTTCATTGGACTGATATTGGACATTGATGTGCTGCTGTTGGGAGGGGGGGTTGGGCATGGAGGGATGTTTTTTGCCGGGTGTGGTGGTGGGTTGGGGTGGGTCACGGGGGTGGGGGGGGGGGGTTGGTTCCTTGTCTATGCTTTGTCGGGGTGGGTGGGGGTTTTTGGGGGGTCTGGGACTGTTTTGGGTTTGTATGTTTTTCATTTGCTTTTGTATTTGTTGCATGTTTTCTTATTAAAAATTTCCCCCACCCTGGTGCTATGGTACCTGCCCCTGGCTGCGAATACAGGGCTCAACTATATCCCCAGGATGCTGCAGGAAGCACATCAAAGGCCCACCTCACATCACGGCTTTAGCGTATGGGCACTGGCAGATGTGTGGAGGTGGCCCATACAAGTGTACTATGACCGGGTCGGAGGGGCCCACACACAGGGCACATAGGGGCCAATCCAGACATGTGCGGGTGTAGTGCACACATGGGGGTGGCCCTGGCAAAGGCCTGGGGCATGAACATAGCACACATTAGGGGCAGGCACCTGTTGCATGCAGACACATATATGTGGTGCGTCCCTGGCTGTTAAAGGGTATGTGTCCGCTAATGTCCATGCGCATTGTCTCTCCGACAGGTGGAGGACCTGCGCAAAAAGGCCCGGGAGCTGAGGGCCAAGTACCCCCGGTTTATCGCAAGGGTACAATGGGAACGGATGGCCCAACCTAACGGTGAGTGATGTGTTATGACCCTGTGGGGCAATGGCCGGCAGATCCACAGGACGCATGTGACTGTCGTGGCTGATGTGCGACCATTGAGATAATTCGTGTTCCCCTCTCCCACAGCAGACGCACGTGCTGACGTTGAAGCAACGGGGCCGGAGGAGGACGCCCAAGCAGGCCCAGCAGAGGAGCCGCCAGAGCACATGTCGGCGGCCAACGACGGGGAGGGCGAGGGACAGAGTGGCATTGGACGCAGCGAGAGGGACGGGGAGGAGGGGGATGGGGAGGGGGAGGTGGGTGTGGGGGAGGCAGGGGATGGGGTGGGTGTGGGGGAGGCAGGGGATGGGGTGGGGGTGGGGGCAGGGGGTGGGACCAGTCCCCATTGGCACAGGCCGCCACAGGGCAATGGGGGCACCAGCTACCCGCCCCATGATGCCGGCAATGCACCCCTCCTGGACGTGTGCCTGCCACACATAGCCGCTGACAGTGGCACCGTGCATGCAGCCACACAGACAAGGGGAGATGTGTGTCTGTGCGGCTGCATGTGCAGTCTGCACCTGGCTACGGCTGTTTGTGTCCAGGCACACGCCCAACGGCAGCATGCCCACATCATGGGGCAGGTGCTGGCAACCCTGAATGTGGTGGCTGACCGGTTGTGCAGGCTGGAGGAGCGCAGTGTAGGGGGCGCACCCGGCCATCCACCATGTGATGGGGGTCCCCAGGGTGTGTAGGGTGGGGACACACATGGCACACCCACCCTGTGCTGGCCCGTGCCATGGCCTGCCACACCCACCAGGGACGTGAATGGTGGGGCCCCCTACCACACAGGGCCCCACAGAGGTGTTACTATGGGCAGCAGTGAACATTGTTCAACTTGTAAATAAATATGTAAATACGTTATACATACCTACTATGGCCAGATGTCCCTCATTGCTATGTCTCAGTATTGTGTGAATGAAAGGTGTGAGCACCCACATGCATATCTGTGTGCACTATAACAGGCAAGCGCATGGTATTGTACCCATGTCAGGGGTGAGGGGAGACCATGGGCATCGCACAGAGTAGCACCACAGACGGACAAATGCATACACGTGGCACGGTGGGTATGGGGCAGCTGTGGTGGACCATGCAAGGGTATGGGCAGCAGTGGCGATGGGTACAGACCAGGGCAGATGCCGCAATGGACAATGCCAGAGGCATAATGGACACTGGGGTGAGCAGTGTGCATGGCTAGGGGTGGACCCAGGGACCAGGGCCATGGACACAGGGGGACAGGGGATGGGTGGCGTATATGGGGCATGGGGGGTGGGGCGAGATCTGCACAGGTGTGGCCAGACAGGCGCATATGGGGAGGGTGGCAGGATGTGCCTAGGGTGGGGCGTGTTGTGGTGGCGGCGTGCAGTGTGGAAACCTATGCAGGATCCACAGTGCACCTATCACAGTCCTGTAGACCATTGAGGGCCCTATGTGACGGGGGTGATGTGGCCCGGCAGTGCAGCATGCGTCTGCCCATGTCCATCAGTAGTGTCCAGGCGTCTCAGGGTTTGGGCCCGCGGGGTGGGGGCACCTCCATGGCACACAGTGCAATGAGCTATGAACAGTGGTATACATAGTACCAGCAGTGCCCTACCAGTGTGCTACCAGGGTTGGGTATGTGGACAGGTCAGACAGCATGCACATGTCAACAGACGTAGTGGCATGGAGGCCCAACAGAGGCATGAGGGAGGGCAAAGTGACAGGGAACTCACCTGTGTAAAGGGTCCCCTCTTACTGAAGCAGGGTAGGAAAGACACAAACACCTCCAGGAAACAGACGTCTCTCACCGGGACCACATTGCATGGTCCCTCTGGTGGAATGAAGGGGGACAGTCACAGAGCCCAGAGCCCCTTAGGCAGGGAATGGTGCAAGACGGCAGCCTGATTGCCATTACCTAGGTGTGGAGGGGTGGAAGCTAGAGCCCTGGAAGTAGAAACTGAGGCCAGAATATGAACGGAACAGCCAAAGGGGGAGCCAAGTCTAGGGCAGGGGCAGCAGCAGGGGAGAAGGGGAAGCAGGACGCCAGAATGCTCCGAGCCTAAGCACAGCTGCAGGCTGGAGAGGTTTGACCGGTGCAGAGCAGAGCAAGGGCACGGAGCATCCAGGAGGGGAGACTGCTAAGTGGGATCTAGCATGTTTACAGGAGGGTTGGCAGCCAGGCACAGGAGAGATACCAGGATTACCTAGGAGACTGGTAGCTGAGGACAGTGTGAAGGACAGAGAACCTGACCCTATGCAGCTGCGAGAGCCTGAGGTACACCTGAAAGGAGATGACACTCCTATGGACCTTTCCTTGGGCAAAGCTCAAGAACCTGAGGAACAGGAATAACACAAGCTAGTCCTGAGGGAAGGTGTACCAGGGAGGAGAACCCATAGTCCTCAGGCTGGGTGGCCCTGAATCCCTCCTGTCGCGAGAGGGAAGGTCATAGGGACTAAGGCGTACAACCGGAATCTGAGATGAGCCTGTTAAGCACCTGCTGCAGGAACAAGGACACTGGGGTAGGAATGTAGCCTTTGTAACAGAGCCTTCCCCTATCCTGAATTGTGTCTGTGGTGTAGAGGTTTCTGAAGCTGAAGGGAGGCTATGCTATCATGGCCAATGAATGTACGTTTGGTTTTCTGCCTCTGCCAGCAACGCTACAAAGAGAGTGACTTATCCCTGCTGCTACAAGCCTGTGTACCCTGCAATATGGGGAAACCTTAAACAGACATTGCAGGGTATTTGAATGGTTCCGAGGAATACTCTATTTTCCTGACACCTGCACAAATATGTATGTATGTGGTGGAACCGCACCATTGGGTAACATACATATCTGTCAGTTGCCTTACTCCTCGGAGCCCAACTACAAGCTTTCTGTTTGATGCACACATACAGTCAAGCAAAGACTACGTCTCCCAAAAGGCCCAACGGGGAGATTGTTGAGGAAAACTTGAAGAAGAGGACAGCAGAAGGTTCCTATACGAACACATGCCCCTCTTAGCCAGGGGCGAGGGGTGCCGGCGTGGCAACGTACAGGATCCGATGTCCATCCGATGTGATGCGGAGGGCACTGCACGGAGATGTATCCGGGGCCACCCCAACTTGTCCCCAGCGGGTAGGGGGATAGGGGGGAGGGGGGACCATGCACACTGGTGGGGTTGGGGGCAGCAGGGTTGCCGTGTGCCAGCGGGTGGGTATGCCATGGCTGGTGGGGCAACCCATGGTGGCCACAGCTGGGTTGTGGGGGGACATAGGCTGGCTGCATGAGTGGCACGGGGTTGGTCCCTGGGGCATACATGGGTAGGGCTGTGCGTAAAATGGCCTCCCACAAGTAACACAGGACACATGACATCAGGTACAGCTGCCTGTGCACCCATTTATTTGGCACGCTCTCGGCCATGCTTTGTGCGGCCCCTCCCACCCCGTGGTGCAGGTGGCATGCCTTGCGCTGCTGCTGCTGCTTCTGTTGCTGGTGGTGGTGGTGGTGGCTGCGGTGACCCCTGCAGTCCTGAGGGAGTCGCTCTGCCTGTCGCCTGGAGCTCCATGCTTGTAGCCATGGCATGTGCTGATGTCGCCAGGTCGTGCATCTCTGCCAGGATCCGCGACATTGTGTGTCGCAGGCGGCGCACCTCATGCCGTTGCCTGCGCTGCTCACGGACCACCATATGCATTACATGCTGTACACCTGTGGGGGGGGGCAGGTTGTGCACTGTGAGACAGGGAACCATCTGCCACCTGTACATAGGCATCAACAAACCAACACGGTTGGTCACTCACCCTCAGCATCCCTCTGTGCCGTCTCGGAGTGCGCCCGCATCTCCCCGATGACCCCTGTTATTGCGGACCTCGCCTCCTGCCTTGACTGCTGTGAGCCATCTGCAGACACCTGCCCCGTGGCTGCAGGGGTCGGTGGCGTGCTGTCCTCTGCCGGGGGTGGGGCTGGACCCCCCGCTCCCACCTCTGGCACACCATCCACATGGCACCATGGCCCTGGGTCAGTGTGTTCGGACTCCCCCTCTGCCACCTCAATGGAGTATATTTATTTATTTAACATCTTTTATATACCGCGCTATTTGTTATCAGTGCGGTTTACATTCAACAAAGGTTGCACAATTTAGTCAAGACTAGTTTGTGTTTACATTATAACAGGGAATAAAACTTGGGATAAACAGGGTAACTATATACATTATCCGCGGCCTTCGACACCATTTCCCACAACACTCTCCTACAAAGACTCCAGGATATAGGAATCAAAGACACTGTTCTGCAATGGTTCCGCTCCTACCTAACAAACAGACAACTGATCCGCACAAACACAGCAACTTCCCCCCCCCCCTTCCAACAACATCAAGGTGTGCCACAAGGCTCCACACTGTCCGCCATGCTTTTCAATGTCTATCTACAACAACTCTGCTCGATCATACAGGATCACAACATCAACTACCATATATACGGGCTGGCATGGGAATGGTGCAAATCATACCTGGAAGATCGCCTGCAACATGTCAGGACTACTACAGGGATATCACAACCTTTCCAGTTAAAACAAGGAGTACCTCAGGGCTCCTCCCTATCAGCGCTGCTATTTAATATTTATATGCAGCCTATATGCAACATCACTCGTTCCTATGGCATATCCTCGTTGATCTATGCAGACGATGTACTAATATTTACACCAATCAACGTCAAGCTTCCAGACTTCACAACACTAATAGATTGCTTTAACGCAATAGCAGACTGGCTCCTCACCCAGAATATGCGCATAAACTACAAAAAAACCGAAGTACTCATAATCACGAAAAACAGAGCATTCTCACCCCCTGATATAC
This sequence comes from Ichthyophis bannanicus, assembly GCA_033557465.1. Lineage (NCBI taxonomy): Eukaryota > Metazoa > Chordata > Amphibia > Gymnophiona > Ichthyophiidae > Ichthyophis > Ichthyophis bannanicus. The sequence goes on from CM066032.1 coordinate 1,805,535,726, forward strand.
TAAAAGTACGAGACGCAGACCTCCCAATCAAGCCGTCCATAAAATACCTTGGAGTAATACTCGACCAGCGACTGGATTTTAAAGAACATATCAACCGCACTGTAAAAACTATTTACTTCAAAATAAGGACTCTGCGTCATCTGAAAAACATGCTCGAACCAGACAGCTTCAGAACCATATTTCAAACCATAGTCACACCCCACTTCGACTATGCGAACATAATACTCCATGGTCTCCCTAAAAACACCCTAAATACATTACAACTAGCCATGAATGCCGCAGCCAGAGTTCTTTACGGTGCTGCAAAGTGCGAACACATAACACCCATCCTAATGGAGCTTCACTGGCTACCTATTTACTGCAGAATAGCATATAAAGCTCTCCTCATGACCTTTAAGGCGATAAATACTATAGCTCCTTCATCAATTTCAAAACTCATCCATCCGACTCCCAATATTAGATCCAGGAGGTCAGCAGCGGCAAATACCCTAGTTATTCCACAAGAGACCACAAAATGCAAACATTCAACATCAGACAGGGCCTTTGCATACTATGCACCCAGATGTTGGAACAACCTTCCCCACAACATAAGAGCTATTACGGACCTCAAGAATTTCAGAAAAGCTATAAAACACCATCTCTTCATTCTGCATTTCCAAAGCTCATCACCATCCCTCTAACATGCACAGTAAAATTGTATATACCTTATTTACTCAAGATGTAACTAAGAAATCCTATCCTCTGTATATATGTTATTTACAAATATGTACAAAGTTGCCCAAAGTTAAATTCCCAGTTGACTACTCCTGTTATATGTAAACTTATCACAATTTGTTGATTGTAATGAGTATTTCTGTTTAATGTAAACCGCGCTGATGAAAAAGAGTGCGGTATAAAAGAACAATAAATAAATAAAAATAAATAAAAAAATAAAATACGCAGATGACATAATGCTCTACGCCCCAATCACAACCACCAACCCGAAATATAAACAACTATCAGACTGCTTCACTGAGATCTCCGACTGGCTACAAAGAAACAATCTGACCATCAACATCAAGAAAACTGAAGCCCTTATAGTAACAAAGGACCCAGATTTCACCCCACCATCTCACATCACACTAGGAACCACCCAAATAAAGATTCAACCCCAAATAAAGTATCTGGGAATCACTATAGACCAAGCTCTCACATTTACCCCACAGATAAAGACTGCAAGGACAATATTCCACAAAGCAAAAACAATACAACGGCTCAGACCACTCATAGATCCACAAGACTTCAGAACTGTCATGTAGGCCATGACACTCCCACACCTGGACTACTGCAACATAATCTATCATGGACTCCCTGCAACCCACATCAACCCTCTACGGACGGCCCTGAACACCACTGCAAGGATCATCTAGAAAGCAAAAAAACACGACCACATCACCCCAGTACTAAAAGAACTACACATACTACCACTTCAAGCAAGGATCAAATACAAAGCTGCCCTGCTTATACACAAAGCCCTCCATCAACCACAGACCTCCCATCTCCGCTCCCTGCTACCCCAGCCCACCCACTACAGAATGACCCGACAAACCACCAACAACACCCTCACCATCCCCTATCAGCGAACAAAATATAACCAACGGACCTGCAACAGAGCCTTCGAACTATATGCACCCTCCCTCTGGAACTCACTACCAAGCCAAATCAGAAACACCGCTGATCCAACTGCGTTCCGAAGACAACTAAAAACCATCCTCTTCCTGGAATATCTTGGACCAGATCCAGGCAACCTCCACTGACATCTCACAACCCCGCAACCGAAATCCCAATCTACCCTCTAAGAGACCCATGTCTATTCCCTAAGACTTCTCCACCTGTTTGAATCATCAATGTTGGCCCCCTGGTGAAGGCCCCCCCTACACTGATTTCTGTCCCCCCCCCTTTTATGTTACACTGCTTTGACCCGGTGAAAAGCGGTATATAAATGCAGTTAAATAAATAAAATAAATTAACATATTAACATAGAGCATAAGATTATAATATGGTCGGTGTTGTCATAAAACTATAGGCGGGGCAACATTTACTTGAGACCCCTTTGTTTATGAAGTATATGGAGAGTCTGTGAGGGTTGGTGGGTGAATGATCGGTGGTGGGGTGGATGCTTGTGCAAAGTGCAGCAGGAAAATGTGATGTTTAAAGACCTCATTCAGTTCCGGAAGGCAATCAATCGATCTTATTTCAGGTGGGAGATCATTCCAGCATTTTGGGGCGTAGAAGGTGAAAGCTCTTCTCCTGGTTGTTTGGGTGCACTTAATGGGATAGAGGTGATATGATTGAGATGTTTAAATACCTCCGTGGCATAAATGTTCAGGGAGAGAGCCTCTTTCAATTGAAAGCAAGTTCTGCTACGAGGGGACATGGGTTGAGGGTGAAGGGAGATAGATTCAGGAGTGATATGCGGAAATATTTCTTTACAGAAAGAGTAGTGGATCCATGGAATAGTCTCCCAGTGGAGGTGGTAGAGATGAGGACAGTAACTGAATTCAAAAAAGCATGGGACAAACACAGAGGATCTCTAAAGGTAAAAAGGGGACTGTTGTAGTTGTTGTTATGGAAGGACAGACTAGATAGGCCATGTGGTCTTTTTCTGTCATCATGTTTCTATGTTTCTATGTTTCTAATGGAGTCTTTAGGGATGATCAAAGTGTTGTCTGTAACTGTCCTCCTCGTTCTGTTTTTCGGAGTAAGGGTGATGAGGTCGTTGAGTGACGTGGGGGCTAGATTGTTGATGATCTTGAATATAATGAGAAGAGTTTTGTAAGTTAACCTGCAGTGTATTGGCAGCCAGTGGAGTTCCTTAAGTATCGGGGTGATATGGTCCGTTCTGGCAAGACCACAGAGAACGCGAGCCGCAGCATTCATCACCAGTTGCAGTGCGTTGATGGTGTTCTTGGGGAGACCATACAGGATTATATTTGCATAGTCGAAGTGTGGTAGAATGAGGGCCTGAAAAATGGTTTGGAAATCATTAGGGGGAAGCATGGGTCTAAGGTGCCTTAGTGTTCTGATTTTATTGTATATGGTCCTGGTAGTGTTTCGTATGTGCTCCTTAAAGTTAAGATGCTGGTCCAGAGTGATCCCGAGGTAGCATATGGTGGGTTTACTTGGAAGCTCAGCATCTCTTACTTTTAGGGAAGGTGGGGGGGGGGGGAGAATGTTTTGTTCCTTGAGATGAACAGAACTTTGGTTTTCTTGACGTTTATGCAGAGATTTTGGGATAGTAGCCAGTCAGTGATGGCTTTGAAGCAGCTGACAAGGTTGGTGAAGTCTGGGTGTTTGACTTTGAATGGAGTAAACAGCAGGACGTCATCTGCATAAATTAGAGTGGAAATATTGTAGGCACGGATGATGTCACATATCGGCTGCATGTAGATATTAAACAGCAGCGCAGATAGAGATGAGCCTTGTGGCACACCTTGTTGTTGGTGGAATGGTGCGGATGTGATGGATCCAACCCGGACATGTTGCCAACGATCCGTTAGGTAAGACCTACACCATTCCCAGGCGAGGCCACAGATACCCTTCTCCTGGAGACGGATGAGAAGTTGATTGTGATTGACGGCGTCGAAGGTGGCAGCGATATCCAGGAAGATGAGAGCAAAGCCATTTTCAACATTGTCTATTCCTCTATTCAGAGTATTGGTTAGGGTGGTGAGCAGAGTTTCTATTCCATGAGATTCTCTAAACCCGTGTTGACAGGGGTCAAGAGGGGCAACTACGTCAATGTGATGTTGGATCTGTCTTTGGACCACCTTCTCCATTATTTTGGCTAACAGAGGTATACTTGAGATAGGGCGGTAGGAATCAGACTTCAGTGGGTCAAGTCGGTTATTCTTCAGAAGTGGTCTTATTGAGGTTTGTTTGAGGAGTGAGGGGAATGAGCCTGTTGCAAAGGATTGACCAATGATGTTCGTTAGAATTGGACTAAGCTCAACTCGCAGGGCTCTGACCCAGTATGCTGGGCAGGGGTCATTTGGAGCTGTAGAAGTGTTGATGATGGTGATGAGGTCTTGGATGTTTTTCTCGGTTGGTGAGATAAACTTTGTGATAGGTGTTTGTAAGGCGGGAGAAAGACAGGGTGTGGAAACTGAAGCTTTATAGGTTAGGAGGGTCTTGGATTTGAGGTAGTCAGCATATGACTGGGGGGATATAGGATCAGGTTTAGTAGGAGAGGGTTCCTTAATAAGGGATTTTGCTAGGTTGAAAAGATCTCTTGGTTTGTTAAGGGAGTGGAGTAGGAGCTTGGAATGGTATTCACTCATTCTGAGGTATATTGTTTCACGGTAGGACTTCAAGTGTTCTAGATATGTTGACTTGTCGGCTTGGGAGTGAGAGCGTCTCCATTTCCTTTCAAGCTTCCTGAGAGAGAGGAGAGATATCCGAAGTTCTGTTGTAAACCACGGGGCTGGATGTCTTTTTCTTTTACATCTCTTGGGGGTTGCTGATTTGTCCATGACTGGTAGTTCGGCGAATACTTTCAGGGTGGTGTTCCAGTTGGTGATTGCTTCATCAAGATTCAGTGATGTTTGTTTGAGAGTAGGAAGAGCGTGTTTGGTGACTCTTCTATATCTAGCGGTCTGAAATGAGGAGTCTTAGAGGGTTCTGTCTTGGCATCGTTGGGAGGAATTTGGACTAGATGCGAGGGAATCTGGAACGTGATTAGCTTATGGTCAGACCAAGGGACAGGGGTGATAGCAATGTTGAGGTTGGGCTTGTGACTTGCGGCAGAATGGGGAGCGAAGATTAGGTCAAGCTGGTTTCCTTTGAGATGGGTGGGGGCGCTCACTAGTTGTTCGAACCCGAGAGCTTGCATAGCATCCAGGAAGGCATCTGCATGGTTGGACTGCAGGGAGGATAAGTTGAAGTCTCCGAGCAGCCAGTTGGGGTTGCATGGGTTGGCAGGGTTGCAGGCTAAGTCGATGAAGGTAGAGATGTCCTCTGGTGGGGAGGAGGGAGCTCTGTATATGAGGTTTATGGTGTTGTATTTATTGACAATGGTAACCATGTCTGTGTGCATGGTGCTCTTGGAGGAGAGCAGTTGAAATTTTAGCTCTGTTTTTGCAAGGATGAAGACTCCTCCACCTCTCCGGTTAGTTCTATGGCAGGAGTGGATGGAGAAATTAGGAGGGATGAGTTGATTTATGAGAGCTGTATCAGTGTCAGTGAGCCATAATTCTGTTACCATGAGAAGATCTAGGTCATGGACCGATATAAGGTCAGAGATGACAGGCCATTTCTTGCGCACAGAGCGTGAATTTATGAGGGCACATTTCAGGAGCTGTTGTGTTTTTGAAGGAGCTGTTTTGGAGTTATCAGGATGATTGAGGGCAACATACAGTAGGTATGAGTGTCGAGAGTGGTGTGGGAATCCGGTGGCAGAGTGGTAGGGGTTATCGAGCACCTGGCCAGAATGACCAAATGGATGATGAAATGCTCAAAGAAATCAAGGAAGCTAACAAAAGTTACAGCGCAGTAATAATAATGGGTGATTTCAATTACCCCGGTATCGACTGGGTCAGTGTCACGTCAGGACATGCTAGGGAGATAAAGTTCCTAGATAAAATAAATGACTGCTTCTTGGAGCAGCTGGTTCATGAACCGACCAGAGGGGAAGCCATATTAGACCTAGTCCTTAGTGGAACACCAGATCTAGTGCAAGAGATAAGGTTGTTGGGGCCACTTGGCAATAGTGATCATAGCTCTGTGCGCAAGAAATGGCCTGTCATCTCTGACCTTATATCGGTCCATGACCTAGATCTTCTCATGGTAACAGAATTATGGCTCACTGACACTGATACAGTTACTGGCACAGATCATTCTGGCCTGTTGCATCCTCCACAACATTGCTCTCAGGTACAATGTCCCAGTCGAAATTAATGAGGATCTAGAGGAGGATCCCGTGTGCCCTCCTGCACGTGGCCGTGGTGACACACGTGAGGGGATGGCGGCCAGGCAACATCTGATCGAGGAGCTCTTCTCCTGTAAGTTCTGCATGTGTGGGGATGTGCTTCTGGGTCGCCATGTGTGAGCTGATCTGTGTGTTGCACGGCACTGTCATGACATGTCTATATATGTCTCTTGTGTTTTTGGATCCCCAGGATAGTCTCTACATGCACCACAGCATTGGGCAGTATTGTCAGCCTATCCTGGGGAGCCCAAACACAGCAGCCTGTGTGTACGTCAATGCAACCTGCAGGTGACTGGGGTGGGTGGACATACAGGTAGGTGTACTGTGGTGGCAGCACCGCATGACACATATATGTGTTTCCCTCTCCACTGCTCCTCTGGTGTTGCATATGTCTTTGGCCTACCACTCCATCCGCCATATGTTCCATTTGACACACATGTGACCATTGCCTGTGCACATCTTGGGAGTTTACACACTGTACCTACTGCACATGTTACCGGGCTGTGTGTGTCTCCAGACACAGGAAATTGTATTGTTTTAGCGCACGTGCAGACTTCCCTGCCATTGTGGCATTGGACAACTTCGGTGCACCCATGCATGGACTGGGATGGTTGTCTCCACTGGTCCCTGATTGTCGACAGTCCAGACATCTGCAGCTTGCAGCATGCGTACCTTGTCTCACGGTGTATGTCTCTGTGTCTTTGGGACGTGTCTTATTGACGGTACCTTCTGCTCCCCTCTGCCTTTGTCTGTTTCAGGGATGTGTCTGGCCACCTGTCCAGTGATGTTCGCCCATCTCTCTACATCCTTCTGCTTCTGCCCTTCTGTACATTGTGTGCATGTGTCACATATTGTTCCCTGATGTGTCTCATGTTTGATGGCAGGACACTGCATGTCAACGTTTGGTTTCGACGCAATGCAACATTCCTCGGACATGCTCCACTGACAGCTGACCGTGACGACGTGGTGATGGACGCAGTTCAGTGATGTCTGCAGCCTCTACTGGGGCCCCTTGTGCCCTTGCCTGACTTGGACTTTCCCCATCAGATACCTGCTATACCTTTCAGGTAGGTTTCACCGTCGATCTTCTGTGACATACACCATGTGCAGATGCTGCATTTGGCCTGTTAGTATCAAAGTGCCTTTCTGTGGTATCTCTGTGCACCACCACTGCTGGACATGCTGTGGACCTCAGGGATGCCTGTGTGACATGGGTATTTACCTGACCATGTTGAGATGGTATCCTGGTCTGCAGGGTCATCTCCTGCTGTGGTCCATGTGCACTGTGCTGTGTGTTGTGGCCGTGTCATGTTGTAATATCTAAGCATTTATGATGCACATATTGTGATGTCACTGTCTCCTTTGTGACCTGATGGTGGGTGTGCCATGCCCTTACCTTTTTTCTACCCCTTTTCACACAGGACACAGCCAACATACATGGCACATTTACTACACTGCATCTGGAGACCCCATCGGCGAAATGTGTTTGGACACGGCACCTCTGTGAAACTGTCCCTAGGTGCTGGTGCCACTGGGAGATGGACCTCTGTGAGTTGGACACAGGCCTTTTTTGGACCTCATTGTTGGCCTGCTATTTTGACTGTCACTGGGGGCACTGACACACCATCTCTGCCATGAACTGTCTGGGCGTTTTGTTGACTGCAGTTGGGGGGGGGAATCACCTTTGCATTGTTGTGGAACATTGATACGTCACTGGTGACTTTGCATGGTCCCTGTTGACTTTGCATGCTTCAACCTGGGTCTGTGGGAGATTTGGGATGGTGACTGCTGTACATACAGTGGGGGTGAGCTCATGGCATACATTGCATCATGGAGACAGGGGCAGAGTGTGGGGCTGCCAGTAGGGGTGTGCTGTACTGGTGATGGGTGCCTGCTTGGGCACACTGTTTTCAGGGGTGGTTGTGCGGGGAGCTGGGAGATGAGGGGTGGTGGGTCACCACAGGGTCTCTGCATCTTGGTCCCTGCACAGGGGGTCTTACATGGGTTTGGTAAGGGTTGGGGGGGGGGGTTGACGTGACCAGACAAGGGGGTGGTGCACCCATGACTGGCATGGCACATGGTTGGATGCAGGGGGCAGACTACTGAGGTACCGATGGGATGCAATTGGACAGTGTGTGGCAGTATTGGTGGTGTGTTCAGGGTAGGTGGGGCAGGTGTCACTGGTGTTGTAGGGAAGGGGGCGGGTGCTAGCTACCACATGGCTGTGTGTCGTGGACAGGGGTGGGGTCCATGGATGACCACGGATTGCAAGCTGGGGACACTGGGGGAGTTACAGAGTTATCCACAGACACCGACAATGGTGGATGGGGCAGGGATGTGTAACAATGATGGAAGGGAGGTACAGTCATGGCCATGTCCGCTTTCTGGCCATGGTGAGCCATCCAGGCGCCAATGTCATCATGACAGGCATCACTCGTGGTTTGGTTAGCCGGGGAGGGATCAGGTGTGTGTAGATGGCTCTGTGGGCCATCAGTATCTACCTGGTACAGCCAGCCATGGGTGCTGATAGCCACACTGGGGGACTGTGTATGGTGGTAAGCAGGGGTATCCATGCAAGGTCATTTGGGTACGACATCCGAGTGCGGGCCTGTGGGTGAGGGGGTAGGTGGTGTTGGGGCTTTTCTGGGCTTCCCCTAACATTCTTTGTGGATTGCCTATGTTATGTTTTGGCTGTTTGTGTTCGACCCCAACATACATCTACAGGACTTTGATTAATTTGTTCATGACACCATAGACGCATAGGATTTGTTTTATTTAGATTTTGCCAAGCCTGTCACAACCAGCTTTGCTTTAGTAAGGTATAGATTTCATTTCTAATCCATGGTATGACAACCACAGCACCTAGCTTAGGTATAGTCAGTCCTGGGGATGGAGGACAGCTTCACTCCAATGAGATCAGCTATGTCTATGCATCAGGTATTCTTCTCCATGTTTATATCCACAGCTTGCTGACAAAATGATTCCTTTATTTTCTTCTTCTGCATTATTGTTAATAGAGATTTTGCTTCCCGATATGTCTCACTGTTGTATCCTCTCTCCACTTTTGGCTGTTGAATCCTGTTCTCACTTGCTGTGTGCTGACCTGCAAGTCATGTTTCCTGCAGATAAACTGTGGATAATGATGTTTGTCTTCTTTGTTTGTTTTCCTTGGTTCATTTGGGAGGCCCTTGTTGGCAATGTGCTAGCCTTTCATTGGCTGTATGGTATTCAGAGATTCTCCTTATGTGAGCTCTCTGGGACAGGGTCTGGGTTCATTTCATTGCTCTATCTTTGCTGAATTTGCCATTTCAGTGTGGTGAAGTCAGAGCAAACTGTTCCTTGGGCCTTAGTTATAGACGTTAACATAAGCGGCATTCAACCTGTAATGACGGTACCTGAGGGGACTCATTTTTATCCCCACAGTGTAAAGGTATTGCTGATGTGTACCATGTCTGGGTATGGTTACATCACATATTTTAGTCCCACTACATTCATCCCTGACAGACGTACCACACCTGCACAGTAGGGATTGTGGCCTACTGGTTCAGGCACAGTACCTCAGACCAGGGGTCCATGGGTTCACATCTCGCCTGGGGACAGGAACGTTGGGACTGAGGTTTGCATTTTTATTGCCCCTCCTTATTGCCTTGGCAATGCCATGTGATCCTACATTGGCCACTGCTTCATATGAGGGGTACGGTGGGATGGACACCTGTTTACTTACATAGATGACTCCATACCTTTGTCTGTAAATGCCCCCTGTACACAGCGCTGTGGGGACGTGTCGTGCTGACACTCTCCTCATCGCATCTTAACGTCTAGTTGGGATGGGTGACGGAATGAGGGCCAGGGGTTGGGGAGACAACGGTGGTGTGGGGTCAGGGTGGTTAGGGTCCACGGGCAGCACCAGGTAGGTGGACTCACAACATGGATTGGATGTGTGTTGGCGAAGGTGCCTGCCACACAGGCCCCGTGGGTTTATCCAAGGCATACGGCGCATCAGGGTGCGGGATACGATGTCTGCTGTGATCTAGTGGGTGACTTTTGTGGACCATTGTTTGCATTTTGGTTGTTAGGATTCTTTGGGATAGTGGTCACAGACATGCATTACCAAGCCATAGGTTGCTGGTTTGAACCCCACATGTTCTGTTCCTTTTCCTTTCATGTTTGCTGATTATCTGCCCATGTGCTGTCTGCAGCCCCGTCACATCTCGACACACCCTTCCATCTTTGGGATGTGCATGACAGTGTGCCATGTCTGCAGCCTATCTGCCACATCTTGTGGATTACCTATAGTTTTTTCTTGGTGGTGACCATGTGACCGGTCTGCTTGGTCGATTGGTACTGCTGCTGTTGGTTGGTCTGTGCCACATCACTGAGCGGGTTGGTCTTTCACATGCTCCTTTTTCAGTCCATTGCCCTGGTCCACAGGCCATCCACATAGCTTTCCCTTCAGCTGGCCCCTGACACCCTTCGTGTATCACTCCCATGCTCTTTTGCATGCTGTTTACACTGCGTTACATCTCATGGTGTGTGTGCATCTGTTTCTATGTGCCTCCCGTCCCACCTATAGACTGTGATATGAGCTGTGGACTCCTGCTTTAACTGTGCATTGCATCATGGTGACTGTTTGGGTTGCCCTCTCCTGACACACAGCTTGTGATTTCTGTGGTGCCATGCAGTGTTCTTGTATGCAGCCATTGCTGTGAGCCTCAGAGTGGTGGTGTAGCCTATTGGTTTGTGCAGTGCTTTCCATCCTAGTGGTCATGGATTCACGCCCTCTTTGTTCTCCTTTTTTTGATGCCTTTCCTACACTGGTACTTGTAATCCCTGTGACAGTCATATCTCGGCTGCTATGTGCTGCCTGCTCATATTGCTCTCATCACAGTTGCCACCCATCCTTCGGTCCATCTATCTGCATCTGTCAGCTGTGAGGTGTCCTGTATGCCAATGTGGGCTGTCACCCTATGGCCTGCACTGCTACCCTTTCCTGCATTGTACCTCTTTGTGCTTGCTGCGCCTGTGCCTCATCTGCATGGCACCACCACTCCTCTGTCCACCCATCATTGTAACTATCCTGCCACCTCCACCTCCACTGGGGGACACATATTCCCATCATCTGCCACAAACTGTCTTTCCGGTACTTTACATTGCCAACACCCTGTGCTGTGGTACAGTTGCCACCACCATGTTTGTCATCGCTGCTGGCAGCCATATGGGATGCCCGCAGATATGGCAGGTCCAGTGGCTCCCAGCTCTCCCTCCTTCATTCACCTGTTCATTGCCTTCCTGCGTGCTCTATGTAGTGTTAGGGCTACATCTGTCTCTGTTCTGCACAGGTCATGCAGGTCTTCCTGATGCACCTTGCAGTCCCTAGGGCACACTGACCTAGGACGCCATACCCTTGTTCAGTCACCTTGACGTATGGTTCAATAGCCCAGGGTGCCTTCTGCACTGCCTTATCCATGTGTACCTGATATGGCGCTTAGCCTGGGACGCCCTATTAGACGCCTTACTGGGCACCTTGTTAGGAAATAATAATGCTTAGTTTAAGTGCATATACAGGAGGCCTGCACAAGGAAAATCAGAATCCTATACATGTGCCCTTTGTACATTCTGGTGTGGGTATGGAAAAGGAATGTGCTATGCTAAGCTAAACTGATTGTTCTACTCAGAGATGACTTGTATTTGCATAGTTACTGATAAGCTATAGTGGGCCCCCAGAAGATGGGTGGATGACGTATGAATATGTTTCTGATAATGTATAAAATACGGACAATCCCTCCACCCTATGGAATAAACTGCATACCACTTATGTGCAAGTGTGTGTGTGTTTGTTCCCCTGGATTCCAGAGAAAGAAGGTAAGGTGATTCCTCGACCCAGACAGACGTCCCAAGGGTTAGTGATAAAAGGTGCTGGGAAAAGAATGATGTACCCTTACAATTTGGTGTCAGAAGTGGGATTTCCCCGATGCACTTTCTAAATTGAAGCAGCTTTGGTAGCTGCACAAGGATTTTTTAATTGACGTTGCTTTGGTAGCTCGTCTTGGGAAAATGCGCTTCGGTAGCGCTGGGAAAATGCGCTTGGGTAGCGCTGGGAAAATGCGCTTGGGTAGCGCTGGGAAAATGCGCTTGGGTAGCGCTGGGAAAATGCGCTTGGGTAGCGCAGTGAATAACAGGGACATCCTGCTGGGTCTGTGGTAATGTCCTTCTCCTTCTCTGTGTGCTTGTGTGCCTCTGTGAGTTTGGCAAAACGCCCCTGCCGTACTCTGAAGCGATATAGCACTAGTGACGGGTACTGTGCAGAAAGCAAGTGGCCAGACGTGCGTTTGTTGTGAATTCATTAGAGGATGGGGGGGTCCCAAGGTGAGGGGGCCACTCCAGAATCCGCGGGAGTGCATGTTCTGCTATATGTTGTGATAAGTTTTAAAACTGCAGCTAAAAAACAGCCATCCTACATAAATTGTCAGTGTAGATTACAGGATCTCTGTGCCTATACGACACCCCCCCCCCCTCTCTAGAACTGATGACTCAGAGTCCCTCGAATGCAAGTGACAAGTGGTGTTTATTTTTCCACTGCTTTGCTCTTCCCTCCCCCTCCCTTCCTGTTCTTTGTGTTCAAAGGTTACGGACAGGCAGACAGAACAGAAACTTAAAGTTAAACGGCATACTAAAACGTAAATTATTATTTGTTTGCAGAGTGTCTATTTATTGCCATATTGTAAGAAGACAAGCTAAATAGAAAGAAAATTACTTTTGTACTTAACAACGGTATAACTGTCACTGAAATATGTAAAAGGGTGTGTCTGTATTTAGACACCCATTGCTATAGCAATGTACTGAATAATGAAATACTAAAAGAGCTCTTAATCTGCTTCACAATATCCCTCTCAGAGTCTCATTGGCCAGGTTGGCTAAAGGTGAATTGGCCACTGGTAAAAGTGTAAATAACAGCTGGGGCTCGCCGGGATTTTCCCACAGTGGAGTGACTCCTGCTGAGTGGAGGTGCGAAGACGCATCCTGTTGATTTCAACAGTCTCACCTCCTTCTCTGCGGAGAGGTCTCTTTACTGGCTGGTAATGGTCCTGGGTGACTAGAGGTATTGTGAATCGGAGTGTGATAGACAGGCACTGCAGCAACCAAGTAAATTCTGTGCACAGACCGAGGTAAGGAAAAGTGGGACTTTGGTATCTACCTTGGTGGTTTGTACATTCTATTGGGAACTGAGACTGATTGTGTGTGAGTGAGATGTATAATGTAAATAGTGGAGGAATCCGGGGAGTGGGGTGGGCTCCAAATACCCCGAGGGTCTAGTTCATTATGCAGGGTGAAATTTCTTAAGAAAGCACTTGTAAGCTTTGATTTGTCTCTTGTTTAAATAAGAACTGAAACAGAAGTTTCCCAAATAAGTAACTCCTTAGTGTCCTTCCCAACAAGCTGAAAAAAAAAATGTTTTGTTTACAGTAAATATTGTTTTTCTTTTATTTGCTGGTTGGTGCAGGATTTAAGGAATCTGAATAAGATTGTCCAGACTTAGCAACGGATACTTTCCTTTGAAAACCTTATTTCAAAAGAAACCCCTTGATTTGTATATTTATGCTTTTGGTTAAAAATATTGAGCTAAATTTTGCATGAACACAAATGGTTCAGTATTGTAAATTTGAGGTATATGTTTGAGCCTGCTCCCTAGGCACTATGTAGATGATCTTCCAAGTTCAGGGCAGGAGAAACCAGTTGTGATAGAAGCCATTCACAATCTGCTGCATTTCTTGGGTAAGAAAGGTTTCAGGGTGTCCTGAAGAGAAAAAAATTTAGGTTGGGGCTATCACTTCCCCCTACAACATCAGAAACGAAACCAGAAACTTAACAAAGAGAACAAAGAAGAGAGAGGGAAAGGGGGCAGCCCCTCCCGTGGGCTACAGAAGGTGCAAATGGTTTTGGATTATAGTAAGTGATATTATAAGTGAAGGAAAGTGAAACTAAAAAATAAATCCGGAGAGAATAAAGGGTATTGTGGAGTTACCTTTGCCTAAACTAAGAGCTGATATCCGTTTGGCTGGGTGTAAAAAGGCTGTAATGATGTCAGAAAGGTCTGGTGGAAACTGTTCTGTTTTTCTTTAACCTTCAAAGTAGGGGTTGGGAACCCTGTCAGGACAATGGGGCATCCTGAGCCAGTAATTAAAAGACTGCAACTTGAAAAAATGATTTGAATCCTGAGTGAATAAGAAGGTTATGTTGTGTCTGGTTTTTGTTTGTGCTATTGAGTAAACTTAAAGAGTTTAAAAACAATGAATTTTATATTTTGTGGCAAGCACCTCAGAGGTCATAATTATTGTTCATATATTACAAAACACATAGAGTTGTAACTATAGGAATTTAATAGTAATCACAATTAGTGACAATTCTCAAGCAACTTTTTATTTTTAAACTCTTAATTTAGGACTCCTCTCTCTCTTGTTCAGCTATCTGCATTTGCCTGAAGGAATCTGATCACAAGACAGACCTGTTGTTTACTTTGCTATTTGTGTTTGAGATGACATCAAGGTTGAACTGTTACTCTAAGCAAATTGCTTTAACATAATTTCATTGTTTCAGATCAGTTTGAAAGTATTATGTATAAGGTTTTAATTTAAATGTGACAAAGCATGATTTTGAATTCACCTCTTTGCAGTTTCATGTTATTTGAATGTCTGTTTCCTGAACTGTAAGATTTTAAGTTAATTACTTTGCATTGTTTAGCTCGGTGCTGATGACTGATGAACAGGACAGTAACATCTCAGTTTTATTTGTTACAATATTGGATTTTAGGATAAATTCACCTGTTTTTCTGTATTTGAATTTTACGTGTTAGCGTCCAGAGAAAAAGTGTACCTTGTTCTAAAAGTTTCTATTTCAGTTTCATCACAGTTCCTGAGAAAAAATAGATATATGTTGCAGAGAAAACAGATATATGTTGCAGAACTGTGAGATATTAATTTTTCTTTAGTTTACACACTTGCACTTTGTTACCAAAAATACTTCTAGCAATACATTATGTAGAGGTTCAGTATACACAGAAATTATAGAATTGTGGAAAGAGGCTGATCTGAAATTGCTTTGTTCCCAAGCATATAGATCTTATTTAGTGGAAAGATGAAGCTTAGTTCCCAGGAAACATGAGAATATTTGTAAATAATAACATTAACGTGAGTTCATTGGGAAAAAAAAAAAAAAGCAGAGAGTGAGAGAGAGAGACAGAAGGTGAGGCTACAGCCTTGGGAAAGGCAATAAACGTGCTGCTCCGAGTGTGATGATCTGGGCCACCGGAATTCTAACTGCTCTAAGACTCCTCGAGGACCCACAAGGCCTGAAGAACAGGAACCTTGCATATTTATGCCTCTGAAGAGACATGAATAGGCAGGGGGGATTAGGCCGAGAAGAACCCGAGGATCGTCATGAGGCCCAGCCACAAATGCCTTGCAGTCCAAGAAGAACCTGAAGACGTATCGCCATGAGGCCCAACCACCAATGCCTTGTACCTTCTTAGGCCTCTCACCTCAAAAGGATCTCTTAAACACCATGATTAGTGAGTAACTTGCACAAATCCTTGTGAACACTGCAATTTTTAAAATCAGTCCAACAGCACTCTCACTGAGAACAGTGTATACGATAGATTCTAGTTATACGTGAGAGATATGAGCCATACTCCTTCCTATTGGGATTGATGTTATAAAATGCCGTGAAGCACTAGTCTATATTGTAAGGACTTTAGCAACTGCCTAAACAAAATATAGATAATTAGAATGAGCACTGCTTACTCATATTGTTATGCTTATTGAAAAGGATCTACATTTATATTTTATATATACCTTTTGTTTACAAAAATACTAAGTTTCTAACAATTGTGTGATGTTCTTAGCAGCCTTGCCAAATAAGGATACACTAGTATGGTATAAAAAAGACAGAAGGACCTATGCATGTAGTTTAATGGAATGATGTAAGTGGAAAAAAAGTGGTGTTGAGAGGAGTGTGATGGAATATTCATGTTGGAAAGGAGAACTCAGATTAACATTATAAAATGGTGAGGGTGAATTGAAATGTGAAATGATGTATCCGATGTATCCACCTAGAAAGAAAACTGACAATGAATACTCTACAATATTTGATTATGCCATCCCCATTAACTCCAATTTTGAAAGTTATCTAGCCCAGAGATATACCCAATAATTGGAAATAGACACTTGGAGATAGGCTGAGTGCACTTTTCATCCTAATGAGCTTTGGGGAGACCCACACTGGCCATGTGGTGCTTTTCAGATGTTTTTATCCCTTTTTTGCCTCTGTGTCCTGGCCCGACACTTGAAGCTAAAGGAGGAAAGTTACTTACACAAATTTTTACAAATTGGTATAATTCTAAAAATTGTGGAACAATTGAGGAAGTGTGGGCATCTTGTCAAAAATGTATTAGCTAAATTGAGTTGCTTAAGATTGGCTGTTATATGCAAACAGCAACCCACGAAGGGGGGAACCTCCGAAATCTTTAAAAAAAACCAAAACAAAACCACAAACTTTGTAAAGACACTAAACTGTCTTGCCTTTGACTCTGTTCAATAAACAAACAAACAACCAAACAACCAAACAAATTGCCCTAAGGGAGTAGACTGAACTTTTTCTCCCTCTGAACTGTTATATGGAAGACTGCTTATTTTTTATACTCCTGAGCCTCACATTTGATCTCTTGTATTTCCTAGCAGCAGAGGCAACTCTCTTCCCTCCACAGGTATGCTCAGCAGGTCCAGTCCTTTCTGCTGGATGACTCAGCTCTTTTCTTTCAACCTGGAGACTGGATTTTGGTAAAGACATACCACCAGCACACAGTACAAGCCCCTTTTCCAGTATGGTACCGTTCCAAGTTCTTCTGATAACACCGATTGCAGTGAAGGTGGCGGCTAAAAGATCCTGAAGCTATTGCCCTCGCTGGAAACATTCTCCATATACAGATTAGGCTTCAGGACCAGGATGAGAAGTAGCTGACGCCGGGGCAACCAAGGCCCTAGCAACTGGAGAGGAGAGGAGAAGACTCCTGAAGAAAAGCAGCTTTCGGCCTAGAGGTACCGAACCAACATATCCCTTCAAGGTTGGTGACAGGTCAGAGCACCTCACAAGCACGGTACCTTAGACCCGCTCTACAGACCTCCAAACTACAGTGATCGCCATCACATGGACAGCCATCCTGTGTGACTCCTCCCCTTCGTGGATCCATGCGTCAAGAATCAAGCGTGTATCGTCTCCACTGACATCTTCGGTTCCAGCCTCCTGACCATCATGCACAAGACTGTGTTGACTCTTCCTACCACTCATGTGGTGCCTCCTTCAGCCCATTTCGGGAACTGTTAATACGGCAATACTACTTGCCCAGACTGCCTTACCTTTTGTGTGCGCAGCTCGCTACAAACTGGAGCTTTTCTCTCAACATGTCTTATTACTGTACCTTCTAATCTGTGTGAAATGCAGAAGTTTACAATTTAAACTGCACCCAGCCCCATGTTTCTTTTTCTACCTTTTTGTATAACATTGGTGTTACTCGCCTCTCTTTGGGATATGACTAGGTCCCTTGCTCATTGTAAACTGTCTCTAGTTTTAATGCTACGGATTGTTTTATTGTTTCTGCTTTTAGTCTGTCTAATACTGCTCTATACTGTTCTTCAACTACAGGGAAGTTTCTCATGATTACTCTCTGATGTATTTTTCGTTGGGGTGGTCTCAAAGGACTGCTTATTGCCCTATTGAGCGGTTTTATAATTCTTGTTCTTTTTTGTTGTATACTTTCATTTGTTCTTGGCTGTTGTTGAAAGGCCCTACAAAGCTCTACCACTTTTATGTATTTCTATACTGCTTTTATGGTGGCTGATGTACCTGAGCTGCCGCATACAGATGTTCCATTAATAATGTCTGTTTAGTTATTTTGTAGTAAATTGTTAGGCTGTTCTTATAGTGGACCTATGCAGGCCCAAAGGGGGGATTGTTAGGAAATAATAATGCTTAGTTTAAGTGCATATACAGGAGGCCTGCACAAGGAAAATCAGAATCCTATACATGTGCCCTTTTGTACATTCTGGTGTGGGTATGGAAAAGGAATGTGCTGTGTAAGCTAAACTGATTGTTCTACTCAGAGATGACTTGTATTTGCATAGTTACTGATAAGCTATAGTGGGCCCCCAGAAGATGGGTGGATGACGTATGAATATGTTTCTGATAATGTATAAAATACGGACAATCCCTCCACCCTATGGAATAAACTGCATACCACTTATGTGCAAGTGTGTGTGTGTTTGTTCCCCTGGATTCCAGAGAAAGAAGGTAAGGTGATTCCTCGACCCAGACAGACGTCCCAAGGGTTAGTGATAAAAGGTGCTGGGAAAAGAATGATGTACCCTTACACTTGTCATGCGTCTTTTGGGCACCTGTTGGGCTACTGTCTGTAACTACTGTGCCAGTAACACATACAGTCAGTTGCCCCTACCAGGCTGAGGTGCTGTGGGGGTGCATACCCCGTCTTGTGGTCATCTGTAGACCACTTATCTGGAGCCAGAGGTCATGGGTATGATCCCACAGTGGGATTATTTGGTAGGGCTGTCTGAGGCATTTTCTTCTTTTAATTTAATTTGGTGCTGCCAGCAAAAACACCCTCACAGTGCTGTCTCCTTACAGTGCCTCATCAGGCATCCTGTGAAGTGCCCTATGAGGCACCCTATAAAGCGCCCTATCCGGCGCCCCATAGGGGACACTATAGGGTGCCTTGGCGGATGGTGCACTTTATAATGTGCCCTCTGGAGTGCCTTATCGGGCGCCTTATGCGGCACCTTAGGTTATGGCCCTGTGAGGGTATGTTTGCTGGCAGCACTCATTACATTTACAAAACAAAATGCCTCCGACAGCACTGATTTAAAGGAAAGGGTGGTATCTCAGCCAGCTTTACTCATTTGACCCACAGGGGGATTGAACTCATGAACCCTGCACCATCAGTCAGTGTATTAACCATTGTGCTACAACTCTGAATGCCTTACTGGGCACCTTTTCATGCGCCTTATAGGGTACCCTGTTGAGCTACTGTCTGTAGCTACTCTGTGCCAGTAACGCACACGGTCAGTTGCCCCTACCAGGCCGAGGTGCTATGGGGGTGCATACCCCATCTTGTGATCATCTATAGACTGCTGATCTGCAGTGCACCATGGGTATGGGTGGGTTAACCCAAATCCTGTTATCCACGGCAAACAGTTTGTGTGGTGACCTGATGTCCTTCAGTGGCCAGGCAGGGGTTTGTTAGTATCACTGGAGATGTAGCCCACCAGTTACTTCACTGCCGGTAGGGCCAGAGGTCATGGGTTTGATCCCACAGTGGGGTCATTTGGTAGGGCTGTCTGCGGCATTTTCCTTTTTTACTTTAAATTGGTTCTGCCAGCAAAAACACCCTCACAGGGCTGTCTACTTACGGTGCCTCATCAGGTGCCCTATAGAGCGCCCCGTAAAGCGCCCTTTAGGGCGCCCTATAAGGCATCTTATGGGGTGCTCCATAGGGAACATTATAGGTTGTCTTGGTGGACAGTGCACTTAATAATGTGCCCTCTGGAGTACCTTATAGGGCGCCTTATGTGGCACCTTAGGATACGGCCCTGTGAGGGTGTGTTTGCTGGCAGCACTAATTAACTTTACACAACAATATGCTTCAGACAGCACTGATTTAAAGTAAAAGCTAATGTCTCAGCCAGCTTTACTCATTGGACCCACAAGGGGAATGAACTCTCATCCCCTGTACCATCAACCAGTGTATTAACAATTGTGCTACAGCTTTCGACACCTTGCTAGACAGCTTATCAAATGCCTTATGGGCGCCGTACAGGGCGCCTTGCGTGGCGCTTTACACGGCACTTTGTAACGCTCGTTAATTTATGACGCCTTGTAACGCGCGTTGTCGGTAATGATGTACCGCCCATGTCCTTATTTGGGATTTCTGTTTCTACCGCGTATCCTAACACGAATCACATTACCGCAGTTTAGTAAACATAGAAACATGACGACAGAAAAAGAGCACATGGCCCATCTAGTCTGTCCTTCCATAACAACAACTACAACAGTCCACTTTTTACCTTTAGAGATCCTCTGTGTTGGTACCATGCTTTTTTGAATTCAGTTACTGTCCTCATCTCCACCACCTCCACTGGGAGACTATTCCATGGATCCACTACTCTTTCCGTAAAGAAATATTTCCGCATATCACTCCTGAATTTATCTCCCTTCACCCTCATCCCATGTCCCCTCGTAGCAGAACTTGCTTTCAATTGAAAGAGGCTCTCTCCCTGAACATTTATGCCACGGAGGTATTTAAACATCTCAATCATATCACCTCTATCCCGCCTTTCCTCTAAGGTGTAAATATTAAGATCCTTAAGTCTGTCCTCATATGCTTTATAATGAAGCCCATTAATCATTTTAGTAGCAACCCTCTGCACCGACTCCATCCTGTTCACATACTTTTGAAGGTGCGGTCTCCAGAATTGCACACCATACTCCAAATGAGGTCGCACCAAAGACTTATACAGAGGCATTATCACCTCCTTTTTTCTGCTAGCCATTCCTCTCCGTATGCACCCAAGCATCCTTCTAGCTTTTGCCGACGCCTTTTCTACCTGTTTAGCTACTTTAAGATCATCAGACACAACCACGCCTATGTCCTGCTCTTCTTTAGTGGACAAAAGTACTTCACCTCCTATACTGTATTGCTCCCTTGGATTGCTGCAGCCCAAATGCATGACCTTACATTTTTTAACATTAAATCCCAGCTGCCAAATTCTAGACCATTCTTCAAGCTTAGCTAGATCCCTCCTCATGTTATCTACACCTTCCTGGGTGTCTACTCTATTGCAGATTTTGGTATCATCCGCAAAGAGGCAAACCTTACCCGACAGCCCTTCCGCTATATCACTAACAAAGATGTTAAAAAGAATCGGACCAAGGACAGATCCCTGGGGCACACCACTGGTAACATCCTTCTCCTCAGAGTGAGCTCCATTTACTTGTACTCTTTGTCGCCTCCCACCCAACCAATTTCTAACCCAAGCAGTAACTTTAGGGTCCATCCCTAGGGTGCTCAGTTTGTTTATAAGTCGCCTGTGAGGAACAGTGTCAAAGGCTTTACTGAAATCTAAAATCTAAACATGCCCCTATAAATTAATTTCCTCTTGTACTAAACAAAGCGCAGATGTTAATGATGCACATTTCCCAGAGCTGACATATTCCAGTTAATAAATTCAAAATAAAGAGATCTTTCTACCTTTTTGTGCATTTTTTTCAGTTGCAATTGCTCTAGCCACTTTCTTCTGGTTTCTTTGTGTCTTCTGCTAACTCTCCATCGTCTGCTGTCCATTTGTCCTTTCTTCTCTCTTCTAGTTTTTTTCCGTTCTCGCTCTACATCTGCTTTAACATACTAATCTTTCTCCTTTTGCTCTTTCCTCATTCCTATTTCATCCACTCAAATTTTACCCCTCCATCCTCAATCCCCACTTACTCTCCCAATACCCAGCCAATTGTAGATTTTTCTTCCGTTCCACACAAAATATTTTTTCCCCTCTCCATTTCACTCTCCCAGCTCCATCCCATTCTAATCTCCCCCAACATCAGCTCCCTTCTAGTTCCAGCCTCACCCAGTATCCGCTCCCTTCTAGTCCCCGAATCAGCCCATTTCCAGTCTTAGCCCCCTCCATCAGCCCATTTCCAGTTCTAGCTCCCCCATCCATTTCCAGTCCTATCCAAGTCCCTCAATCAGCTCATTTCCAATACCAGCCTCCCATCAGCCCATTTCTAGTCCTTCCCTAGCCCCACCATCAGCCCATGTGAAATCCTAGCTCCCTTCCACTCAGCCCATTTCCAATCCAAGCCCCCATGAGCCTACTTCCAGTTCTAGCCCCTCCATGAGTCCATTTCAATCCAAGCCCCCACCACAGCCCATTTCCAATCTTAGCTCCCCCCAACACCCAATTCCCAGTCCTATCCTAGCCCCCTCCATTAGCCCATTTCCTGTCCTAGCTCCTTCCCCTCACAACCCATTTCCATTCCAAGCCCCCCTCCCCATTAGCTATTTGCAGTTCAAGCCCCCCTTCCACTCAGCCCATTTCAATTCCAAGCCCCCTCCCCATCAGCTATTTGCAGTTCAAGCCCCCCTTCCCCTCATCCCATTTCCATTCCAAGCCCCCGTCCCCATCAGCTATTTGCAGTTCAAACCTTCCCTTCCACTCAGCCCATTTCCAGTCCTAGGAACCCCCCCCAACCCATTACCATTCATAGCCCCCCCATAGCCTATTACTAGTCCTAAGTCCCCATCAGCCCACTCTCAGTCCTAATCCCATCAGCCCATTTCCAGTCCTAACCCCCGTCACCAAATTTTCAGTTTAAGCCCCCCCCCCCCATAGCCCATTACCAGTCCTAACCCCCCATCAGCTCACTTCCAGTCCTAACCTGATCAGCTCATTTCCAGTCTTAGCCCCCCCATAGCCCATTACCGGTCCTAACCCCCCATCACCCCATTTCCAGACTTAGCTCCCCATAGCCCATTACCAGTCCTAACCCCCTATCAGCCCTCTTCCAGTCCTAACCCCATTAGCCCATTTCCAGTCCTAACTCCCACACCAACAGCCCAGGGAAAATTTAAAATAAAAAAAAAAGCTGTCTGCTGCCACCACCGCCGCAGCGGCAACGGCAGAATCAAATATCCCGCGGGGCCCCCCCTGCCCGACAGAGCCTGCCCTCCCTGCATCAGCTCTGTCTCCACAGTCGCAATGGCTTTCAGAGCGCGAAAGGAGAGTTTCTCCCTCGTAGCTCTGTTAGGCCCGCGGGGGCTGATGGGAAAGTCACATCAGCCCCCGCGGGCTTAACAGAGCCACGAAAGGGAAACTAGTCTCCTTTCGTGCTCTGAAAGCCGGTGTGACTGCGGAGACGGAGCTGATGCAGGGAGGGAAGGCTCTGTCGGGCAGGGGGCCCTGCGGGATATTCGATTCTGCCGTTGCCACGGCGGCAGCAGCCAGCTTTTTTTTTTAATTTTAAAATTTACTTTTAAGCAGAATGTTCTTTGCGCGGGGCCCTGTGCAAAAAACATTCTTGCTCAATGGACGGGCCGGCCCTGCAGAGTGGTCCCAGAGCAGAGCCAGACTGTGCTTTAGTTTGAACCATTGAGAACATAGATCTCCCAATATAACAGACTACTTCCTGTCCATTCAGTATTACTGAAACCAAGCCAGCATGGGACCACCTATCCCAAGGAACAACAAATGCCCAAGGAGTACTTCATGGATTACTGAATCAAATGCAGAGGATGCATCTAAAAGCTGCTACCACGCGGCACCCTCTGCCAGCCGTCTGTAACCATTCATCAATTCCAGATGCCAATAACCCTTCTAGAAACCAAACTGATATTGAAGCGATGCTGAACAGGCTTGTAAATAATCTTGACGCTGATCTAGAAGCACGTTTTCTATGAGTTTTACAAAATATTGCCAACTAGAAATAGGTCTAAAGTTAGACATAATCCTCAGGTCAAGACCAGCTTTCTTTATAACTGGACATACTGCAACATTGCCTCAGGACTGGATGCATGTAGTGGGTATCTTATGAACTATTAACTAATGACAACAATAGTGAGAACATTATGATTTTACAATGCTTAAATAGACGCGGGGGAATGGGATCCAATTGCAAGGAACCACCGATACCCTTCCTAGCAGGGTTTGCAAGTACTGCTGGGATACTAGAAAACATCATTCTACTCGGGCTTAAAAGCAACATTCAGTTTATGAACTCTCTTCTGCTTCTCTTCCTTCTTGTCTCCTCTCCCTAGTCTTCTTTTTCGTATTGGCTCTCATTTCCCTATTCTTCCTTCCTCATTCTTCTCCTTCCCTGTCCCCGCCCCGTCCCTGTACAATCCAGGGTCTCCTTCCTCTCTTTTACATACAATCCCCCATCTCCAGTCCTCTCCCTCACCATATCCAGTTCTTCCTAGTATTACAGGCTCTTTCTCTCTATCCCCTATGAAGGCTTCTCTTTCTCATTCCCTGTGGTCCTCTTTCTTTCCTTTTTGGCTGGAGTAAACGTATGCCTCTGCAATGTAGATGCATGTCATGCTGCATCCACTAGTAGGCTCCTACTTGTATTTCTAAAATGGGCTTAACATTGGTGCCTTATAATGTGCTTTAACTAGCCCCCCCTCCTCTAGTATTTGCACATGGGCCTCTATGACCTAGGCCCCTGATATAACATTACTCTCATGGACAACAATGCTGATTATCTGCAGAGAAAATGAGTTTTCCCAGACATCAAGGTTTAGCCTTAGGACCTAGTTGCTCATTAATTAGCAACCAGTATACGGTGGCACAAAGGTGTGATTGTGGAGAGGTGCGTGAGATTTTCATAGTTTATTCATTCAGAGATTTGTGTCGAAGAAGAGAGTCTCCTAAACTTGTCTGGAGAGAAATAAATAGTTTTTACTGTCTGATGGGTGAAAAAACACAGTAATATAAAATGTGTTTCCACTTCACATAGCCTGGGCAGGAAAACAACCCTTCTTGTTGCAGAGGCGAGTGGTTAAATAAAAAATACTATTTTTCCCCATCAATCTTCTGTCTCTTTATTATAAATGGTGTCATGATCCATGAAATTAATTTTGCATTCATGCAGAGAATATAAACAGAGACTTAGGTTCAGAGCATTGTGAGGGTTACAATTCTACTGGAATTGAATGTGAACAGAAAGCCTTTCAGGTGTTCAGGGTGATTTACTGATGGACTTTCTTGTGTTCACTATACATTGTTCTGTCTGCCTGTGACGTGGAGTTTCACAAGCATGCTGAAGTCTCATAAAATACTGTACCTTCTGTTCACAGCACCATCGGAGATATACTCTTTGCACATTCTACTACCCAACCCCAAACCAAACCTAATCCTGAAGATGAAGCCATAAGCCATTCCCTATATTACAGAGGTAAATGACACCTTATAGATCAGCCAATTTATTTGAGGCCTGAGCTCTTGAGGACCAGAGTCCACTTTATCAGATGCATCTGAAGGCTATCCTGTGCTAGTTAATCCGGATATCACCACCATCCAGACAGCTCTGGAGCTGACTGCACTGTGGACGTACTTGTCTGAGGAGGTGGCTGCCAACCCTCATCAATGGCACTGCACACAGAAGCAGAGGAGTGGTACAACAGGGCCGACAAGCACACACCTGCCATCATCAAGAGGACATTTGGCTAGTTCAAGAACCACTTCTGGTGCTTTGTTCGATCTGGGGAATAACTGCTGTATAGCCCAGCAAGCTTATGTCAGATGTTCATGGCCAGTTTCATGCACTGCAGCTCTCCCTGAAGAACAGATGTAGATGCAGGAGGGTACCAGCCATTTGTAGCAGCTGAGCATGGCTGCAAGAGAGGACCTCCTACACCGTCACTCCATGTGAAGGCAGTCATTTATTTGCTGACATACAAAGTATGTAAATCAAAGATCCATCGTTGTTCCAGGTAGTTCAAGATTCCCTGTCTGTCACCCACCGAAGGGTCTCCTGGGACAAAATCAATAATTCTCCACTTCAGTGATGTGAATGCATGTACCTTCTCTAGACAGTGAGACACCACTGGCGCTGTAATAATGTGATTTTTCCGTCTACTAGTCCAGCCTCTGAACACAGCGCTGTGCTTCAGACTGGACAAAACTTTAAGGTGCATGAGAAACGAGAGAGACGAATACGATTTGAGGGACTGCATGTTATGCCTTTGGGAGTGTAAAAAAGTCTAATGGGGCCAGGGTTGGGATTGATTTCCCCAAATGAGAGGAGGAGAAGGAGCAGGAGAGTACAGGGGAGAGAGGAGGAGGCTCTGCGGTAACAAGGATGAGGTTCTTTCAGAGAGAAAGGAGATGGCTGAATGAGAGAGATACAATGGTGAGGCTGAAGAACAGATGATAGTGTAGTGTAGAATACACAAGTGGATGATAGAGAATAGACTTGTTGGAATGAAGGGAGAAGATTAGGAAGTGCTCACATTAAGAGGAGAAAGTGATGTTGGAACCATGAGACTAGGATAGAGGGGAGACTACAAGTTGGAGAAGATATTTATTTAACTAGGCTTATAGACTGATTTTCTACCAGTCAAAGTGATGTACATTCAGGTACTGTATATATTTTTCCCTTGTCCCCAAAGGGGCTCATAATCCATGTTTTTGTACCTGAGGCAACAGAGGGCCACAAGGACCACCTGTGGGACTAGAATCTCCAGTCCTTCTGACTAAAGGTTACTGTCCTCTAGTGGGATTTGAACCCCTGACCCTCATCCTAAGGTAACTTGCCCCAACCACTAGGCTGTTTCTCCCTGGAGAGGTACGAGAGAAATCCCAGAGAGTGAGAATTCACCTAAGTGCAATTATGGTGATGAGCCTAGGAAGACTATAAAAGAAAAGTAAGCCTATCAGTGGGTGTGTGGGAGTTAAAGAAGTTAGTAGTTGAGCAAGGAGATGGGCCATCCTGCTTTCTGCTGTTTTCCATGGGACAGGAAACATCTGCACATAAATATGTACACTCTGGAGGAGAGGAGGGATAGGCGAGATATGGTTCAGACCTTTAAATACTTGGAGTATTAATGAACAAACAAGCCTCTTCCAAAAATGGGGAAGCTATAAAACTAGAGGGCATAACATGAAGCTGCAAGGGGGTAAACTGAAAGACAATGTCAGGAAATGTTTTTTTGCTGAAAGGGTGGTGGATGCTTGGAATGCCCTCCCGATGCAAGTGGTGGGGGTACATACAGTGACAGAATTTGAAATAACATGGGATAGACACAGTGGCACAGGATAGAAACATAGAAACAGAAACATGATGACAGAAAAAGATCACATGGCCTATCTAGTCTGTCCTTCCATATCAACAACTACAACAGTCCACTTTTTTCCTTTAGAGATCCTCTGTGTTGGTCCCATGCTTTTTTTAATTCAGATACTGTCCTCATCTCTATCACCTCCACTGGGAGACTATTCCACAGATCCACTACTCTTTCCGTCTCTGCTATCTCAACAAATAGGGGTGACCTGCACAGAGCGGTGGGTACACCCCTAAACAGAGGCATGAGGAGAGGTGCTGCACAGAGCGGTGGGTACACCCCTAAACAGAGGCATGGGGAGAGATGCTGCACAGAGCGGTGGGTACACCCCTAAACAGAGGCATGGGGAGAGGTGCTGCACAGAGCGGTGGGTACACCCCTAAACAGAGGCATGGGGAGAGATGCTGCACAGAGCGGTGGGTACACCCCTAAACAGAGGCATGAGGAGAGGTGCTGCACAGAGCGGTGGGTAGACCGGTTTACAGAGGCTTGGGGAGAGTTGCTGCACAGAGCGGTGGGTACACCCCTAAACAGAGGCATGAGGAGAGGTGCTGCACAGAGCGGTGGGTACACCCCTAAACAGAGGCATGGGGAGAGGTGCTGCACAGAGCGGTGGGTACACCCCTAAACAGAGGCATGAGGAGAGGTGCTGCACAGAGCAGTGGGTACACCCCTAAACAGAGGCATGAGGAGAGGTGCTGCACAGAGCGGTGGGTACACCCCTAAACAGAGGCATGAGGAGAGGTGCTGCACAGAGCGGCAGGTGCACCTACTCTTTGCACCTTTCTGGACAGACTAGATGGACCATGATGGTCTTTATCTGCCGTCACATACTAAATACTATGTTGTATGTTCCACATGGAAGAGGAATACATAAGAGCACACAAGCACATGCGGGTCCCACTGGGGCATAAATAGGGACCCTGCACGTGCACAGCACAGAACTGGCAGCCACACACATATCAGCAGGCAGCTCGTCCATCTTTGTTTTAGAATGCAGATGCACGTCCTTGCAGCTGCTGCTGTCTATTGGGAAAATTAATCTGTGCAACGCCCCATTTTCTGTCATGCACATGTGCAAGTCTCCACCACATTTTTTATTTTTGCACCTCTATATTTGGTGGTGAGAATGTGTTGATTTTAAAAGGGCCCTGCACATGCACATGCTCAAGACGTCTTCTAAATCACCACTGCATTTCACACGTTTTCCTTGGCGCGTCCCAGTTATCCCCTAAACAGCCTTTATACAATGTGTTTTCACATCACTAGTGGCTAGCTTGCCTGATGATGACTGCATTGATTGCCTTCGAGTCATTGGCAATTGTGATGTCGGTAATAGATGTGTTGAAGCAGGGAAGTTCATTGGGAGCGTTTAAGTGGATGACACAGCCAGATTACTAACTAATGTGACCAGATCAGTATTTACTAATTGAAGTGAATTCAAAAGCTTAAACAGTTTTTAGGGGGAAAGGAATTGTGTGTAGTAATTCGACCATTACCATTAATGTCACCATTATTGTTTAACATGTTTCTGCAACAGTTGGGGGTCACCGTAATGTTTTACCATTCATAGATGCTGATGATAATTCAGCTTTGCATGCCATTGGGGTTGAACCCTGAATCATCTCAATGACTGAATTAAATTGCTCACTGGCTGCACATGAGGGGCCTGCAGTTAAATATCGGTACATCTGAATGGCTGTGTGTTGGAGAGGTTCCCTGAGATAAACTCAGAGGCCATGGATTTGGTGGAGGGGGTGGATACCCCTCTTAAAAATGTGATTAGGAATTTGGCAGTTCTTATAAATTGTTAGAGTACGCTTCAGCCTCAGATTATGAAAGCAATACAAACTGCATTTAGTTAAGCAACTGAAGCCTTATCTGAACGGCTCTGCCCTCTGATTGGTTATGCAAGCAGTTGGCAGTGTTTTAGACCATTGCAATAGTCTTACATGGGTCTTCCGTCCAAGGCAATATTGAGGTTGCAGGTCATCCAGAATTTGGCTTCATGAGTTTTGATGACTGATGAATATTCCCTAATTTGGGAATGTGTTCATTTTGAGCTTTAAAAGCTAGCATTTAAGATAATTTATCTCCAGGTTTTTGGTGTGGTATGCACCTACGTTTTTATTTTTTTTTTTTTTAAGTGTTGTCAAGTCAATGCTGACTCCTGGTGACCCAGCAGCCCCTGGATTTTCTCGGCAAGGTCTGCCTGGAAGTAGATTGCTAGGCCCTTTTTCTGAGGCAATGGAGGATCAAGTGGCTTGTCCAGCATCACAAGGAGTGCCAGTGGGAATCAAACCCTGATTTTTTGGGTACTAGGCTGTTGCTCTAACCACTAGGCTACTCATCCATGACATCTGCTAGATCATTGCAATATGAGGCAGGTATAGTAGGTATTTGCTTATACATTCTGTCAAATGTATGAGGCGATTCACTCCTTGGGGTCAAGCTATGGAACTCATTGACAATTAGGGTTGCCAACCAGCCGGTTTTCAGCCGGCCTGGCCAGTTTTCCTGTGGCCGAGCCGGCTGCCGGCAGAGAACCGAAACCGGCCATTGAAAAGCCATTTTTTTGTTCTGGCCGTGAGATCGGGAGCAGCCAGAGCAGAAAACCGGCTTTGCGATTGCGATTACAGTCCTGCCCCCCCCCCCCCCTTGCAGCCACTGCATCTGCTTCTTATAGAGCAGTGACTGCAATAAAGTTAATTTAAAAGTAAGGAAACCTGTGAGGGGCCTTCCAGCCCTAAGAAACTCCTTCTGCAGTGCCCGCCCCTCTGATGTCACTTCCTTTTCAACCAGGGACCATGCAGAAGGAGTTTCATAGGAGGAGGGCTCCTCACAGGTTTTCTTACTTTTAAACTAACTTTATTGCAGCTGCTGCTCAGTAAGAAGCTGGAGCAGCGGCTACACGGGGGGGTGGGGGGGAGGTGGGAGTTAAGCTGCACAGGGGTAGGGAGTTTAAGCTGCACGGGGAGGTTAAGCTCCACGGGGGGGTTAAGCTGCATGGGGGGGTTAAGCTTCACAGGCGGGGAGTTAAGCTGCATGGGGCGGTTAAGTTCCACAGGGGGGTTAAGTTGCATGGAGGGGGGTGTTAAGCTGCATGGGGGGGTTGAGCTGCACGGGGAGGTTAAGCTGCATGGGGGGTTGAGCTGCACGGGGAGGTTAAGCTGCATGGGGTGGGGTTAAGCTGCACGGCAGGGGTTTAAGCTGCACTGGGGAGGTTAAGCTGAACAGGGGGGTTAAGCTGCACTGAGGAGGGGGGTTAAGCTGCACTGGGGGGAAGGTGAAGATGTACTGGGGGGTGAAGCTGCACTGGGGGGGTGGGGTGGGGGAAGGTGAAGCTGTACTAGGAGGGTGAAGCTGCACTGGGGAGGAAGGGTGAAGCTGTACTGGGTGGGGGTGGGGGGGGGGGCATAAGGCTCCACACAGATTTAAATTTATTTTTATCTTAACTTTATTGCAGCCGCTGCCCTGTAAGAAGCAGGAGCAGCGGCTGCAAGGGGCAAGAGGTGGCAGAAGGGACTGACAGGTGGAAGGTGAGGGCTGGAAGAGAGCTGAAAGGTGGGGAGGAGGTGGCTAGAAGGGAGCTGACTGACGGGGTAAGGAGGGGGCTCAAAGAGAGCTGACATCTGGGAATGGTACTGGTAAGTGACTGGGTAATGGGGAGGAGGCTGGAAGAGAGGGGGCACTGGGACTGGAAGGGAGCAGAAACATGGGGATGGCACTGGAAGGGGGATGGACAGAGGGTAGGGTGACTGGAAGGGTGCTGACACGGGGAAGGCACTGGGAGTGGAAGTGAGTTGATACCTGGGATGGTGTTTGGGCTACAAGGGGCTGGACAGTGAGGAAGGAGGGGGACTAGAAGGGAATGGACCCCACTGGGAATACAAGGGGATTGGCAGTGAAATGTAATGGGAAGGGAGGACTGAAAAGGGGGCTGGATGGAGGGTTACTGGGACTGGAAATAGGCTGATGGAAGGAAGTGAAGAAAAGAAAAGAGACAAGAAATGGCAGATGGACTATAGACCATAGAAAACAAGCTAAGAGAAGATGGGACAGTAGGTAAGAAAACGAGCTAAGAGAAGATGGGACAGTAGGGAAAATGGAAGCCTCAGATCGGAAACAGCATGTTCTGAGAATAAAATGGTCATACAACAAAGGTAGACAAAATAATTTTATTTTCAATTTAATAATTGGACTTTGTACTACCTTTATATTTTACACAGTATGGGGAACTGCATCTCTTATTTATCTGATACTGCACTGCATGCAGATACTGTCTTCTTGGGGTTTCAGTTTAATTTTTTTCTATATATTTCTCTTTTTGTTTTGTGCTCATTTATTGATGAAGACCTGTCTGTATTGTGTGTGTGTGTGTGTACAACCAATGCTGCGTGTTCTGTCAGTATATAATTTCTGTTTAAGAAGGTGTAGAAATCTTGCTCGTTCAGTTTGCACATTGCTCTCTGCAATTTTTGGGGGGACAGGGGGTGGAGCAAGGGTGGGATGGGGCGGAGCAAGGGTGGGATGGGGCGGGCCAGGGGGCGGAGCAGGGGCAGTGATGGGGTGGGCATGGGCAGAGCGTGACTAGCCACAGGTGGCGTGTTTTTCTCCTTCAAAAAGTTGGCAACCCTACTGGCAATGGAAGTGCAAACAGAAAAAAATCTACTGGCATTTTGAAAAAAGTTGACAACTATTCACTAGTTGTCAGTTCTGAGGGGTCTTACTGAAGAGGTTATGGATGAGGTTGAGGACTGAATAAGTTCTATTATTTAAAAAAAAAAGAACTCTTTTCACCATCTCTGAGTATTGTGGTGCCTGGTGAGGAGGAGAGTCACCAGTCTGTAGTTCTTATATATATATTGTCGCGCCTCCTTCTGGCCAGGGGTCTGCCTAGAGGAGGGGACGTGCCTTAATATAGTCCAGAGCCGGGGCTTCTGGGGATTGTAGTTGTGGGTTCAAATAATATTAAGGCCCGAGAGTTTAAGGCAAACACAGGAATATTTATTTTTTTGTTTTCCGCCTTCCAGAAAAAAAAGCCTTTAAAAGCTCAACGCATGGTACACAAATTAATATAGGATTCTTTCTCCCAAAACCATGTTTTCCACAAAAGAAAAGACTTTTACATATAGCACCACACAGTAACAGTTTCTGTCAGGTTAAAACGTTTGTAGTTACTTCTCTTACAACTTCCAGCATTCAGAACAAAGCTTTAATTGCTTCCTTCAGCATTAAAGACATGTAGCTGTTTTCTTTTAAAGTTCCAGCCTTCAGCATAAGGTTTTAGCTGTTTCACTCAGCATAAAGCACGTGTAGCTGTTTCCTTCTTTTAAAGGCAAACAGGATTCTTGAGCAAATACTGACTTAAACAACGTCCAGCCTGTTTTGTTTTCTGCTTTACCAGACAGTAAGATTCTAGGCCTTTCTCCTTTCAGTTAAGACCATTACAAAGTCTTATGACATAAGGAACGGTCCATTATAAAAGACTCAGACTCCTGGTCAGATTCATAACATTCAGTTTGCATTTCTTCAGCATCAGTGCTTTCTGTATCCTGCTTTAATTCTCCCTGTACAAACTCAGGTTTAACCTCTTCTAGCAGCTCTAGTACTTTCCTCCAATAAGACTTCTCTTTGCACACAGGCTTTTCAGCAGGCATGTGAAGCCTCTTATTTATTTATTTATTTACATTCTCTTATATACCGTGCTATTCTGCATCAGTGCGGTTTACATTGAACAAACTGAAATTATTGAACAGGGCATTATAACTTGGAGATAACTATTTTACACGGAACATGGGCTATGGAGGGTTAAGTGGCTTGCCCAAGACCACAAGGAGCACCTGTAGGGCTAGAAACCCCAGTCCTTCCGGCCCAAGGTTGCTGTCCTCTAGTGGGATTTGAACCCCCGACCTTCCGGCCTGAAGTACCTTGCCCCAACCACTAGGCCACTCCTCCACTCCACTCTTCTCTTTCATTAAGTGGTACAGTGCCTCTAACTGACTTAAATTACTTTTAGTCACAGATTTACTCACGTTCCCTTTTTGAGCTGGCAAATTTCCTATAGCTTCTTGGATTACTGCCAAAGTACATTGCTCCTCGTTAGGATTTCTCTCAGCTATAAATCTCCTCCCTCTAGAGCCCAAACCAGTTTCTCTGCAGCACTGGCTCCTCTCTGGATTATGGCTTCTACCACTGAGAGCCCCACTGCATTCCTCAGCGTTCTCTGTGGTAAAACTTTTCCTGTGACTCGGTCTCACAGCTTCCTTCCCTCTGGAACCCTCTCTAGTGTTGTCCTTGGAAATACTCTTCTCTTCAGCTGCCCTGAAGGTCTTCCTTCCTCGAGTTTCTGCTTCCTTCTATTTCCTTCTATTCCCCTGCGTTTATATGAGTGTGCCTGAACTAGGGTCCCGTGCTCCTCCCCCAGGTGGCTCTCATTAACTTTACTACTTGCTTCAGAGCTTGGGCGTGGCTTGTAACCAGGAGCTACGTGTGTTTTCTTCTGTTTAGTTTCAGCATGAGAGCTACAGCCTTCCTGCCTGTCTCTCCCTAAAGGTAAATGGGTGTTTTTCTCCTATTTCCATAGGCTCAGAAACACTTTCGCCATCACAATATATATATATGATATGACCCTCTCCTTTGGAATTCTACCCCCTCTCCCCATTTGAGAGGAAAAATAACCATAGTAAGTTCAAATCAGTATTTAAAACACATTTTTTTTCTTCATGGCTTTTGAGTCTTCCCCTGAAAATACTGAACACACTTAACAATATTTCAATAAAATGTGTGACAGTGTTGATTTCCTTTGGGGCAGTTTCTCCAAATGGGTATGTATTTTGTGCATAGTAGTCGCAAGGAAGTGCATACGTTTTTTGTGCATACCCTGAGAGTCATGAACCTCCCTTCTAACACAGGGCATGGGGTATAATATGATCTCAGTCTCTCTCAGATTTACTGCTAATGCTAGGCATAGTGCTTGCATTTCTGCCAAAGAGCGCCTCCCTCTGGAGGTCATAAGATGTAATGTGTATGGGCAATTTATCAAAATGTGCTTGGAAATTCCTCTTAATTAAGCCTGGGGCACCCAACATGATGGGAAACAATTCTGTTTCTTTCTGACACATGTTCTTGGTTTCCGACTGTATTTCTTAATACTTGAAGATTTTCTTCCTCTCACTGCAATTCACAGAGTAGTTGCTTTGAACTGACACCCCTATAATCAATGTTGTGTAGGTGTTTTTCTTCTTTACCACTATATCTAGCTTCCTTGCATCCAGATTTTTATCAGTCAGAATGGAAGTGATCATAATCTCTTCATTCTCAGTAATTTGTTTAAGGTCATGATCCCAATGCTTTTCAGGCACAGTGGTTCCAAAAAAAGAGTAAAGTAGCCCAAATGCCCTCAAGTATGGAGCAGACAGAGCTTAAAGATCCCAAATTACCAATGCCTACCAATAGCCAGATTAATATTAATAAAATACAGTCTCTAAAATGCTTGTATGCAAATGCTAGACATCTAAAAAATAAGATGGGAGAATATATAGCACTAAATGAGAGGTTAGATATGATTGGAATATCAGAGATATGGTGGAAGGAGGACAACCAGTGGGACACTGTGATACCTGGGTACAAACTATATCGTAATGATAGAGCTGATCAAATTGGTGGAGGGGTTGCGCTCTATGTTAGAGAGGGCATTGAGTCAGAAAGGATTAAAGTTGTGCAGGAAACAAAATTTGCTGTAGAATCTCTATGGATTGAAATTCCATGTAAAAAGGGGAAGGCAATGGCAGTGGGGGTGTACTATTGACCGCCTGGCCAGAATGAACAAATGGATGATGAAATGCTCAAAGAAATCAAGGAAGCTAACAAATGTTGCAGCTCATTAATAATAATGGGTGATTTCAATTACCCCGGTATTGACTAGATCAGTGTCACGGTAGGACATGCTAGGGAGATAAAGTTCCTAGATGAAATAAATGACTGCTTCTTGGAGCAGCAGGTTCATGAACCAACCAGAGGGGAAGCCATATTAGACCTGGTCCTTAGTGGAACACCAGATCTAGTGCAAGAGATAAGGGTGTTGGGGCCACTTGGCAATAGTGATCATAGCATGATCGCCTTTGATTTAATTAGTGGAAGAGGGATAGTAAGGAAATCCAAAGTACTACCTTTTAACTTTCGAAAGGAAGACTATGATAAAATGAGGAAAATTGTTTAAAAAAAAACTAAAAGGAGAAGTTGCAAAGGTTAAAGACTTACATCGAGCTTGAGTGTTGTTGAAAAATACTATCTTGGAAGCCCAGACCTGCTGTATTCCATGCTTTAAGAAAAGTGGAAGGAAGTCCAAAAAACTGCCAGCATGGTTTAAAGGTGAGGTCAGAGAGGCTGTTGCCAAAAAAAGCATCTTTCAGGAAATGGAAAAAAGAGCCAAATGACGAAACCTGGAAACAGCACAAGCACTGGCAAGTCAAATGCAAAGTATTGATAAGGCAGGCAAAGGGAGAATTTGAGAAGAAGCTTGCTGCAGAAGCAAAAACGCAAAATAAAGACTTTTTCAAGTACATTTGTAGCTAACTACCTGTGAGAGAGTCAGTTGGTCCATTAGATGATAAAGGGGTTAAAGGAGCACTAAGAGGCGACAAGGCGATAGCGGAGAGACTGAATGAATTCTTTGCTTTGGTCTTTACTGAGGAAGAAGAAGGGATGTTACAGATGACTGAAGTGGTATTTAAAGGTGCGGAAGAATTGAAGGAAATATCGATACATTGGGAAGGTGTATTACAACTATTAGATAAACTGAAGAGTAGCAAATCACCTGGGCCGGATGGTATACATCCAAGGGTCTTGAAAGAACTGAAATATGAGATTGCAGACCTGCTATTAGTAATCATAAGAACATAAGAACATAAGATATGCCATACTGGGTCAGACCAAGGTCCATCAAGCCCAGTATTCTGTTTCCAACAGTGGCCAATCTAGGTCATACGTACCTAGCAGTTTCCCCAAGGGACACAGGTTCCACAATGCTTGTATTGGTTCAAGCATTGATATCCTGGGTCCCTTCTTAATAATGGTTTATGGACCTTTCCTCCAGGAACTTGTCCAAACCTTTTTTAAACCCAGCTATACTAACAGCCTTTACTACATCCTCCGGTAACAAATTCCAGAGTTTGATTACACGTTGAGTGAAAAAATATTTTCTTTTATTAGTCTTAAATAGTTTACCCTGTAGCTTCATTGCATGTCCCCTAGTCTTTCTATATTCTGATTAGGTAAACAATCGATCTACGTTTACCCGTTCCACTCCGTTCATTAATTTATAGACTTCTATCATAGCTCCCCTCAGCCGTCTTTTTTCCAGGTTAAAGAGCCCCAACCTTTTTAGCCTTTCTTCATAGGAGTAGACTTCCATCCCCTTTACCATTTTGGTGGCTCTTCTCTGAACCTTTTCTAAAATCGCTATATCCTTTTTAAGATACGGCGACCAGAATTGCACACAATATTCAAGGTGCGGTCTCACCATGGAACGATATAGAGGCATTATAATATCTTTTGTTTTATTTTCCATTCCTTTCCTTATCATACCTAGCATTCTATTTGCTCTCTTGGCCGCCGCTGCACACTGGGCCGAGGGTTTTAACATGGTATCCACAAGGACGCCTAAATCTTTTTCCTGGGTGGTGGTTCCTAATGTGGAACCTTGCATCGTGTAGCCATAGTTTGGGTTGTTCTTCCCTAGGTGCATAACCTTGCACTTCTCCACATTAAATTTCATCTGCCATTTTGATGCCCAGTCTTCCAATTTATCAAGATCCTCTTGCAATTTTCCACAATCCTCCTGGGTTTTAACAACTCTAAATAGTTTTGAGTCATCAGCAAATTTGATAACCTCACTCGTTATTCCACTTTCCAGGTCATTTATGAATATGTCAAAAAGCAGCGGACCCAGCACAGATCCCTGGGTACACCACTATTCACCTTTCTCCATTGGGAAAATTGGCCATTTAGCCCTACCCTCTGCTTTCTATCTTTTAACCAGTTCCTGATCCACAGTAGTACACTGCCTCCTATCCCATGACTCTTTAGTTTTGCCAAAAGTCTCTCATGAGGGACCTTGTCAAAGGCTTTCTGAAAGTCCAGATACACAATATCAACCGACTCACCTTTGTCCACCTGTTTATTCACTCCTTCAAAAAAACATAACAGATTAGTAAGACAAGATCTTCCTTGTCTAAAGCCATGTTGACTGTCTCCCATTAGGTCATGACTATCTACATGCTGAGTAATTTTATTCTTTATGATGGTTTCTACCATTTTTCCCGGTACTGATGTCAGGCTCACCGGTCTGTAGTTTCCCGGATCACCCCTCGAATCCTTTTTAAAAATTGGTGTTACATTGGCGATCCTCCAATCCTCAGGTATTAGAGATGATTTTAATGATAGTTCACAGATTACTGATAGCATTTCTGCAATCTCAAATTTCAGTTCTTTCAACACCCTTGGATGTATACCATCCGGCCCAGGTGATTTGCTACTCTTCAGTTTATCTAATAGTTGTAAGACATCTTCCCGATGTATCGATATTTCCTTCAATTCTTCCACACCTTTAAATACCACTTCAGTCATGGGTAACATCCCTACATCTTCCTCAGAAAAGACCGAAGCAAAGAATTCATTCAGTCTCTCCGCTATCGCCTTGTCGCCTCTTAGTGCTCCTTTAACCCCTTTATCATCTAATGGACCAACTGACTCTCTCATAGGCTTTTTGCTACGAATGTACTTGAAAAGGTCTTTATTTCGCGTTTTTGCTTCCGCAGCAAGCTTCTTCTCAAATTCTCTCTTTGCCTGCCTTATCAATGCCTTGCATTTGACTTGCCAGTGCTTGTGCTGTTTCCAGGTTTCATCATTTGGCTCTTTTTTCCATTTCCTGAAAGATGCTTTTTTGGCAACAACAGCCTCTCTGACCTCACCTTTAAACCATGCTGGCAGTTTTTTGGACTTCCTTCCACTTTTCTTAAAGCGTGGAATACAGCTGGTCTGGGCTTCCAAGATAGTATTTTTCAACAACACCCAAGCTTGATGTACGTCTTTAACCTTTGCAACTGCTCCTTTTAGTTTTTTCTTAACTGTTTTCCTCATTTTATCATAGTCTTCCTTTCGAAAGTTAAAGGGTAGTACTGTGGATTTCCTTACTATCCCTCCTCCACTAATTAAATCAAAGGCGATCATGCTATGATCACTATTGCAATCTGTGAACTATCATTAAAATCATCTCTAATACCTGAAAATTGGAGGATCGCCAATGTAACACCAATTTTTAAAAAGGGTTCCAGGGGTGATCTGGGAAACTACAGACCGGTGAGCCTGACGTCAGTACCGGGAAAAATGGTAGAAACCATCATAAAGAATAAAATTACTCAGCATGTAGATAGTGTGGTAAGGAAGCCTATCCTGACTTAGGGGAAAGGGGAAAAGGCAAAGAGTTCACCCTAGTAAAAGGGCCCCTTTTACTAGGTCAGGGTAACAAAGCCACAACCTCACCTAGGAACCAGAAAACCCCCAGCTGGAACAGGTTTCATGTTTCCCCTAGTGAAATAAGGGAGAGTGAATACAGACCTAAGGTCCAAGACCCTTACATCAGTAAGCTCCCTGATCACTCAGGTGCCAGAAGGCAGAGTGATCTTCGTCAACTGGGAAGAGAGGAGGTGGGACTAGAACCCTGGAGATATAAGCCTATGCTAGATTATAGTAAAGGGGAAAGAGAGAGGGTGGAAGAAACACCAGAAGCAAGGGCAGAAGCAAAAGCAAGAAGAGGAGAAAGAGGGAGAGATGCTGATGCAATCTGAGGCACAGGTACGAGCCTAAGAAGCCTGATTAATGCTGAGCAGAGCAGGAGAAGGCTGACTAATGCTGGGCAGTGCAGAGGAGCAGGAGACACTCTCAGCTCTAACGAGAGGCTGTTAGCCGAGCCCGGTGAGCCAGAAGGAGAGTCAGTCTATGCAGCTAGGAGAGCCTGATGCTGAGCTGAATGAGGAAGACACCCTCATGGATTGCTCTTTGTGCCAAGCCTCAGCCACAGAAGGGTTGAAGGAAAGCCAGCCCTGAGAGAAAGCCCTCCAGAGAAAGGTAACCATAAGAAGCAGGTAGATAGATTGTAAATTCCCACGTGATAAAGAGAGGAAGTTTTACTAAGACGTAAGAACAAGCTGGAGTTGTGAATTGTGCTTGTTAACCACCTGCTACCTGTGAGGTGAGACGGCAAGAAACCAAATTAACTGTGAGGAAAAAGCTTTCTTTTTACTCTTGAATTTTCCTGAGAAACCTGAATAGATTTTTGCTTGTACGTTGAAAGTTTGTTCCTGTTTGGAGTTTTTGTTTTGCTTGTAAATTGGAAAACAGCCTGGAAAGGTTTGAGACTGGAAAAGAATGCAAACTGCCACAGTAGAAAGCCTGTTTTGTGCTTTAACCAGCAAGGCTAAAGGAAGCTGGTAGCCTTGCTGTTAAAGGCTATGTTTTTCTGAGCTGAAGAATACTTTAAGCTGCCACTTTGGTTTGGGTTTTTCTTGTGCTTATAACCTGTTGTACCATGAAGAAGCCTGGAGAAGTATGCCTGAATGTGGTATTTATGAACCTTATTTGTGCTCAATAAATTTCTGTCATTGCCTTACCCCAAGGAGCCCAACTACAGCTTTCTACCTGAAGCCCATATATAGCGCAATTAAACTACATTTCACAGAAAACATTGCAGGAAATTAGTCAGTTAAGGCTGAAAGGGGAAAGTTCCTCATGCATCCATGCCCCTCTAAGCTAGAGGCGAGTGGCGAGGGTGTGACAATAGTCATGGCCTAATGGGACTAGCTTTATTAGGTTTTCTCTTAATTCTAAAATTTCATCAACGTGTGTTGAAACCACAGTATATCCCAGGTTTTTCTTCAAAGGAACATATCATTCAATGTTCAATGTGCAACTCTTTCTAATCTTCAAAGTGATTCCCAGGTAAACTGTAGTATACTAAGAAGTATTAATTTATAACTTTAATCTCCAGGGTCTCGGGTCTCGACGCTCAACTCTGGCGCCTCTATGGCGTTTCAAAACATATTTTCATCAGGAGACCTTTATCCTACAAATTAATTATAAAACAATATTTAAACTGTGACTCTCATAAATACACACTAAAATCACCTACATTATCTCTCTAAAAATATCCACTACTTACATTCTAAGATGCTGCCCACGTTTATCCTCCTTCTTTCAACTTTGGAGGAACGCCGCGCATGTGTGATGGTAATCCTCTCTCTACTTTTAAACCCCTGAATATCCCGGAAGGGCTTCACCAGAGAATTTCGGTCCCACCTGATTCTCATGATTTTTAAAGTGCAAGGATTGCTAACAACTATTAACATTCAGTTCTGGGTTAATACTTAATATACCCCATTACAAGAATATTTTCATTAAAGCATTATTAGTGTTTCGCGATCCATGTTACCTTGTCTCAGACAGTGCTTTAAACTTATTTAGAAACAAGTCGACCATTCTATTGATACATTTAAACCCTTCGGAATAACTGTCTGTAATTTATGTATCCACCATTGCTCTCGTAATAGCAGGGTTTCATCCAACGTCCTGCCTGGCCTTGATGTTTGTATTTGTTCTATCACAAAACTGCGAAGCTGATCTAAAGTGTGTCCTAAGGAGAGGCAGTGTGCAACAATCGGGGCTTCTAGCCGGCGGCATTTTAGTCTACTCCTATGTTCTCGCAACCTAACTCTCAGGGATCGGATCGTCTTACCGATGTAATATAGCCCATATGGGCATATAATAGCATAAATCACCGCTGTAGTGTCACATGCGGTCCTTGTTTTAAGGTGGAACATTATACCCCGATGGGAAAACTGTGTTTGTTCTACCATAATGCTACACATGTCACAGTTACCACAACTACTATGGCCTCCTTGTTTTTCAACTATTTGATTAATCATGGTAGAGGGAAGTACCGCCGGGCTCAGATATTCCTTTAAATTTCGCCCTCGTTTCCAAACACATCTTATCTTTTTCATTTCTAAACCAGGAACTACATTCAAGACGGCCTTATGCTTGTTAATTATCTTTTGTATACTCAGACTCAACGGAGTGTATGCTGTAATAAAATTAACATTCTCATGATCCTCCCTCTTATATCCTGAACTAGATGGATGATGTAATAGGCTAGCTCTGTGATTAAACAAGGCTCTACGATAGGCCTGTCGTACAACCACCGGTGGGTAACCCCTATTGAGGAAATCTCTTTTCAAGATTTTAGCCTGCTGTTTATAGTCATCTGTGCTTGAGCAGTTCCGGCGATATCGTAAGAACTGCGAAAATGGCAAAGATTGTTTTAGATTGTGGGGATGTTTACTGGAAAAATCCAAAAATGTGTTCCGATCAGTGATTTTTCTAAAAATAGATGTATTCCATCTATAAATACCTCTAGTGACCTGAACATCCAAATAGGTAATACAATCTTGATGGCTAACTGATGTAAATGTTATATTACTCTCACGGGTATTCAACCACTGTAAAAATTGTGTAAGAGCATCAGCAGTCCCTTGCCATAACATAAAAATGTCATCTATATATCTTTTCCAGATTATTATGCTCGATATATATAAGGATTGGGACATATGATAGGTTTCAAAATCATCCATATAAAAGTTTGCCACCGAGGGGGCACATGTTGCCCCCATAGCCACCCCTGAAGTCTGTTGGTAAATTTTTCCTTCAAAGGTAAAAAAATTCTGATAAATGGCTAACTTAGCTAGTTCCAATAGAAATTCAATGTGTGGAGCTGATAAATCCCCCCGTGAGAGTAATGTTTTTTCAATGACTCGTATTGCACCCTCTTGCGGTATATTTGTATATAATGAAGAAACGTCTAACGTCACTAACCAGATATCTTCATGGCCTGCCCAGCTCGCTAATCCTTCCATCACATTTAAAAAGTGTGTGGTATCCTTAAGATATGATCGAATACGGGGAAGTAAAGGACGTAAAAACGAGTCTAAATACATAGATAATGGTTCCAGTATACTTCCCCTGGTAGACACTATAGGCCTACCTGGGGGAATTTGTCTGTTCTTATGTATTTTTGGGACTGTATACAATTTGGCTATAGACGGAGAAGTTACATTCAAAAAATTAAATTCTTTAGAAGAAATCAATTTTTGTTGCAGCGCTGCTTGAGTGATAGCTTTAATTTTCGCCTGTAATTGTGTAGTTGGATTATCTGTCAACACTCTATATGTAGTGCCCACCTGTAATTGTGCTAACGCCTCTTCCACATAAAAATCGCGATTTAAAACAACCATTGCCCCTCCCTTAGTAGAGAGAGGATTACCATCACACATGCGCGGCGTTCCTCCAAAGTTGAAAGAAGGAGGATAAACGTGGGCAGCATCTTAGAATGTAAGTAGTGGATATTTTTAGAGAGATAATGTAGGTGATTTTAGTGTGTATTTATGAGAGTCACAGTTTAAATATTGTTTTATAATTAATTTGTAGGATAAAGGTCTCCTGATGAAAATATGTTTTGAAACGCCATAGAGGCGCCAGAGTTGAGCGTCGAGACCCGAGACCCTGGAGATTAAAGTTATAAATTAATACTTCTTAGTATACTACAGTTTACCTGGGAATCACTTTGAAGATTAGAAAGAGTTGCACATTGAACATTGAATGATATGTTCCTTTGAAGAAAAACCTGGGATATACTGTGGTTTCAACACACGTTGATAAAATTTTAGAATTAAGAGAAAACCTAATAAAGCTATTTCTTACATAAGTTACCTTTTGGACGTATCATTTTTTTGAAGATTTATTAGCGTTCAAAGAAAACGGACCGCACGTTGAAATAATGGCCTAATGGGAGACAGCCAACATGACTTTAGACAAGGAAGATCTTGTCTTACTAATCTGTTATGTTTTTTTTTTTGAAGGTGTGAATAAACAAGTGGACAAAGGTGAGTAGGTTGATATAGTGTATCTGGACTTTCAGAAAGCCTTTGACAAGGTCCCTCAGAGACTTTTGGCAAAACTAAAGAGTCATGGGATAGGAGGCAGTGTACTACTGTGGATCAGGAACTGGTTAAAAAATAGAAAGCAGAGGGTAGGGCTAAATGGCCAATTTTCCCAATGGAGAAAGGTGAATAGTGGTATACCCAAGGGATCTGTGCTGGGTCCGCTGCTTTTTGACATATTCATAAATGACCTGGAAAGTGGAATAACGAGTGAGGTTATTAAATTTGCAGATGACACAAAACTATTTAAAGTTGTTAAAACCCAAGATGATTGTGGAAAATTTCAAGAGGATCTTGATAAATTGGAAGACTGGGCATCAAAATGGCAGATGAAATTTAATGTGGACAAGTGCAAAGTTATGCACCCAGGGAAGAACAACCGAAACTATGGTTACACGATGCAAGGTTCCACATTAGGAACCACCACCCAGGAAAAAGATGTAGGCATCATTGTGGATAACATGTTAAAACCCTCGGCCCAGTGTACAGCGGCAGCCAAGAGAGCAAATAGAATGCTAGGTATGATAAGGAAAGGAATGGAAAATAAAACAAAAGATATTATAATGCCTCTATATCGTTCCATGATGAGACCGCACCTTGAATATTGTGTGCAATTCTGGTCGCTTTATCTTAAAAAGGATATAGCGTTATTAGAAAAGGTTCAGAGAAGCGCCACCAAAATGGTAAAGGGGATGGAAGGATACTCCTATGAAGAAAGGCTAAAAAGGTTAGGGCTCTTTAACCTGGAAAAGAGACAGCTGAGGGGAGCTATGATAGAAGTCTATAAATTAATGAACGGAGTGGAACGGGTAAACGTAGATCAATTGTTTACGTTATCAGAATATAGAAAGACTAAGGGACATGCAATGAATCTACAGGGTAAACTATTTAAGACTACTAAAAGAAGATATTTTTTTCACTCAACGTGTAATCAAACTCTGGAATTTGTTACCAGAGGATGTAGTAAATGCTGTTAGTGTAGCTGGGTATAAAAAAGGTTTGACAAGTTCCTGGAGGAAAGGTGCATAAACCATTATTAAGAAGGGACCCAGGATATCAATGCTTGACCCAGTACAAGCATTGTGGAGCCTGTGTCTTTTGGGGAAATTGCTAGGTACGTTTGACCTTGGTCTGACCCAGTATGGCATATCTTATGTTCTTATGATGTTGTTATTTATTTAGCTGTGCTTATATACTGCTTTTCACCAGCTCAAAGCAGTTTACATATATGTGCTAACAGGCACTATTTATTCCCATGTCCCTGAAGGGCTCACAATCTAAGCATACCTGAGGCAATGGGGGGTTAAGTGGCTTGTCCAAAGCCACGAGGAGTGGCCATGGGACTAGAGACCCCAGTCCCTCTGGCCTGAGGTTACTTGTCCCTACATGGGAATTGAACCCCTGCCCTCCACTCTGAGGCAACCTGTCCGAACCACTGAGCCACTCCTCCCCTGTTGTAGTTTTTGCAGAGTTTCCAGTGGAGAAGGCATACTACTTTGTTGTGCCTTTCAGTATGGAAATTTTCTGTCATCAGAACTTCATAACCAGCTATAAGGTGAGTCACTGTTTCCAGCTCTTTCCTACAGAATTGACATATGTATGTTTTGCCAGTTTTTTTCAATGCTTGCTATAAACCATCTTGTCCGTAATCTGCTGTCCTGGACTGCAGCTATCAATCTCTCATCTTTCTGTTTCAGTTCACCTCTCCTTAACCATTCATGTGTCCTCTCTTGATTGACAAAGGGTTCCTGGAGTAGCACTTTCAATTTCCCACTGTATTTATGCATTTGACACTTTTTGTTTTACTCATTTGCTTATCTACTTCTTTGAATAGCTTTTCTCTTGTTCTGCAAATTCTTTTGCCTCCTTTCCTTTGTGTGCTTGTGAATTCTCACTCATTTCTTTTACTCCTTTTAGGCATTCCTAACAA
Source organism: Ichthyophis bannanicus (assembly GCA_033557465.1). Lineage (NCBI taxonomy): Eukaryota > Metazoa > Chordata > Amphibia > Gymnophiona > Ichthyophiidae > Ichthyophis > Ichthyophis bannanicus. The sequence goes on from CM066032.1 coordinate 1,805,580,566, forward strand.
GGGCTCTACAGTTCAAACAACGGTAAGGATTTGAGGGTTTATTTTTATTAAATTGCTAGCTCTCTGACTGGGAGCTCTTAAAAGGGTTCTGGTATATTTTCAAAGCCAAGTTAAATTCGTTTGGTGCTTTAGTAGCAATATTTTCTTTAGTAGAGTAGGTTTTAATCTCTGGTAACCTTCGCAGCTTTGGGAACTGCTGACACCTAATCAGGTGTTAGTTCCCTCCCTTCCCACCCCAACTCCCACCCACCCCTAGTGAGCAGTCTTGCTCTATAGGGCACCTCCCCATTTAACAAAGCCCAGGGACTTGGAACAGCACATTTTGAATATAATTAAAGAGATTTAACTGCTTTTTCTCCAAAAGGACAGCTGGGAAACCGGCTGGTACTTTGGTAGATCTCTCTCTTTTGCATAAGAACATAAGAACATAAGAACATAAGATATGCCATACTGGGTCAGACCAAGGTCCATCAAGCCCAGTATCCTGTTTCCAACAGTGGCCAATCTAGGTCATACGTACCTAGCAGTATCCCCAAGAGACACAGGTTCCACAATGCTTGTATAGGGTCAAGCATTGATATCCTGGGTCCCTTTTTAATAATGGTTTAAGGACCTTTCCTCCAGGAACTTATCCAAACCTTTTTTAAACCCAGCTACACTAACAGCTCTTACTACATCCTCCGGTAACAAATTCCAGAGTTTGATTACACGTTGAGTGAAAAAATATTTTCTCTTATTTGTCTTAAATAGTTTACCCTGTAGCTTCATTACATGTCCCGTAGTCTTTCTATATTCTGATAGTGTAAACAATCGATCTACGTTTACCCGTTCCACTCCATTCATTAATTTATAGACCTCTATCATATCTCCCCTCAGCCGTCTCTTTTCCAGGTTGAAAAGCCCTAACCTTAGTAGTCTCTCTTCCTAGGAGTAGCCTTCCATCCCCTTTACCATTTTGGTGGCTCTTCTCTGTACCTTTTCTAATAACGCTATATCCTTTTTAAGATACAGTGACCAGAATTGCACTCAATATTCAAGCTGCAGTCATAACATGGAACGATACAGAGGCATTATAATATCTTTTGTTTTATTTTCCATTCCTTTCCTTATGATACCTAGCATTCTATTTGCTCTCTTGGCCGCCGCTGTACACTGGGCCAAGGGTTTTAACATGTTATCCACAATGATGCCTAAATCTTTTTCCTGGGTGGTGGTTCCTAATGTGGAACCTTGCATCGTGTAACCATAGTTTGGGTTTATTTATTTATTTATTTAGTGTACATTTGTAGCCCGCTGCTTCCAGTGATCAGCAGCGGTGTCTATACATAGGAGGTTTGGCTGTACTGGCCAGGATTAATTTATATACAATGTGATTTGGGGGGGGGGGGGGGATAGAGCACAGCAAGCATAGGGTTACAAGATTTACAGTAGATTGAATATTGTAGTTACATACAGGTACTTAATACATATTTACAGTGGCTGCCTGTTAGGGCTTTACAAATGATGACCCTTATATACAAATTTATACATTGCTGAGTTTACTTCAGGAGGTTAGTATATTTCATGTGGTTAGGTTGTAATGTGCTTGGAAAAGATGTGTCTTGAGTAGTTTTCTAAAGTCTTTCAAATCACTGACTTCACGTAGTTCGGTTGGCAATCGGTTCCAGAGTGCTGGAGCTGTAAAGGAGAAAGCTCGGTTGCTGGTGCAAGCATTAACCTTTGCGAAGCACTTCGGGATACAGAGGGTGTTGAGGTTCTGTGTTCTTCTACTTCTATTGCTAGGTAGTTTTGCTATTAGGCTGTTGAGGTGTGATGGCGCTATATCATGTATGAGTTTGAATGTAGTGACTAGGACTTTGTATTGAATGCGGGCTGTGATGGGGAGCCAGTGGAGCTCCATTAGTGCGGGTGTGATGTGGTCGGAGAGGCCCTTCTGCATGATGATTCGGGCTGACACATTTTGTGCCATTTGCAAAATATTGATAGTTTTTCTTGGCAGGCCTTGCAGTATGGCATTGCAATAGTCCAGGTGTGGAATGATGAGGGCTTGTGCGACTGATCTGAAGTCAGTATGATCGAGGATGTTACGCAGGGGCTGTATGACTCTTAATTTGTGAAAAATAGCCCGATTGGTAATACGAAGGTGCTTGTCCATATTCAGGTTGCTGTCAAGCATCACTCCCAAATATTTTATCTCTGCTTTGATGTTGTACCTAAGCGCTATGAACAGAACAATGGCTGGGAAAAATTGTATTGCTAAAGCTGTTGCCCCTGTTACAGCTTCTGCCTCTGTCCAGACAGAGGTCTCAATGCCAGTTGAAGGACCGGTTCCATGTGCAGGATGCCTGCATGCTGAAGCTCTGAGGAAACAAGTCGAGGAACTCAGAGAGGAGATGGTGAGGCTGAGGAGCATTCAAGACAGTGAGAAGTACATTGGTGAGATGCTTCTTGAAACATCCAAACTCTCTAGCAGAAGAGAAGATGGGTGCCAACAGAATGATGAAGGTTGGATACAAGTCACCAGGGCCTGCAGAATCACCAATCCAATTTCTCCAGCCCTTGAGTTGGAGGACATTATGCAGCCCTGGAAGTGGAGGAGGTGAAAGCATTCCTGGAAAGGGAAGAACCAGAGCTCAAGTACCCCAAAGTTGCAGAATCAGTGACCACAGTGAAGCGAAGGGTAGTGGTGGTTGGTGACTCTCTTCTGAGGGATACTGAGGTGTCCATCTGCCGACCAGACTTGATGTCCAGAGTGGTATGCTGTCTGACTGGTGCCAAAATCCAAGATGTTACGGAGAGTTTGCCGAGACTCATCAAGCCCACTGACTATTACCCAATGTTGCTAATCCATGTCGGAACAAATGATACTGCCAGGTATCCCTCTGAGCGTATCAAAAGTGACTTCATGGCACTGGGACAGAGGGTGAAGCACTTAAGTACACAGGTGGTGTTCTCTTCAATCCTCCCTGTTGAGGGTAAAGGCCAAGGCAGAGAGGCTCGCATCCTTGAGACGAATACATGGCTGCGTGGATTGTGTCATCGAGAGCGTTTTGGTTTTCTAGACCATGGGATGCTGTTCCAAGGGTTGCAGAGCAGAGATGGCATCCATCTGTCCAAGAAAGGTCAACGTGTCTTCAGTAGTAGACTGGCTAATCTACTGAAGAGGGCTTTAAACTAGACTCGTTGGGGATGGGTGAAGAAAGCCCACAGGTAAGTGAAAGCCCCCAGGTAAGTGATACATTAAATATCTTTATGGAAATGGGTAACAGGCGTAACATATGGAAAGCAGTGTGTATAAATGCCTGTAGCATGGGAAATAAGATCCCTGATGTTGAAGCTTTCGTGGGAGGGGCCGACTTGTATTTACTGGCAGTTACAGAAACATGGTTCACAGAAAATCATGAATGGGATGTAACTATATCTGTCTATACTTTATTCAGAAAGGACAGGGGAGGAAGAAGGGGAGGAGGAGTAGCACTATATGTAAAAAATACTATTAAAGCTTTGGAATTACAGAGCTTAAATGGGAGAGATGAGGCATTGTGGGTTAAACTAGAAAGAGGGAAAGAGAAATCTATCTGCATTGGCGTGATATACAGACCTCCCTCACAAGAGGAAGAGGTGGACAGAAAGTTAATTGAAGACATATGCAGTATTGCTAGGAAAGGGGAAGTGCTACTGATAGGGGATTTCAATATGCCAGATGTTGATTGGCACATTCCTGCTGCAGTATCATCTAGAAGTAAGGAGATCCTGCATTCTCTGCAGGGAGAACTATTCAAGCAATTGGTAACAGACCCCACACGTGAAGGGGTCATACTGGACTTGGTGCTTACCAATGGTGAAAGTGTTTCTGATGTTGTAGTGGGAGATCATTTTGCATCCAGTGATCACCAGATGGTGTGGTTCAGTATTAGGACTATGGCTGTTAGAATCCATTCAAAAGTGAGTGTCTTAGACTTTAGGAAGACTAATTTTGCCAAGATGGGTCAATACCTCAGGGAGTCGTTAGCGGGATGGGAACAAGCTGGGGGATGTAGAAAAACAGTGGGAAAAACTGAAAGGGGATATTTTAAGGGCAACCAACCTTTTTGTTAAAATGGTAAATAAAGGTAAAAGGAAAAGGAGACTGCTATAGCGTTCGAAAGAAGTAGCTGAAAAAGTGAAGAAAAAGAGAGAAGCCTTCATGAAATACAATAGATCCCAGAGAGAGGAAGACAGGCATCTGTATTTGGAAAAACTTAGAGAAGCTAGAAAAGTAGTCAGGAAAGCAAAGATTCAAAAAGAGGAGGAAATAGCCAATGCAATAAAATGGAGGGATACAATATTTTTCAGATATGTTAGTGAGAAGAGGAAGGGCAAACACCACCACCTCCCCACTATACCCCTGTCCTACAGAATGGATAAAGAAAACAAAAGATGACCTGAGCACACCATTAACCCGCATTGTTAATGAATCCCTCAGCCAAGGACGCATGCCAGATCTCCTTAAAACCTCAGTCATCCGACCAACCCTAAAAAAACACAAACTGGATCCCCTCGAACCCACCTCCTACAGACCCATAGCAAGCCTCCCGTTTACCGCCAAACTCATTGAGAAGGTATTTTAGAGACAGCTCCAAGAACCATTTAGATGCTAACAACATATTGGACCCACAACAACATGGCTTTCATCCACTCCACGGAGTCGAGACCCTCATGACGTCGCTAATGAACACCCTTGTCATGGGAACTCAAGCCAAGCACTCTGGATATGCCATGATCTTCCTAGACTTATCAGCTGCCTTTGACACCATCTCCCACAACATCCTCATACACAGACTACAAGCAATTGGCATCAAAGATAATGTACTCCAATGGTTCCGTTCCTACCTGACCAATAGGCAACAATTGATCCGCACAAATATTTTTACTTAATGTGTAATCAAACTCTGGAATTTGTTACCGAAGGATATAGTAAAAGGTGTTAGTGTAGCTGGGTTTAAAAAAGGTTTGAACAAGTTCCTAGAGGAAAAGTCTAACCATTATTAAAGAGGACCCGGGAAATCCACTGCTTACCCCAGGGTGAGCATTGTGGAAGCTGTGGACTTTCAATCTGTTCAAAACTCAGCTGCACAGCTAATCTTTCGCCAGCCTCGATATGCTCAAATAACCGCTCTTCTCAAGTTGCTTCATTGGCTTCCTATCCATTTCTCTATCCAATTCAAACTTCTCCTACTGACCTATAAATGCACTCATTCTGCTGCTCCTCACTACCTTTCATCTCTTATCTCTCCCTACACTCCTCCTCGGGAATTCCACTTTTCTGGCAGATCCCTTCTATCTGGCTGTTCCTTATGCCTGGAACAAACTACTTGACTCGGTGCATCAGGCTTCATCTTTGGCCCTTTCAAATCCAGGCTGCAAACTCATCTCCTCAAGGCCACTTTTGGATCCTGATCCGCTTAGTCTCCTATGTGTTTTCTTACCATTCCCCTAAATGTATCCTTGTCCTCGGCTGTTGTGTTGTCTGTAAGCTCTGAGGAGCAGGAACCATGTTTTACATGTATCTGTACATCACTGCGTACGCCTTGTTGCTCTATAGATATGATACGTGGTAGTAGTAAGAACATTCGGTGTGGTTCAGAGCAATGGGATAATTTACCTGCACATTAAGAGAGGAGATACATCTGTTAACATTTAGGAAAGGTGTTAAGAGATTTTTGTTCCCCAGGGAAGAATAAATTGTATCAGAGTACTGTTGACGATGAGTTTTGATCTTGTGATTAATGGAATATGGGTAAAAGGTGGGTCTTGGGGAGATCTCTCTCTCAATACTTTTCATGAACGTTGGTTTTTCTACCTGTTGCATTTATTTGACGTTTTATACCATTTTGAATGACATTGGTCACTAAGACGGTATAACAATGTTTTAAAACAATAAATACATAAATAAATAAATGTGCATGGTGATGTGTGCAAATGATCCCCTGCCATTATGCTGTATTAGAAAGAGGATCACTGGCTCCAGCAATGGTTGGTTGTCATTGCAAATGGCTCTTTGGAATCAGGTATCTGGCATCACAGTTTAAAAGAGGCATTTGTACAGCTTCTTATAAAGGCAAGGATGGCAAGGATTTTTCTATGCATCAAACCTCTGTCCTGTGCCTTTGCTTCCAATTCTAAGTAAGGTAATTGAATGTGCTGTGTTCTGTCAGCTAAGGGATTTTGTGGAAAATCAGCTTTACTTTGCATTCCAGTCAATCAGGTTATCATTCTTATTATAGCATGGAAACAGTAGTGTTGGACTCAGTGAGACATTATACTGATCAGGGAATTAATGGTTTGATAATTGCATTAGATCTTAGAGCTCAATAATCTTGAATACGTGCAGGATAAAAAACCTCACATATGATAAAAAATATATCCCACTTGGAAATGCTCATTAAAATACAAATCCTTCCATTTATTTGTTGGACTATGTTCTTCAAAGCCGCTATCAACAGCTACTTCTAGCTTTGTAGTCCCTTTTATTCTTTAAATATGGTCAATAACTTCTCCTTTCTTTTTTATCCATTTTATTTTATTTGTATCTTATTTATTAATATAATAGATGAGATCATCCACCACAGTTCCTTCTTCCACTAATACTCGCTGAGTCCTTCTATGAACGTATCCAATATTGCTCTTTGTAATTTCAGTCTTCCTTCCCTATTACCTCCTCTCCAAAATTCTCCATTTTAAATCACAAAAAGCATCTTCAAATGCCACACAATGTTCCACTATTGGAGCAGAGACTGTTTTCATTTATCTCCAGGAACAAGCAGGAATGTAGTCATCACATATGGGTATCGTCGGTACCGACGGAGCCTGCGCGGGAACACTCCCCAGCGTCCAATTAGAACGCTTTTGGGAGTATCCCACAGCGCCTGCGTGCTGCCTTCCCGCCTTTCCCAACTGCCTCTCTCCAGTTCTTCTTTATCCACGGAGTCAGCAGGTCATGTTCCTGTCACCGCAGAAGAATTTTCTTTTTCTTTATTTCTTTTTGTGGTTGCGTCTGCCTTCTTCGACGCTCTACCGGTACCGCCGGTCTTTCTTTTCCTATTTCTAAAAAAAAAAAAAAAAAAAAAAATCTGTTTTTTTCTATTTTCTTCAGGTGCACCCGCCTTTTTGGGCCTTAGGCCCAAAAACTTTCCTTAACATGGAAAAACCTGCCTCAGGTTTTAAAAAGTGCACCAAGTGTGGCGGTACCATTTCCGTCACCGACATCCATGAATGGTGTTTAAAATGTTTAGGTCCTGACAACTTCATCACGGATTGTGTGTCCTGTGCCATGATGTCTAAAACAGGTTGGCAGAACCGAGCTTCCAAGCTCAGTACCCTGTTTCCCTCTGATGCGGCTTTGGTGGCATCGATGTCTTCCAGGGCTTCTTCTTCTTCCCATTGATCTCAAGTAACTAAACATAAATCCAGCCGGTCCTCGAAGGGTAGATCTCCTTCTAAGCATCGAGATGCCTCTGTCATTGCCCTCGAGGATTCTGCATCGGCAAAATTACCCCAGCGGGAGGCTTCGGCTTCCAAATCATTATCGGGGTTCCAGGATGTTCTAGATGGCTCAGCCTCAACAGATCTCCTGGTGCCATGCTCTGGGGTACCGGTGGCTTCCACAGGTACCGACATCCAGGCATTGGTGGCGTCCATGGACCAGAGAATTCTGACCATGGAACGCAGTCTGGCGGCTTTCCTTGCGGCATCGACGCCCTTGGTACCGCGACAGACAACTCCACTGGTACCGGCACTAGCACCGGCATCGGTATCGGTATCGGCATCGATAGCATCGATTCTCCGGTACCGGTTATTCCCGGTACCGACCTTGGTCGGTACGGGTATCGGGCTCTGCAGGAGCATCCGGACAGACGATACTTTGAGTCCTAAGAAGAATCTGAGGATTCTGAAAGTTCTGTCGATGCAGCGATGCTTCTTCCAGAGGCGCCCTCCTCCCCTAAATGCAGGATGTCTCCTCCAGAGGACATGTCTTTCCAAGACTTCATCAGAGAGGTGGCTCATAAGAACATAAGAACATAAGATATGCCATACTGGGTCAGACCAAGGTCCATCAAGCCCAGTATTCTGTTTCCAACAGTGGCCAATCTAGGTCATATGTACCTAGCAGTTTCCCCAAGGGACACAGGTTCCACAATGCTTGTATTGGTTCAAGCATTGATATCCTGGGTCCCTGCTTAATAATGGTTTATGGACCTTTCCTCCAGGAACTTGTCCAAACCTTTTTTAAACCCAGCTACACTAACAGCCTTTACTACATCCTCCGCTAACAAATTCCAGAGTTTGATTACACGTTGAGTGAAAAAATATTTTGTTTTATTAGTCTTAAATAGTTTACCCTGTAACTTCATTGCATGTCCCCTAGTCTTTCTATATTCTGATAAGGTAAACAATCGATCTACGTTTACCCGTTCCACTCTGTTCATTAATTTATAGACTCGGGGCTTGTCCATCACTGTGGCCCCTGAAACAGAGCCAAGGGCCAAGGAGTTGGAAGGAGTTGGAAATTTTACAATATCCCAAAACTCCTAAGGAGGCAGCTACCTTACCCATTCATGAGATTCTATATTATCTCATGTTGAGGATGTGGGAAAAACCTCTTACCACCTCTCCTCATTCTCATAGGGTATATAGTATGTATCGTGTCCCTCCTTGTCCTGGGTTCCATAAGACTCAACTTCCTCACCACTCTATTGTAGTGGAGTCAGCTATGAGAAGGATTAGAAGTGCAAAAAGACATGCCTCTAATCCTCCAGGACGTGAATGCAGAACCCTGGATGCTTTTGGACATTAGGTTTTCAAGCTTCCATGCTTGCTGCAAGAATCAGTTCCTATAGTCTCTACATGGGAATGTTCCTAAAGGAGGTCACAGATAATTTACAGACTTTAAGTCCTTTCATTTCTGAGGATAAAAGACAGGACTTTCTTACTTGGGTCAAACATGCCCAAGATGTCTCTAAATTCTCCAACCGTGCAGCCTTTGGCATCTTCTGCAGGTCAGTTTTCAACCAAACGTCAGCAACCACCCAAACAGAAGAAAGCAAAGGCTGCTAGGCCTCCACCGGCCCAGCAGCCTCAGCCTCCTCAGGGCCTTTGACTTTCAGCTAGAGAACTTAGCCTTTCTGGTTCTGGAAGGACCAGAACCGTCCACCATTCCAGGAAGGTTATGTCATTTTGCCCCCAGATGGGGGCAAATAACCGCAGAGCATTGGACACTCTCCATCATAAAGCAGGGGTACAAACTTCATTTTTCAAGCATGCTCCCTCACACAATAGTGAAGCAGTTCAATTCTCCGACCTCTCTCATCAGCCTGTTAGGTCAGGAGGTTGCCAACCTTCTTGCCCAAGGGGCAATAGAAGAAGTGCCTCTTCATCAACAGGGCACAGGGTTCTATTCCCCTTATTTTCTTATCCCAAAGAAAACAGGGGGATACAGACCTATCTTAGATCTCAGAGAATTGAACAAATTCCTTGTCAAGGAAAAATTCAAGATGATTTCTCTCGGAGCTCTGCTTCCATACCTTCAGAATCAAGATAGGCTTTGTTCTCTAGATCTCAAGGATGCGTACACCCATGTCCTCATCCATCCAACCCACAGAAGGTTCCTTCGATTCCTTTTTCAAGGAAGGCACTACCAATACAGGGTGCTTCCTTTTGGTTTGGCCTCTGCACCAAGGGTGTTTACGAAATGCATGGCTGTGGTAGCAGCATTTCTCCGCACTCTGGAAATATTCATCTTCCCTTACTTGGACGACTGGCTCATTCGAGCTCCAACACAGTCAGAGGCCAAGACATCTCTATCCTGCACAATGCGTATCCTTCAGTATTTAGGGCTGGTAATAAACATCCCAAAATCCAGTCTGACTCCCACTCAATCTTTAGAGTTCATAGGAGCTCTTCTGGATACCACAAGGGCAAGGTCCTATCTTCCTCAGGCCTGTTGCCTTCGCTTGGTGCAGTTAGCTTCTCAAGCAGTGCTAAAGCCTCATCTAACTGCTCGAGAAATGTTGCAGTTGCTGGGCCACATGGCATCCACCGTGCATGTGGTTCCATATGCTCGCCTCCACATGAGGGCAGCTCAGTGGACTTTATCCACCCAATGGACCCAGGCATCAGGGTGTCTGTCAGACAAAATAGCAAACACAAGTCACCTCATTTTGTCTCTCCAATGGTGGAGGTCCACTCAAAACCTGTTGTTGGGCTCCCCCTTTCAACAGCCCTTAACCCAAGCAACTCTCACAACAGATGCTTCTTGAAAGGGTTGGGGAGCTCATCTGCAAGACTACTCCACCCAGGGCACCTGGTCTCCTCAAGAGAGTTGTCTGCATATCAATCTCTTGGAACTCAGAGCAATTTTCCTGGCTCTGCGAGTGTTCCACTCCCTGCTCATCTACAAGACAGTCCTCATTCATACGGACAATCAAGTAGCCATGTTCTATGTGAACAAGCAGGGGGGAACAGGCTCTCTGTCGCTTTGCAAGGAAGCTTTGTGACTATGGGCCCTCACCAGAGAGCATCAGATTCATCTGCTGGCAGTATATCTTCCAGGCATTCAAAACTCTTGGGCGGACAGACTCAGTCGAGTTCTGCTTCCACACGAGTGGTCTCTGCATGCAGACCAGGTGACCAGGATATTTCAACTTTGGGGAACCCCAGACATAGACCTCTTTGCAAGTCCGTGGAATGCCAAACTTCCCCGGTTCTGTTCCAGAATTCCGGCTCAGGGGGCTCAGGCCAGGGATGCTTTCCTCCTTTACAGGGGTCAAGACTTCCTGTATGCCTTTCCATCCATTCCCCTAATTCCCAAAACCCTGTTCAAGCTTTAGAGAGACACATGATTCTCATAGTCCCACTTTGGCCACGGCAAGTGTGGTACCCTCTGCTTCTACATCTCTCTCAAGCTCCCTCCCTGGAGTTAGGGTCTGCTCAAGATCTCCTATCTCAGGAGAACGGAATGTTATGGCATCCCAATCCACAGTCTCTGCATCTCAGGGCTTGGTTGCTGAAGGCCTAGATCTCCAAGATCTTAATCTTTCTCAGCAAGTGAAAGATGTTCTTTATACTTCCAGGAAACCTTCCACTAGACACTCTTATGCTTTCAAGTAGAAAAGGTTTACTATTTGGTGTTCAGAAAAGGATCTTAACCCCCTTGCGATACCTCTGCAATCTTTGCTGGAGTATCTCCTCCATTTATCTAATGCAGGCCTTAAGACAAATTCAGTAAGAGTCCATTTGAGTGCTATTGCAGCTTCTCTTAAACCTCTAAATGGACAACCTATTTCCTCTCATCCTCTCATAGCAAGATTTATGAGAGGCCTCCTTCTAACTAAGCCTCCCATTAGACTACCTCCGGTGGCATGGGACTTGAACCTGGTTCTTGGGCAGCTCATGAAGCCACCTTTTGAACCTTTAGCTACCACCTCCTTGAAATTTCTTTCTGGGAACGTTATCTTTCTCATTGCAATCACATCAGCACGCCACATTAGTGAATTGCAAGTGCTAGTAGCTAATTCACCTTATACAAGGTTCCATCATGACAAGGTAGTCCTTAGGACTCATCCACACTTTATGCCTAAGGTGGTCTCCCCTTTTCATCTCAACCAAGAGATCTATTTACCTGTCTTTTTTCCAGGACCTCATGCATCAAATGCAGAGAGGAATCTTCATACCTTGGACTGTAAAAGAGCTCTAGCTTTTTACTTACAAAGAACACAGCAACATAGAAAGTCCTCTCAACTCTTTGTTGCTTTTGATCCTTCTCATTTGGGACTTCCAGTCTCCAAGAGAACACTATCTAACTGGATTGCTCAGTGTATTTATTTCGCCTATCAGAGTAAGAACCTTTCTCTGGAGGGCCATGTCACAGCTCACAATGTGAGAGCCATGGCAGCCTCAATGGCTCATCTGAACTCTGTGTCTATTGATGACATCTGTCGAGCAGCCACTTGGGCCTCTGTTCATACCTTCACAGCCCATTACTGCTTGGACAAGGACTCCCGCCGGGATGCCTTGTTTGGTCAGGCTGTTCTCACCTGTTCCATGCCTAATCAACTCCTACCCACCATCCCTGGTAGGATGCCAGAGATCCATGGGGGGAAGTGGAGCCCTTCTCAGGGACACACAACTTCTGGGGTCTCTCCCTGGCACCCAAAGCTAGGGAGTCCCCATATGTGATGACTACATTCCTGGAGATAGCATAGTTACTCACCTGTAACAGGTGATCTCCGGGAACAGCAGGAATTTAGTCCTCACAACCCACCCACCTCCCCTAGGAGTTGTATCTCTCTATCTCTTTTCCTTTCCCTCGCTCTCTCTCTTTGTCTCAGCTCTAAAACTCAACCGGAGAGAGGCAGTTGGGAAAGGCGGGAAGGTAGCACGCAGGCGTTGTGGGATGCTCCCAAAAGCGTTCTAATTGGATGCTGGGGAGCGTTCCCGCGCAGGCTCCGTCGGTACCGACGATACCCATATGTGAGGACTAAATTCCTGCTGTTCCCGGAGATCACCTGTTACAGATGAGTAACTATGCTTTATATGTGATCGGCGTTCCCTCAGACATTGGAAAAAGGGGCATCTCATCCGATCCACATATAACACAGGTCTGCGACTAAAAAGCTGTTTGATTATTTTCATCTAATTTCCATGTATTTTGGTGTGCTGAAAACAAATAAAATATTGAAAAAACTCCTAGACGTCATGATTTGCCACAACATGCAAAATTGTCTTCAAATTTATCACATTTTTTTCAAATAACTATTAATTAATTCAAATTACTATTAATTAATTCACATAAGTGCATTTAAGATATAAAATGCCCAAAAAAACATAACGGGGTAAAAAAAAATATAGCACTGTAAATCTGATGGTCAGCAATATATACATAAGCTAAGTAAGTTTTAAGTCCGTGCTTCTAATGGTAGAAGGGGTTAATCTTTCCTGAAGAATCCAGTGGGAGGGAGACACAGGGCAGATAGCAGCAGCTCCGGTCAGCGCATGGGGGCGTGGCCAGCACTGTGACGTCTCGCTTACAGACACAGAGCTGCTCTCTCCTATATGCCACACTTGTGCACGAATCATCATCAGGTTCTTGGTTCTAGGCTGTTCACACTTTTTCATCGCAATTCGTGTTAGCTCGTCATTCTTCAACCGTTATGTTATGGCTCCGCGAAAATGTATTAATTCGCCAGACAGTTTCTGTTGAAATGAAAATATGAAACAGTTTCTGTTTCATCTGTGGTGAATATACAGTGTTGAAGCAACAGCAGAATATTACAGACTTTGTGAAAAAAGTATACTTTGGACTAAAAATTGGAGATCAAGGTAAAGTCTGGGCACCTCATAAAGTGTGCAAATGGTGTGTTGAGGACCTCCAAAACTGGTTCAAGGGTAAGAAAAAATCTTTCTGTTATGGGATTCCTATGGTATGGCGAGAGCAAAAGAACCATAGTGACGACTGTTACTTTTGTTCATGTGATGTGAAAGGGTTTAATTCCAAATGGAAGCATTCCATTTCATACCCCAATCTTCACTCGGCAATTCATCCCATCCCCCATGCCACAGATATACCAGTACCCAAGCCCCCTGCTACCTTGGAAGAGATACCTAGCTCCGATGAAGGTGAAGTCATACCTGAACCAGATGACGAATCAAGTTCTGACTTTGAAGATGATACAAGACCAAAATTGTTTTCGCAGGAGGAGATGAATGATTTGGTAAGAGACTTGAATCTTCCCAAAGATGCCGCTGAGTTACTCAGATCAAGGCTGAAAAGCAGGAATTTACTGTTGCCAGGAGTGTCATCTTCATGGTTCAGACATCGTGAAGAGGAGTTCGTTCCTTACTTCGCCCAGGAAGACAAGTTGGTTTATTGCATCGATGTCGAAGGTCTGATGGGTCAATTTAAAATCCAATATGATTCAGAGCAATGGTGTCTTTTTATAGATTCTTCAAAAGAAGTCTCAAAGCAGTTTTACTCCACAACAGTTTTTATGCTTCCATATCTGTAGATCATTCAGTACACTTGAGAGAAACCTATGAGAACTTGGAATTGGTTCTTCGTAAACTTAAATATGAAGACCATGGTTGGCAAGTGTGTGGGGACTTGAAGGTCTTGTGCATGCTGCTCGGGCAACAAGCTGGGTATACGAAATATCCTTGTTTTCTGTGTCTATGGGACCACCAACATCACTGGACCAAGAAGCCATCTTTTACAAACTGAAAATTCTGCAACCACTTCGCAATATCCTCGAGAAATCTGACTTTAGGTCTGTTGCTCAAGCACTAATTATTCCCCACCTGGACTGCGGCAATGCCATTCTGCAAGGGCTTCCGAAGAACACCCTAAGCATCCTGCAAATGGCTCAAAATGTTGCTGCAAGAGTAATCATGGAAAAGAAAGTCACAGACCACATAACCCCAGTACTAATGGAACTGCACTGGCTCCCAGTGGCCGCTCGCATCATCTACAAACTGCTCATCACAACGTTTAAACTCATCCATAACATCGCACCATCCTACCTCAACAACCTAATCACTATTCAACCATGCAACAGGAGCAGGAGAACCATGAATCTCAACACCCTATGTATTCCGACCAGCATAAGATCTGTCAAGGCTGAAACAAGCAATAGGGCATTCACATATACAGCACCAATCCACTGGAACCAACTCCCACATGAGTTGAGACTCACAAACAACCTGAGCGAATTTAGACGAAAGCTTAAAACCCATTTGTTTCAAACCCACTACAACTTGACCTAACTGCGATACCCTACTTCAACCAGATGACCTTTGCCTCCCACGGCGGCGTCAGGACTACTGGCATGTAAACATGTATAGTTTGTACTTTCTGGCAAGTAATTCTGTATAAATTGTATAAATGGGGCCCCTCCCACGCTATTGCAATCAAATGTATACCCAGATCTGTGTGCTCTAATCAAATGTATATTGCATCCAACTGATTCTCCCGTGTTATGTAAATCATTGACTAATCAAAATGTAAATCTGAAAAATCTCAATGTACTGTACAATACATTATGATTCTGTAAAGTAAACCGCTGCTGATCGTAGGAAGCAGCGGTATACAAATGTTTACTAAATAAATAAATAAATAAATAAATAAAGAAGAGTTGGCAGCCGAGGGTGCAAACAGTCGGTGAAAAAAATGTCCTCCGAGAAACTTTGGTACCTTCCCATAAAGTTCTTCTACCACCTCTCCACATAAAATTGGGATTGATGAAGCAATTCATAAAATCACTTCCAAGAGATGGAGAATGCTTCAAATACTTGGTCACCAGGTTTCCAGGCCTGTCGGAGGCAAAATTGAATGAAGGTGTGTTCGTCGGACCAGACATTAGAAGGCTTATAGTTGATCAAGAGTTTGTCAATATTTATTTATTTATTTTACATTCTCTTATATACCGCGCTATTCTGCATCAGTGCGGTTTACATTGAACAAACTGAAATTACATTTAACAGGGCATTATAACTTGGAGATAACTATTTTACAGGGAACATGGGCTATGGAGGGTTAAGTGGCTTGCCCAAGACCACAAGGAGCACCTGTGGGACTAGAAACCCCAGTCCTTCCAGCCCAAGGTTGCTGTCCTCTAGTGGGATTTGAACCCCTGACCTTCTGGCCTGAAGTACCTTGCCCCAACCACTAGGCCACTCCTCCACTCCAATAGCATGACGGATCCTCAAAAAGAAGGGTGGATTGCATTTAAAGAAGTCATACAGAAATTTTTAGGCAATAACAAAGATCCTCACTACAAAAAGATCGTCGGACGAATGCTGAAAGCATTTCAAGCTTTAGGTTGCCTGATGAGTTTGAAAGTGCATTTCCTCCAGTCCCACCTTGACTACTTTCCTGAAAATTTGGGAGCTGTGAGTGAGGAACAAGGTGAACGATTCCACGAAGACATTAAAGAGATGGAAAGGAGATACCAGGGAAAATGGAACATTACATTGATGGCAGACTACTGTTGGATGCTTCAGAGAGACATTCCAGATGCTACTCACAAGCGTAAATGCACCAAGAGGAGCCTCACAAGGAAGAAGAATCGAGTTTAGTGTATGTAGGTGAGCTCATTTCAGTTCAAAAAAGGATTTTCATGAAAATATTGTAATAAAACTTTAATTTTGTAAGTGTGTTTCCATTTATTTTGAGGTATTGCCTTATTTAACATAGTTACCTAAATTGTCAGGAAACGTGATGTCCTATGACAAAATGGAGGTCATTTTCGTATTCAGTGTACCAAAAAACAAAACGATTACGTGGAATAACCAAAACAGCTCTTGAAAAATTTTTTTTTGCAGACCTGTGTAATTTATTACATGGGCATAATAGCCCATATATCACAAAAGTGGTGCGGCACAAGGTTTTCCACCATAAGCAAACTAGATTTCGTTGTCCAGGGGATATCCAACTGTCACCCATAATGGCCAATGGGCAAAAATCACAATCCCCACAGATTGTGTGACCTGCGTCTCCCCCGGCCCAAAACATCTATTGATGCCCAGTGATAGATCGGCACATAATTTGCGATATTCCTTTCACGCCTGTAGGCCACTATAGGATGTTCTTGAAAGTAAGGGTGACCCTGTAACATACTCCAATGTTTGTGTAAAATTTCTGCCACCATTGGAGCTTTGGCTGAGAAGGGCAGTACACAAACCAAATTATCATCCGCCGAAGTTTAAATGCTCCCTCTGAACATTCAATCGTCACTTATAAACTTTTTCAATCACAGACTTAGGATACCCACAATATATATAAGGCTGTATGTATGTTTTTGCTTGACTCACATATTCTTTTTTATCATAGCAAATACATCCTTTATATGCAACACGATAAAATCAAAATAAACATAACTCTCTCTTATTTATTTATTATATTATTTATTACATGCACTTATATACTGCGCTACTTTCCATCAGTGCGGTTTACATAGAACCAGTTAAATACACATCTCAAAACTTTCGATTTGTGTTTACAATTAACAGGCAACAGAACTTGGATAGATAACAAGGGGGTAACTATTTTCAACTGTACAGAAAGAGCGGACTGAATGTCTGTTTGAAGTGGTTAGTTTACTGATGAGGCATGTGAGGTGCTGTCATCCAGGTAATGCTCGAGGAAAAGGTGGTATTTCAGAGCTTTCCTATACTGCGTTAAATTAGTGATTGATCCCCTTCTCTCTGAGGCGGTGTAAGAGGATGTCATGGGAAACAGAATCAAAGGCCGCCGCTATATCCAAGAATATGAGTACGTATCCTCGGCGTATGCTGTCAATTTCTGCAATTATGATACTGAAGAGGATGGTGAGGAGAGTTTCGACCCCATGTGCGGTTCTGAAGCCGTGCTGACATGGATCAAGTGGTGCGGAGGCATCAATATGATCTTGAATTTGTCTTTGGACGTCTTTCTCGACGATTTTCGCCAACAGTGGTATGCTGGATATCGGTCTATACGAGTCGGGCTTCTTAGGGTCCAGTTTGTTGTTTTTGAGGAGTGGCCTGATTGAGGTACGTTTGAGGGATTGGGGAAAGGTGCCTGTCGTGTATGAGCAGTCCATTAGCTTTGATATAAAAGGGCTGACTGTTGGTCGTAATTCTTTTATCCAGGACACCGGGCAAGGGTCGGTTTGTGCGGTTGTTGTGTTCATTCCAGCAATTATGTCCTCAATGTGTTTGGCAGATGGCTTAGAGAAGGCAGACAATTGGGCTGAGGATCTTGGCTCGAGTGCCATGGTATGTGTGGGGGACTTATTAGTTTGGCACAATTTTGCTTTTAAGTAGTCGGCGAAGGCTTGAGGGTGGATTTGACTAGGTTGCTCTGGTACTGGCTCTTTTGCTAGGTTCTTTACCATGGTGAAGAGGTCGTGTGGCTTGTTTAGGGACCGCTTTACAGTGTCAGTGTGGAATCTCCTCATGCTTTCAGATATTGCTTGGCGGTGTTTTTCTAGTTGAGTGTTGTATGTCCTTAGGTCCGCTGTGGAGTGAGTACGGCGCTAGCATCTTTCTAGTTTTCTCAAGCAGGAGAGTGACGTTCTAAGCTCTGTGGAGTACCAAGCTGTTGTTGTTCTCTTCTTGGTAGGCTTGTTTGATGGTGGTCGTAATGCAATGGAACTGAAGTTTTCATTCCAAGTGGAAACTAACACTTCAGGGTCATGGGATGTTAGGTCAAAGAGTGTACGGGTATGGTTTAAGATTTGGTCTTTGTCAAAGGCTATGAACCTGCATGGAGCTGTTTTGAGGCTGATGGCCTTATCAACACTCTTTTGGAATTTGTTGGGTAGATATTTGGAACATGCTATTTTGGAACTTATATCTCAACAAATGGGGGTAACCTACACGGAGCGGTGGGTACACCCCTAAACAAAGGCATGGGGAGGGGTAACCAGCGTGGAGCGGCAGGTGCACCTACTCTTTCTGCCTTGCTGAGCAGACTAGATGGACCATGCTGGTCTTTATCTGCTGCCATCATATGCTATGTTACATCGCGAATGCAGAAACTGACTCATGGGAAGACTTTTTTTTAACTGAGCAGGATGATGACTCAAATAATACAATAAATTATCCCTTGATACAGGCTTCTCATATAAAGAGGTAATCAACATTGTGCTTGACTTGGAAACCAAAATATTCAAAAAAGGAATCTTATAATAATCAGAAACATAATCAAACTTGGCGGAGCTAGTCGTGGAGTAAGATGGAAGCCTAATGCCTCTCCTCTCTGAGAACCCTGGTTGAATTCACTGCCAAACTTGGATTATAGTGTGTGGTTTTGTGTGCTTGCCTGCAAGACTTGTGTAGGAACATGTCTGTGTCGAAACCGGTGAGACTGGACTTTCAAGGTAACACGTCTGCGGGAGCAAAAAGGTCTAAGCCGGAGCCACCTTCACCACAAAAAATGGCGTCTGCTCGAGAGCAGCCTGAAGGCCTCACGGAGCTGCTAACTGAGGTTCGAGCTGTGAAGGAATTAGTGGTGCAGAATGGTACCATGTTGGGTTCAGTTCAAGCGGACATGGCAGACCTAAAGCAGCAAGTGGCCACGTATTCACTGCGTTTGGACAAAACAGAAAATGATATCGCTGCGCATGATGAAAGACTTTGTGGTATGGAGCAGAGTATGGCTAAAATTAAGCTTTTGGAGCGAAGCTTGGAAAAAACAAACAGAGCTCGACGCAATAATATTCGTATATTGGGCCTTCCGGAAGGTGTGGAGGGTGCAGACCCAGTTAAGATTCTGGAATCCTTGTTGCCAAAATTGCTGCAGCTGCAACTTTCTTACCCATTGGAAATCGATCGGGCACACCGTGTTCCCTCACATATGTCTATTCCAGGGAAGTACCCGCGCCCAATGATATTGAGGGTGCTTCGTTATCAGCAAGCCGCTATGATTATGGCTGCAGCCAAGGCTCATTCGCTGGTAGCACATGAGGGGCACAAACTTATGTTCTTTCCGGACTTTTCTAAAGCTACGGTGGACAAAAGGAAGCAGTTGTTGGCGTTTTGACCAAGGCTCCAGAAGCTACAGGCCCGTTATGGTATGTTCTACCCTGTACGGATGTGGATTACTTTGCATAATCAAACACATTCGTTTGAGGATCCGAAGGCCTTGAGAGACTTTATTGAGGACCAAGAAGCTGCATTGATGCATTGACTGACTTGTCTGTTTGCGTAGAGATGCTGAAGTAATGGTTAATGCTGCTCTGCTTTGTCACGGTTTCTAGCCAGGGCTATGCTTCCTAGCATATGGGTTTTGGCTTGGGTGGTGGCTCTAACATAATGTACAGACAAATCTTGAGCAGTTAGTTCTTTGTTTGGGTGCTGTGAATTCTCCTCATTGATAGTAATGTTTTTCAGAAAGTTTTGGTGGGGGTGGGTGTGATGAAGGGGGGGGGAACATTTATTTTGGGGCATTTTTTGTGATAAGGCAGGTTGTCTATGGTTAATAATTTTACTTAACACACAAGGGTTACGTTAGTTCTGACTTTACTGTTCAATATGTTGAATTTGATATTTGGTCTTTTGTCTTTTCCTTTGTATAGTACGGTCAGTGTATGGAGGATAGGGCAGTCAGAAACAGATTGTATGTGGGGGGTTCTGGGGTTCCCTTTTCTACAGTTAGTCTCACCCATATGTGTTTTGGGGTGGTACCTACTTGCCCAAAATGGATGGTGTTCCTGTGTCCTTGGAGGAGGCTCATTCAATCGGGTTGGGAGGGTGACCATTGGGGGTCTTTGTTGGTGTATAGATCTACACTGAGTTTGGTTAATCAAAGAGCAGGGAGGCTTAATTGTTTGTGCGTCTGGGTAAATGGGGGACAAACTTAAATTTATTTCTCTGAACATAAAGGGGGTAAACAATCCAATTAAGCGTACCAAAATCCTTGCATATTGCCAGAAAGAAAGGGCAGATGTAATTTATTTGCAGGAAACACATTTGGACATTGCTGAATCTCGGAAGTTAAGTAATGGAAAGTTTCTTGCGGCTGCTTTTTCTCCTGCCCTGAAAAAGCCATTTTGATACATAGGTCGCTTAAGCCACAGATTTTTTGTGTGAGTTCGGATTTAGAAGGGCGGTGGGCTAAGTTGGATGTGCAGATTGGTCAGTGCACTTTTACATTATCACTAACAAAGATGTTAAAAAAAATCGGAGTAAGGACAGATCCCTGTGACATACCACTGGTAACATCCTTCTCCTCAGACACTCTGCTGCGCGCCTAATCTTCCACCAGCCTCGTCATGCCCATATAACTCCTCTTCTCAAATCACTTCATTGGCTCCCTTTCTGTTTCCACATCCAATTCAAAGTTCTCCTGCTGACCTATAAATGTATTCACTCTGCGGCTCTTCACTACCTTTCTTCTCTTATCTCTCCTTACAACCCCCCTCGGGAACTTCGCTCTTCTAGCAAACTGCTTCTATCTGTGCCCTTCTCTTCTATTGCTAACTCCAGACTTCGCTCCTTTCACCTTGCTGCACCTTACGCCTGGAACAAACTACCTGTGTCTGTACGCCAGGCGCCTTCTCTAACCCTCTTCAAATCCAGGCTGAAAACTCACCACTTCGCTGCTGCCTTTGGATCTTGACTCACCTGTTCTCCTTTTTCTTTTTCTTTCCTTGTTTTATCCCTGACTTCATCTTCTGTGTTGTCTGTCTTGGCTAGATTGTAAGCTCTGATGAGCAGGGACTGTCTCTTACATGTCTGTGCAGCACTGTATACGACTTGTAGCGCTATACAAATGCTCAGTAGTAGTAGAGTCAGCTCCATTTACCTGTACACTTTGTCACCTCCCACTCAATCAATTTCTCACCCAGCCAGTCATTTTAGTGAAGAGCGATGTATCAAATTTTAATAAACATAAAAATAACATAAACTTTAGGGTCCATCCCTAGGGTGCTTAATTTATTTATAAGTCACCTGTGAAGAATGGTATCAAAGGCTTTTCTGAAATCTAAGTGTACCACATCTACTGCTCTCCTTTCGTCCAACTCTCTCTGGTCCGCCATTCAAAGAAATCACTCAGATTTGTCTGATAAGACCTGCCTCTAGTAAATCCATGCTGCCTCGGAACCTGCAATCCTTTGGACTCCAGAAACTTCACTATCCTCTTTTTTAGCAGCATTTCCAATAATTTAATCACCACAGAGGTCAAACTAACTGGCCTGTAGTTCTCAACCTCATCCTTACTTCCATCTTTGTGTAAAGGGACCACACATGCTTTTCTCCAGTCCTCTAGGATCACTCTGGACTCTAAAGCAGCATTGAAAAGGTCAGTCAGTGGATCCACTAGAACGTCACCAAGTTCCTTCAATATTCTCAGATGTATCCCACCCGGTCCCATCACTTTGTCTACTTTTAGTTTAGCTAGTTCCTCATGAACACAGTTGTCTGAAAATCATTCAAGATGCCCTTCACTTCTTTTTCTATTTGTGGGTCCTGCTCCTGGTTCTTCATCTGTGAACACAGAACACAAATATTTGTTAAGCAATTCCGCTTTATCCTTATCAGCTTCTACATATTCCCCCCCTGCACCCTTGAGTCTGACAATACCACTTTTACACTTCCTCCTCTCGCTAACATAGCTGAGAAGTGTCGACCCCCCATTTATTCTATTGGTTATTTCTTCTTTTTGTATCTTGTCTTCCCTGACTACTTTCCTAGCTTCTCTAAGTTCTTAGTTATTCCAAATATTGATGTTTCTCTGTGATCTCTTGTATTTAATAGAGGCCACACCCTTTTTCTTCACCTTTTCATCTACTTCTTTTGATAACCATAGTGGTCTCCATTTCCTTTTATATGTATTTAACTTTCTAACAAAAAATTTTGTTGCCCTTAAAATATCCCCTTTCAGTTTCGCCCATTGCTTTTCTACATCCCCCAGTTGTTCCATCCTGCTAATGACTTCTTGAGGTAGTGTCCCATCTTGGCAAAGTTAGATTTCCTAAAGTGTAAGACCCTCAGTTTTGAATGGATTTTATCAGCCCTGGTCCTAATACTGAACCACACCATCTGGTGATCACTGGATGTGAGATGATCTCCCACTACAACATCAAAAACACTTTCCCCATTGGTAAGCACCAAGCCCAGTATGGCCCCTTCACGTGTGGGTTCTGTTACCAATTGCCAGAATAGTTCTCCCTGTAGAGAATCCAGGATCTCCTTACTTCTAGACGACACTGCTGCAGGGATGTGCCATTCAGCATCCAGTATATTGAAATCACCTATCAGTAGCACTTCTCCTTTCATGGCAATACTCTCCCTGTGAAGAAGATCTGTATATCACAACATTACAAATGGATTTCCCTTTCCCTCTTTCTAGTTTAACCCATAGTGCCTTCTCGCTCCTTTTTAAGGCCTGTAATCCTACAGCTTTAATATTATTTTTTATATATGGTAGCATTCCTCCTCCCCTGTCCTTCTTGAATAAAGTATACCATGTCTCTATAGTTGCCATTAAATCCAAGTCAGTTTCTTCCATTAAAGCCTCAACATCTGGGATTTTATTTTCCATGCTACAGGCATTTAAGCACACCACATTCCAGACGTTGCCCCTTTTACCCATTTCTACAGAGGTATTTAATGTTTTACCTACCCGAGTGCTTTCTTCACCTACTCCCAGTGAATGTAGTTTAAAACCCTCTTCAATAGGTTATTCAGTCTGCTGCAGAAGACACTTTGACCCTTCTTGGTCAGGTGGACAACATCTCTAGACTGCAATCCTTGGAAAATCATCCCATGGTCCAGGAAATCAAAACACTCTCAATGACTGCAGCATTCATCTCCAGAATGAGAGCTTCTCTGCCTCAGCCTTTACTCTCAACAGGGAGAACTGAAGAGAACACCACCTGTGTACCTATCTGTTTCACCCTCTGTTCTAGAGCTATGAAGTCACTTTGATACGCTTGGAGGGATACCTAGCAGTTTCATTTGTGCCGACATGGAAGAGCAACATCAAATAATAGTCAATAGGCTTGATGAGCCTCAGGAAACTCTCCATAACATCTTTTATTTTGGCACCTGACAGCAAAACTGTCTGGACATCAAGTCTGGATAGCAGATGGATGCCTCAGAATTCCTCAGAAGAGAGCCACCAACCACCACTACCCTTTGCTTTCTTGTGGTCAGTGATTCCATGACTTTAGGGTGCTTGAGTTCCGGTTCTTCCCTTTCCTGGGATGCTTTCACCTTCAAATTCTTCAATTTGAAGGCTGGAGGAGTTGGATTGTTGATTCTGTGGGCTCTGGTACATGTATCCAACTCTTTATTCTGCAGCATCCCATCTTCATCTCAGATGGGGAGCTTGAATGTTTCAAGAAGCATCTCATCAATGTACTTCTCGCTGTCTTGAATGCTTCTTAGCCTTGCCACCTCTTCTTTGAGCTCCTCCACTTGTTTCATGAGGGTTTCAGCTTGCAAGCATCTTGCACATGTAACCGGTTTCTCAGCTGGCATTGGGCTGTCTGTCGGGAAAGAGGCAGAGAAATATTTTGCCCCAGACTGACAAGCAGAAATTTTCGACTTCTGTTAAATAATTCTTTCCAACTACCATTGGGTTAGAAAGAAGGGTAAAACACCGGAGGGAAGAACTAGTAGGAGCTATGAAAATGTCTTTAGTCAAGATGGGAGCAAATACTTTAATGAAAAAAGGAAGAAAAAACAAACTTTAAAGCAAAAAACATTGAAGGACTGTCTATTAATCAACTGGCAATTCCTGTACTCTCATATAGCTTTGAGATTCTACACTGTCCTCTTAGAGATCTTGAGAAGCTGGATGCACAAAGAAGAAAACTCCCCCATGCCTGTGAGGTAATTTCCAAGAATCAGAATATGCTGAGACTATACTGTACATCCCTAGTGCTAAAGGAGGACTAGGCCTCATAGAAATCAATTATTCATACAGAGCTACTATCACAGGCCTCCAGGCCTACTTAACAGCATTATTAGATCTAAATACGCAAAACAATTCTGAAATATGAAAATAAACATCCAGAATCATTTTCCATCATTAAACTTTGGCAAGCATTCTGAAGAATAGACGGGATAGGTGAAAATCCACCAACACACATAGAAGCATGTTTACTAAAGTGCGTTAGCCAGTAGCGCAGGGCTTAGCATGGATTTCATATGCATTTGGGCCATGCGGTAGCAAGGAGCGCATGGCCCAAAGGCGATTGCACGATCAATCCCGCACTAGTAGTGTAGTGAGCGAATAGACATCGTCAAGGCGGAGACAGGGTAGAGAGAGTGCAGAGTGAGGGTGTGTGGCTGCAGCGGGCAAGGTAGTCACGTGCTAGTTCTGTTGCCTTTCTCCACTGGGAAGAGCAGTTCCATTACAAGTGTTTGCTCCTAGTTCCTGGCTTGGGTCAGCCATTTAACTGCTTGCTTGTGAGTCTTGTCTGTCTATATTGTATTATATATTTATTTTATCATTGTTAGTGTGCTCCTTACCTTATACCATGGATAGCCAACCTGGGGTGCCTGCACCCTCAGGGGGTTTATTTTATTTATTTATTTAATGTCTCTTCTATACCGCGCTATTCCCATCAGTGCGGTGTACATTTAACAGAACCTTATACAATGCAGATGGGCTACATTGTATTTCCAATAAAACAGGAGATAGAACTTGGACCTAACTGGGGTAACTTTCTAAAAAATTATTTACACTAATAAATATTGTACATACTGATATTTACAAGAGCTGCACCTAAGAGGCTAGCTGCTCTATGGCGTGCTAGGTGTGGCGTTAGAGAGGTCTTGGTGATTGGGATGGCAGTTTGTGAGCTGTCCCTTGAGTAGTACCTTCTTGGTGATTGGGTTGGCTGTTTGTGAGCTGTCCCTTGAGTAGTACCTTCTTGGTGATTGGGGTGGCTAATTGCGAGCTGTCGTCTGCATAGTGTCTTATGAATAGGTGGTGCTTCAGCGCCTTCCTGAATTGTGCCAGGTCAGTGATTGCTCGAATGGCTGTAGGGAGGGCATTCCAGCATCTGGGCGCATAAAGCATGAATGTCCTATTGGATGTTTCCCGGGTGCATTTCGTTGTTTCCTATGGAATTAGCAGAGTATTGAGAGTTGCGGTTCTTCTGGATCTTTTTGGGGGGTGAGGGGGGGTGGATTAGCTCGGTAATGGAGGTGGAGGGTTGGTTGTTTATGGCCTTGAAGGTCATTACTAGGATCTTGAAAGATAGTCTGCCGTGGATTGGTAACCAGTGATTTTTTAGGATTGGTGTAATGTGGTCCATTCTTATTTTATTTATTTATTTTATTTATTTAGTAAACACTTGTATACCGCTGCTTCCTACGATCAGCAGCGGTTTACTTTACAGAATCATAATGTATTGTACGGTACATTGAGATTTCAGTTTTACATTTTGATTAGTCAATGATTACGTAACACGGGACAAGCATTTGGATACGATACACATTTGATTAAAGCACACAGATCAAGGTATACATTTGATTTCAGTAGATTGGGGGGGGGCCCATATATACAATTTGTACAGAATTAGTTGCCAAGGTGTACAGGCTATACATGGTTATATACAATTTGTACGGAATTAGTTGCCAAGGTGTACAAGTTATACATGACTATATATTATTAGATTATATGCTGCCGAGTGCGGCAGAGGAGATCTGGCTGAGGTAGGGTATTGCAGTTAGATCAAGTTGTAGTGGGTTTGAAACAGATAGGTTTTCAGTTTTCATCTAAATTCGTTCAGGTTGTTTGTGAGCCTTAATTCATGCGGTAGTTGGTTCCATTGGATTGGCGCTGAGTCTGTGAACGCCCTATTGCTTGTTTCGGCCTTGACAGATCTTATGCTGGTCGGGATACATAGGGTGTTGAGATTCATAGTTCTCCTGCTCCTGTTGCTAGGTTGAATAGTGATTAGGTTATTGAGGTATGATGGTGCGATGCCATTGATGAGTTTAAATGTTGTGATGAGTAATTTGTAGATGATGCGGGCGGCCACTGGGAGCCAGTGCAGGTCCATTAGAACTGGGGTTATGTGGTCGGTGACTTTCTTTTCCATGATGACTCTTGCAGCCACGTTCTGAGCCATTTGCAGGATGCTTAGTGTGCTCTTTGGAAGCCCTTGTGGAATGGCATTGCTGTAATCCAGGTGGGGAATGACTAGTGCTTGAGCAACAGACCTAAAGTCGGATTTCTCGAGGATATTGCGGAGTGGTTGAAGGATTTTGAGTTTGTAAAAGATGGCTCGGTTAACTGTTCTGAGGTGTTTGTCCATCTTGAGGTTGCTGTCAAGTAGGACTCCTAGATACTTTATTACAGGCTTTGTATTCTTGAGGCTCCGTATAGAATTCTGGTGGCTGCATTCATTGCAAGCTGGAGTGGATTCAGCGATGCTTGTGGGAGCCCATGTAGGATTGCATTGGCATAGTCGAAGTGTGGGATTACAAGGGCTTGATAGACTGTTCGGAAGTCATCTGGGTCGAGTAGTGGTCGTAGATGCCGTAGTGTCTGTATTTTATGGTATATTGCCTTGACTGTGTTTCCAATGTGGGTTTTCATGTCCAGCCGTTGGTCCAAGGTGACCCCTAGGTAGAGAATTGTGGGTTTGGCTATCAGCTCGGCGTCCCTCACCTTTAAGGCCACTGGAGGGATGAAACCTTGGTTCCTTGTGATGAAGAGGACGTCTGTCTTGTTGTGGTTTATTCGGAGGTTTTGAGTATGTAGCCAGTCAGCAACAGCGTCAAAGCAGCTTGTTAGTGGAGAGAAATCTGGCTGGTCGGTTGCAAATGGCATGTATAATAGTACGTCATCTGCGTATACCAGGCATGCGATGTTAAAGGAGCGAATCAGGGTACAGATGGGCTGCATGTATATGTTGAACATCAGTGCAGACAGTGAGGATCCCTGAGGCACACCCTGTTTTTGATGGAACGGTTCTGAGGTTGCGGTGCCAGTTCTAATGTGCTGCCATCTGTTAGTCAGGTAAGATTTTCACCAGCTTAGAGCTGCGTCCTGTATTCCTTTTTCTTCGAGCCGTCCCAAGAGTACCTCGTGGCTAACAGAGTCAAAAGCCGCTGCAATATCCATGAATATAAGGGCATACCCTTGTCGGATGTCATCAACTGATGCAGAATATCGCGGTATATAAGAGAATGTAAATAAAAAAAAAAAAAAATTCCTGAGAGTATGGTATTGAAGAGGGTGGTGAGGAGAGTTTCCACGCCGTGGGCCTCCCTGAAACCGTGCTGACTTGGGTCCAGAGGGGCGGCAGTCTCGATATGCTGTTGAATTTGTCGTTGGACTACCTTTTCAATTATCTTGGCGAGAAGTGGGATACTTGATATTGGTCTAAAGGATTCGACCTTCAGGGGGTCCAGTTTGCTGTTTTTCAGCAACGGCCTGATGGAGGTGTGTTTCAGCCTCTGTGGGAATGATCCGGTTGAGAATGACTGCTCCATAAGTTTAGTCAGGAACTGGCTGAGTTCACAACGTAGTTCTTTTATCCAGAATTCTGGACAAGGGTCATTTGATGCGGTAGTGGTGTTGATGGAGGCAATGGTGTCTTCTATGTCTCTCTTCGATAGGGTAGAGAATTTGGTCAGTGGTGTTATATGGAGAGGCTTGTTCATGGGAGTGGGGCTTGTGCTCTTGTTGATTTGGTGAGTTTTTGATTGTAGATAGCCCGCCAATTGTTGCGGCTGGGGCATGCATGGTTGGTCTGGGGCCGGTTCCTTTGTTAATGTCTTCACTATATAGGTCATGTGGTTTATGCAGCGAGCATTTCAGAAGGTCCGTGTGGTATTGCTTCCTTTTCTCTAATATTGCTTCTCGGTGCTTACTTAGGTGTAAGCTATATGCACTCTGTGCTTCGGTGGAGCATGATCGGCGCCATCGTCTTTCTAGCCTGCGTAGGTAAAGGAGTGATGATCGTAATTCAGTGGAATACCATGGGGCCGGCTCTCATCTCCTTGGAGTTTTGTTCACAGTTGGGAGCTGGGAAATGGCACTGAGGCTGTTGTCCCAGCTGGAGATCATTTCCTCCAAATCAAACACCGTTGTGTTGAGAAGTGGAATGGCTTTCTCCAGGATTTCTTCCTTGACAAAGGGTCGGAATCGCCTTGCCAATGTTTTGGGGAAGACAGTGGCTCTGCTGGTGTTGTTATGTCTGTGACAGTGGGTAGGTATTTGGAATCTTATCAGGTTGTGGTCAGACCAGGGTACTGGGGTTATAGACATTGCAAGGTCATGGGTTGGTTCAACAGCCAATTGTGGGGCAAAGATCAGGACCAGTTTGTTTCCTCTCACGTGGGTGGGTGCATCGACTATATGCTTGTATCCTAGCTCCTTGATTGCTTCGAGGAAGGCTGCGGACTGCGTATCTTGCAGAGCAGGCAGGTTGAAGTCGCCTAGTAGCCTGCTTGGGGAGTGTGGATTACTGGTGTTGCAGGCGAGGTCAATTATAGTCGAGAGGTCGTCTGGTGATGCCACCAGTGCTCTGTAGAGCAGATTGATTGTGCAATGATTGTTGGCTATGGTGAGTGTGTCTAGGTGAGCTGTGCTGGTGGCGCTGATCAGTTTAAATTGTAGTTCTGTTTTTGAGAGGGTGAGTGTTCCTCCACCTCTGATGTTAGCTCTGTGGCAGGTGTGGAGTGAGAAGTTGGGGGGTAACATCTGGTTGAGGACAGTGTCGCAGTCAGATAGCCATGTCTCTGTGATCATTAGAATGTCCAAGTCATGGGTGGTTATCAGATCTGAGACAACTGGCCATTTTTTGCGGATGGAGTGGGCATTGATGAGTGCACATTTCAGCCTGTGTGGGTGAGGGTGTATCTCTGTGTGGGGCTTTTTGGTGTGTTGTAGTGAAATGTACAGTATGTGGGGGTGAAGTGTGAGCTTGACTTCTGTTGAGGAATGGTGAGGGTTATCTGTCCATCTCCTCCCATAGCTTCATAGGATTGGTATGTGGTTGCAGATTGGATTAAGGGCGAGTGATCTGATGGGTAAGCCAGTGAGGAGGTAGAAGCTAGCCAGTGCAAGGAATGGGTGCATCATTACGATTGTTCTTGCCGAACCTTGGTATCTGATCTAGTACAGGCAGGTAAATCAGGCACGCTATCTGATCTAGTACAGAAAGGTAAATCAGGCACGCTATCTGATCTAGTACAGGCAGGTAAATCAGGCACGCTATCTGATCTAGTACAGGCAGGTAAATCAGGCACACTATCTGATCTAGTACAGACAGGTGACGGGGGCCACTGATTGATCACTCCAGAGTCAGTATTTAGTTCGTGAGGCTTGAGGTTTACACCCTTAAATCAATGCAGAGTATAAGGCTTACTTGCGTCCGGTCTTAGAGGGTTGATGGATTCATTTCTGGTCGCTTCAGGATCCTCGGTGGTTGTGTGTAGCCTCCGTGTTCGGCCTCCGCCTAAGGGCCATGCCAAAGGGCCCTCTGGCGAGGCCCTCTGGCGCAGGACCACCAGGCGCGGGTGCGCCCGATGGTGCTTCTGTTTAAAATCTGCTGCTCTCTGCCCTGATTGGGCGGTGGTGTTGCTGGGTGGAGCCAGCCTTCGGCAGCTCGCTCCTGCACCAGAGAGCTGTGGCCAAGCCGGGGAGAAGAGCATCGGGGGTTCCTGGACCACGTGCCCGATGGCGCTTCTGTTTAAAATCTGCTGCTCTCTGCCCCGATTGGATGGCGGCGTTGCTGGGTGGAGCCGGCCTCTGACAGCTCAATCCTGCACCGGAAAGCTGTGGCCGGGCCGGGGAGAAGAGCATTGGGGGCTTCTGGACCACACGCCTGATGGCGCTTTATTCTTTATTCTTTATTCTTTATTCAGAGAATTTGATATACCGCCTTTACACAAGTATTAAGGCGGTGTACAATATAAACAAGGTGGGCTGCGAAAAAGAAAATGGAAAATGGAAAGGAACGCCAATTGTAGAAAGGAAAGTAAGTAGAGAAAGAAGAGTAGTAGGGACAGCAAAGGACAGCAAAGGACAGCCTACAGAAATTACAGACTAGTTGAGACGGGACTCAGCCCGTGGACTAACAAGACAAGTAGTAGGCAGGTAACAAATAATAAATAGTGTACAGATAGACGAACTACATAACAGATATACAAGGAATCACATGAGGGCGGGTCGGGACAACGAGACTGCGGGGAGTGTTACAGCCCGGACAGGGATGGTGGGTGAGTAGTTGTAGCTGATTGAGTGGGAGTGAGTAGAGGAGGGGGAAGGTCGAAAGCCTGGCAGAAGAGAAAAGTTTTAAGCATGGTCTTGAATTTTGAAAAAGACAGTTCAGTGCGAAGAAGGTGTGGGAGAGAGTTACACAGGGCGGGGCTGGCAAAAAAGAAGGCGGCGTGGCGGGTGGATTCGAGATGTGCCTGGATTGGGGAAGGGAGAAAAAGGCGGTTTCCGTGAGCGGAGCGCAATAGGCGAGGGGTGGGTTGAAGAAAGATGAGATCGGCCAAGTATTGAGGGGTATTAGTATGGAGGACCTTGTGGGTAGTGATAAGGAGTTTGTAGACAAAGCGGACTTTAATAGGGAGCCAGTGGAGGGAAACCAGGCAGGGGGTGACATGATCGCGTGGGGATGAAAAGGTGAGAAGACGGGCAGCTGTATTCTGGATTAATTGTAACCTGCGAAGTTGGTACTGGGGAAGACCGGCGAATATAGAGTTGCAATAGTCAAGACGACTAATCACCAGGGAGATAACCAGTGTAGTCAGAGATGTGATGGGGAGGAGGGAACGGACGGCACGGATTTTACGGAGTTGAAAAAGAGAGGTGCGTACTACCCCAGAGATG
Organism: Ichthyophis bannanicus; assembly: GCA_033557465.1. Lineage (NCBI taxonomy): Eukaryota > Metazoa > Chordata > Amphibia > Gymnophiona > Ichthyophiidae > Ichthyophis > Ichthyophis bannanicus. The sequence goes on from CM066032.1 coordinate 1,805,611,896, forward strand.
TGCTGATGGAAAGATAGTGCGGAATCAAGGGTCACGCCAAGGTAACGGAGGGTAGGTGCAAGTGGGATGGGTGCATCTGACATCATAGGAGCCAAGGAAGGAGAGGGAGCCCTGAAGGTGAACCAGATTGCTGCAGACTTAGAAGGGTTGGCAATGAGAAAGTTGTCATTGAACCAATTTGCGACTGAGGTTAGACAGGTGTTAAGGGGGGAAAGGTCGGGGGCGTGAGATGATGTATGGTGAATCACAAGAATGTCATCAGCAAAGAAGTAAGCAGAAAGGCCGGTTTGCTGAATGAGCAGTGCTAGTGGTGCAAGAAAAATATTAAAAAGTAGTGGAGCAAGGATGGATCCCTGGGGGACTCCACAGGGCAGGGGGAGGGATGTAGAAGAGGAAGAACCTGTGTGTACCGTAAAAGAACGTGAGGAGAGATAGGAATAGAACCACCGGTAAACTGTGCCCTGGATCCCGAGGTCCGATAGCCGTGAGAGCAGCGTGCGGTGATCAATGACGTCGAAGGCTGCAGAGAGGTCCAGTGATACAGCAATGGAGAATTGTCCTTTTTCGTGGGAGCGGTGTAGTTCGTTGAGGAGTGCGATAAGAATGGTTTCGGTGCTATGACCGGGTCTGAATCCTGATTGACGGGGGTGCAGGGAAATGGTTGTGTCAAGGTGAGCGGTGAGCTGGTGGAAAGCGAACTTTTCGAGGATTTTGGACAGGAAAGGCAAATTGGAAACAGGACGCCAATTAGAGGTGACGGCTGGATCGAGAGAGGGTTTCTTGAGTAGGGGGCGGACCGAGGCATGCTTCCAAGCAGAAGGGAAATTTCCGGAAGACAAACTGGAATTTATGATGTGGAGAGCATAAGGGAGGAGTGTAAGGGAGGAATCAGGGAGCCAAGAGGAGGGTATGGGATCGAGAGAACAGGTGGTCTTGTGGGAAAGTGAGATAGTTTTTGTCAATTCAGGTAGGGTAATAGGGCGGAAATCAGACCAGGAATGGGGAAATATAGGGGCAGAGGGGGAGGAATGGTGGGCAATAGATGTAGGAGATGAAGGAGGAGGTGAGAGAGGAAGGGGGCGAGGATTGAAGGTAGAGCGAAGGATGGAAATCTTAGATGAGAAGTAGGAAGCAAGGACCATAGGACTAGGGGCGTTGGGTAGCGGAGATAGGGAGGGAGAGGTGGAGGTCGAAGAAAGGGAATTCAGAACCTGGTACAATTGACGGGATGAATTGGAAGACGAAGTGATGAGCTTGGAGTAATATGATTGCTTAGCAGATAATAGCAGGGACTGATAGAGTTTCCGGATATTATGGAAGGTAGAGAGGGTGACAGCAGAGGGCGACTTGCGCCAGAGGCGAGCTGCGCGGCGAAGGTACGAACGGTGCAGATATAGGCCAGAATGGAACCATGGGTGATGTGAAGAGGGACAGGAGGGGACAGGTTGGAGTGGGGCAATAGAGTCAAGGGTGGATGACAGTGTAGAAGACCAGAGGTCGACCTGGGTATCTACGGGAAGAGAAGAAAAGTCTGATGGGAAGAGGGAGTCGGTGGAGGGGAACAGCTGTAACGTAGCGGCATTTAACCGCCGAGACAGGCGAGGAAGGGGGGGATCGGGGGGGATCCTGGGGGAGGGGGGAGAGATAAGGAGAAAAATATGCAATGATGGTCCGACCAGGGAAGGGATAGAGGGGTAATACAAGCCGGCGAAAAGGGGCAAGAGTCGGCTGTAAGGATTAAGTCGAGAGTGTGACCAGAGACATGGGTCGAGCAGGACACATGCTGAATTAGGGAAAGATCGCTAAATAGGGTGGCGAGAGCTTTGTCACGAGGACGTGTTGGGGGATGAAGGTAAGCGTTAAAATCGCCCAAAACAACCAGCTGAGAGGACAGGAGGGAGGATTCTGATAGGGCTAGCAGGAGAGAGTCCCAGAGTTCCGGGCGCAGGGAAGGGGGTGCATAAAGCAAGAGAAAATAAGTTGGGGATGGGGACAACGTACTGAAGAGGAGGGCCTCGGGGTAGCTAAGTGAGGGTGAGACAGAGGCGAGGGGGAAGGACGTTCGGTGAATGACTGCTACTCCGCCTCCCGCACGATTGGGACGCGGGGCATGGAAGGCTGAGTACCCAGGGGGGAGACATTGATGGAGAACGCCATCCTCCCCTGGGCGGAGCCAAGACTCGGTGAGAAAGAGGACATCTAAAGAGTGTTGTACTACTAGGTCATGAATCAGGTGTGTTTTGGTGCGCTTCTGTTTAAAATCTGCTGCTCTCTGCCCCGATTGGGCGGCGGCGTTGCTGGGTGGAGCTGGCCTCCGGCAGCTCAATCCTGCACCAGAGAGCTGTGGCCGGGCCAGGGAGAAGAGCATTGTGGGCTTCTGGACCAAAGAGTGGCTTGTGTCCCTTAGTGACGAATCACGAGTCATCATTCAGCCAGCTGCCAGTGTGCCTTGAGCAGTGGTAGTAGGTGGTTGTATTGTGTAGATAGTAGTCTCGTTGTTTATTTAATCAAAAGGAGAGCATAACAATTAACATATAAGTAAAGTAAGTAACTGTCAAAATATTGCTTTTAAAATCATTATAGTACAACATCTGACATAATCATTGTATATTGTTTCACTCATAATGAACTCTCGCTATCATGAATTTAAATATTTTATCCCTTGGGGCCTGTCAGCTCACCCGTCACCTCTGCTCACATGACTCCCTCCATCACTTGAATTCACTCTGCCAATCCCGTGCTTATCCCCGCTTTGTCCAGCCAATCAAACGCTTCTCATTGCCGCTGACTTCCCAGTATATAATGCAAAGGACCGAGGAGCGCAGGGGAGATGGGAGGTAATGTTTGTCCTAAGCACACTCCAGTCTCCCGCTGCCCGAGTCAAGAGAGACGTAAACTCCTTTGTGTATGTTCATTTCTCCATATTCTGGTAGCCCAATCTAATCATTCACTCATACTAGCGAGGTGTGAGTTTATTGGTAGTGAAATTGACAGTGTCATTCATCTGTCCAGAAGTTACTCCCAAGTAAATTGTGGTATTGGTTGAGTGCGCTGTGACATAGCATTCATCACGAATCTTGTCACTCGAGCAGCACATTTACACAAGCCCATGAGCACACATGTGTGAATAATTATTATTAGAGGAAGTACAGTTGTAATATAGGCTGACTCGGTGCGTCACGCCTATCTCACACCGATATATGCACAATACGAACTTGTCTCATAATTATCGTGAGCATCACCTCCCCGTAGCATTTCCACCTGACGATTTATCTTGGTGTAACACCAGATAATATCATAATATAATATTTGAAAGTGTATTTCTTGTGTTACTTTGCTCTAGGCATGTCTGATTGAGTAAAGCAGCCATCCTTGCCTTAGTTAGATAGAGAAAAATATGAACTAATATTAGAAAAACTTTCTGTTTTTGCAGATTAACCCTTCATCATGTCAAAAAGAAGGAAATGAAATGATGACTATGTATGCTTTGGTTTCACTTGCACAACGGGAAACGATGGCTTGCCAAAACCCCAGGGCATTCTTTGTAGCTTTGTGTTTTCCAACTCAAATCTGAAGCCATCCAAGCTTCAAGAGCACTTCAAGAACAAGCATGGTGGAGCTGATGTTCAAGGACATGATGTTGGGTCATTGAAAATCAAAAGAGCTCATTTTGATTCACAAGGAACTCTTCCAAAATTAGGTTTTGTTTCTGTTGAAAAAACACTAATTCTTGCTTCATGCCAAGTGGCATATAAAGTGGCCAAATCCAAAAAGCTCCATACAATTGCAGAGGATCTCATCAAGCCATGTGCACTGGAAATGGCAACAATTCTTCTGGGCAAAGAAGCAAGAAAAAAGTTTGAACAGATGCACCTATTGAATAATGTCATTCACAACTGAATCAGTGACTTGAGTGAAGATATTTTGGACCAAGTCATCTCAGATGTCAGAGCTAGTCCTCTTAAAATCTCTATTCAGTTGGATGAGTCAACTGATGTCTCCAGATGTAGTCAACTCATAACATTAGTGAGATATGTTAATGATGGTACTATGAAAGAAGATTTCCTGTTTTGTAAAGATCTGAAAACAAGCACAACTGCAAATGATGTGATGCAGCTGGTGAAAGACTTCTTTGCCAAACATGATCTAGATATCAAAGTCATTGGTTCTGTGTGTACTGACAGGGCACCAGCAATGCTTGGAAATAAATCTGACTTTTCTGCATTGATGAAAAAGGAGATTCCAGACTTGCAAGTTATCCATTGTTTTCTTCATTGGCATGCTTTTGCATCAAAAACATTGCCTCCAAATTTAAAAGAAAGTTCTTGATACTCGTGTGAAGATCATCAACTGGATCAGGGGGCCTGCTTTGAACCATCACATCTTCCAATCATTTTGTGAGGATCTGGGAAGTGAGCATTCAGTTTTGCTTTTCCACAGAGAAGTTCCATTCCGGTTAAGGTGAAGCCCATCCCTTCAGAAGAGCCCCTCTTTTCCCCTGGGGAACATTCTGAGGAAAGGAGGGGCTCTTCCGAAGGGATGGGCTTCACCTTAACCGGTATGGAGCCAGGCTGCTGGCATTAACCTTTAAAAAGGAGATAGAGCAGCTTTTAAACTAGATAATAGGGGAAAGCCGACAGTCACCCAAGAGCGCATGGTTTGGAACAATGTATCCTTGAAGGACACTACCAAAAAAATGAAGTGAGGGCACATCAACACAGAGGTTCCAATAAAGATGAAGGTAGCCCAAATGCACTTGAGTACAGAGCAGACAGAGCATAAAGATTCTAAATTACCCTGCCTACCGATAACCAGATTAATATGAATAAAATATAGTATCTAAAATTCTTGTATGCAAATGCTAGAAGTCTAAAAAATAAGATGGGAGAGTTAGAATATATAGCACTAAATGAGAAGTTAGATATAATGCCAGTTGAAGGACCGGTTCCATGTGCAGGGTGCCTGCATGCTGAAGCTCTGAGGAAACAAGTGGAGGAACTCAGAGAGGAGGTGGCGAGGCTGATGAGCATTCAAGACAGTGAGTACATTGATGAGATGCTTCTAACAGCAACCAAGCTCTCCAGCACAGGAGAATATGGGTGCCAACAGAATGTCGATGGTTGGAGACAAGTCATCAGGGCCTGCAAAATCACCAATCCAACTTCTCCAGCCCTTGAATTGAAGAACCATTATGCAGCCCTGGAAGTGGAGGAGGTGAAAGCATCCCTGGAAAGGGAAGAACCAGAGTTCAAGTACCCCAAAGTTGCAGAATCAGTGACCAGAAGGAAACGAAGGGTAGTGGTGGTTGGAGACTCTCTTCTGAGGGGTACTGAGGCGTCCATCTGCCGACCAGACTTGATGTCCAGAGAGGTATGCTGTCTGCCTGGTGCCAAAATCCAAGATGTTATGGAGAGTTTGCCAAGACTCATCAAGCCCACTGACTATTACCAAATGTTGCTAATCCATGTTGGAACAAATGATACTGCCAGGTATACCTCGGAACGTATCAAAAGTGACTTCATGGCTCTGGGACAGAGGGTGAAGCAGTTAGGTGCACAGGTGGTGTTCTCTTCAATCCTCCCTGTTGAGGGTAAAGGCCAAGGCAGAGAGGCTCGCATCCTGGAGATGAATGCATGGCTGCGTGGATGGTGTCATCGAGAGCGTTTTGGTTTCCTAGACCATGGGATGCTGTTCCAAGGGTTGCAGAGCAGAGATGGCATCCATCTGTCCAAGAAAGGTCAACGCATCTTCGGTAGTAGACTGGCTAATCTACTGAAGAGGGCTTTAAACTAGATTCGTTGGGGATGGGTGAAGAAAGCCCCCAGGTAAGTGAAAGACCCCAGGTAGGTGATACATTAAATACCTTTATGGAAATGGGTAACAGGGGTAACATATGGAAAGCAGTGTGTATTAATGCCCGTAGCATGGGAAATAAGATCCCTGAAGTTGAAGCTTTGGTGGGAGTGGCTGACTTGGATTTAGTGGCAGCTACAGAAACATGGTTCACAGAAAACCATGACTGGGATGTAACTATACCTGGCTATACTTTATTCAGAAAGGACAGGATAGAAAGAAGGGGAGGAGGAGTGGCACTATATGTAAAAACTACTATTAAAGCTTTGGAATTACAAAGCTTAAAAGGGAGAGAGGAGGCATTTTGGGTTAAACTAGAAAGAGGGAAAGAGAAATCTATTTGCATTGGTGTGATATACAGACCTCCCTCACAAGAGGAAGAGGTGGACAGAGAGTTAATTGAAGACATACGCAGCATTGCTAGGAAAGGGGAAGTGCTACTGATAGGAGATTTCAATATGCCAGATGTTGATTGGCACATTCCTGCTGCAGTATCATCTAGAAGTAAGGAGATCCTGAATTCTCTACAGGGAGAACTATTCAGGCAATTGGTAACAGACCCCACACGTGAAGGGGCCATACTGGTCTTGGTGCTTACCAATGGTGAAAGTGTTTCTGATGTTGTAGTGGGAGATCATTTTGCATCCAGTGATCACCAGATGGTGTTGTTCAGTATTAGGACTAGGGCTGTTAGAATCCATTCCAAGGTGAGGATCTTAGACTTTAGGAAGACTAACTTTGCGAAGATGGGCCAATACCTCAGGGAGTCGTTAGTGGGATGGGAACAGCTGGGGGATGTAGAAAAACAGTGGGCAAAACTGAAAGGGGGTATTTTAAGGGCAACCAACCTTTTTGTTAAAATGGTAAATAAAGGCAAAAGGAACTAACCTTCAAAGCCCTCAAGAATCAGCCCCCCACACCCATCAATGCACTTCTCCACTGTACCACAATCAACAGAACAAGAAGAAATACGCAGCTGAACACAATTGAAGTCCCCAAGTTTATAACAAAATGTACAAAATCAACAGCCAACAGAGCATTTTCTATTTTTGCACCGATTGCATGGAATGCCCTCCCAGCAGAACTCCGAGCCATCCAAAACCTAGTGGTGTTCCGAAAAGCCCTAAAACACAACCTGTTCATACAGCACTACCCGACCTCCCAGTCTGAGAAACACACACCCACCCCTCGAACCCCCCACCTAACTCCACCCACTGAACATCCCCCACCGATAATGGTTAACCAGCTCTCCCCTCTCCCCATTCTGACCCATGTGTACTAGTATTCGTACAGACCCCTTACATACCTTCCATGATTAATCGTTACTGTAACATGTACATAATCTGTATATAGTTTCCCCCAGTTTCTTCCAAGTTTTGAATAATCCTGTTCTATGTAAGTTCAATGTACTATTTCATTGTAGTAAAGTTGTTCCTACTGTAAACCGCACTGATTATAATAGTGCGGTATAAAAGAAACATAAATAAATAAATAAATAAACAGGAGATCGCTATGGTTTTCGAAAAAGTGAAGAAAAAGAGGGAGGCCTTCATGAAATACAAGAGATCACAGAGAGAGGAAGACAGGCATCTGTATTTGGAAAAACCTAGAGAAGCTAGCAAAGTAGTCAAGAAGGCAAAGATTCAAAAGGAGGAGGAAATAGCCAATGCAATAAAATGGGGGGATAAGACATTTTTGAGATATATTAGTAAGAAGAGGAAGGGCAAAAGTGGTATTGTCAGACTCAAGGGTGCAGGGGGGGAATATGTAGAAGCTGATAAGGATAAAGCGGAATTGCTTAACAAATATTTTTGTTCTGTGTTCACAGATGAAGAACCAGGAGCAGGACCTCAGAAAACACCCACAAATAAGAACAGAAGCGAGGGACATCTTGAACAATTTTCAGAAGACTGTGTTTGTGAGAAACTAGCTCAACTTAAAGTAGACAAAGCGATGGGACCGGATGGGATACACCCTAGAATACTGAGGGAACTTGGGGACGTTCTAGCAACTCCACTGACTGACTTTTTCAATGCCTCGTTGGAGTTGGGAGTGGTGCAAAAGGACTGGAGAGAGGCTCATGTGGTGCCTTTACACAAAAGCGGAAGTAAGGATGTGGTTGAAAACTACAGGCCGGTTAGTTTAACTTCGGTGGTGAGTAAATTATTGGAAACGCTGCTGAAAGAGAAAATAGTGAGGTTTCTGGAATCCAGCGGATTACAGGATCCGAGGCAGCATGGATTCACCAGAGGCAGGTCTTGTCAGACAAATCTGATTGATTTCTTTGACTGGATGACCAGGGAGTTGGACTGAGGGAGAGCTCTAGATGTGGTGTATTTATATTTCAGTATAGCCTTTGACACTGTTCCTCACAGGCGACTTATAAACAAACTGAGCACCCTAGGGATGGACCCTAAAGTTACTGCTTGGGTTAGAAATTGGTTGGGTGGGAGGCGACAAAGAGTACAAGTAAATGGAGCTCACTCTCAGGAGAAGGATGTTACCAGTGGTGTGCCCCAGGGATCTGTCCTTGGTCCGATTCTTTTTAACTTCTTTGTTAGTGTTATAGCGGAAGGGCTGTCGGGTAAGGTTTGCCTCTTTTCAGATGATACCAAAATCTGCAATAGAGTAGACACCCAGGAAGGTGTAGATAACATGAGGAGGGATCTAGCTAAGCTTGAAGAATGGTCTAGAATTTGGCAGCTGGGATTTAATGTTAAAAAATGTAAGGTCATGCATTTGGGCTGCAGCAATCCTAGGGAGCAATACAGTATAGGAGGTGAAGTACTTTTGTCCACTAAAGAAGAGCGGGACCTAGGCGTGGTTGTGTCTGATGATCTTAAAGTAGCTAAACAGGTAGAAAAGACAACGGCAAAAGCTAGAAGGATGCTTGGGTGCATACGGAGAGGAATGGCTAGCAGAAAAAAGGAGGTGATAATGCCTCTGTATAAGTCTTTGGTACGACCTCATTTGGAGTATGGTGTGCAATTCTGGAGACCACAACTTCAAAAGGATGTGAACAGGATGGAGTTGGTGCAGAGGGTTGCTACTAAAAAGATTAATGGTCTTCATTATAAAGCATATGAGGACAGACTTAAGGATTTTAATATGTACACCTTAGAGGAAAGGCGGGATAGAGGTGATATGATTGAGATGTTTAAATACCTCTGTGGCATAAATGTTCAGGGAGAGAGTCTCTTTCAATTGAAAGCAAGTTCTGCTACGAGGGGACATGGGATGAGGGTGAAGGGAGATAGATTCAGGAGTGATATGCGGAAATATTTCTTTACGGAAAGAGTAGTGGATCCATGGAATAGTCTCCCAGTGGAGGTGGTAGAGATGAGGACAGTAACTGAATTCAAAAAAGCATGGGACCAACACAGAGGATCTCTAAAGGTAAAAAGTGGACTGTTGTAGTTGTTATTTATTTTATTTATTTAATTCTCTTATATACCGCGCTATTCTGCATCAGTGCGGTTTACATTGAACAAACTGAAGTTACATTGAACAGGGCATTATAACTTGGAGATAACTATTTTACAGGGAACATGGGCTATGGAGGGTTAAGTGGCTTGCCCAAGACCACAAGGAGCACCTGTGGGACTAGAAACCCCAGTCCTTCCGGCCCAAGGTTGCTGTCCTCTAGTGGGATTTGAACCCCCGACCTTCCGGCCTGAAGTACCTTGCCCCAACCACTAGGTCACTCCTCCACTCCTGTTATGGAAGGACAGACTAGATAGGCCATGTGGTCTTTTTCTGTCATCATGTTTCTATGTTTCTATCTCAGAGACATGGTGGAAGGAGGACAACCAGTGGGACACTGTGATACCTGGGTACAAACTATATTGTAATGATAGAGATGATCAAATTGGTGGAGGGGTTGTGCTCTATGTTAGAGAGGGCATTGAATCACAAAGGATTAAAGTTCTACAGGAAACACAATTTGCTGTAGAATCTCTATGGATTGAAATTCCATGTAAAAAGGGGAAGGCGATGGCAGTGGGGGTGTACTATCGACCGCCTGGCCAGAATGAACAAATGGATGAAGAAATGCTCGAAGAAGCTAACAAAAGTTTCAGAACGGTAATACTAATGGGTGATTTCAACTACGCCGGTATTGGGTGGGTCAGTGTCACGGCAGGACATGCTAGGGAGATAAAGTTTCTAGATGAAATAATTGACTGCTTCTTGGAGCAGCTGGTTCATGAACCGATCAGAGGGGAAGCCATTTTGGGCTTAGTCCTTAGTGGAACACCAAATCTGGTGCAAGAGATAAGGGTGTTGGGGCCACTTGGCAATAGTGATCATAACATGATTGCATTTGATTTAATTAATGGAGGAGGAATGGTAAGGAAATCCACATTACTACCTTTTAACTTTCAAAAGGGAGACTATAATAAAATGAGGAAAATAGCTAAGAAAAAACTAAAAGGATCAGTTGCAAAGGTTAAAGACTAGCATCAAGCTACCACTACTGCTACTATTTAGCACTTATATAGCGCTGAGCACGCAGCGCTGTACAGGTATGACATGCATATAAAGATATTCATATAATAAACAGTCCCTGCTCATCAGAGTCATTCTCATTTGAGCTTACAATCTAATACTCATCCGAGTTTGTCGTTTGTTGTTTAAAAATACTGTCTTGGAAGCCCAGACCAGCTGTATTCCACGCTTTAAGAAAAGTGGAAGGAAGCCCAAAAAACTGCCAGCATGGTTTAAAGGTGAGGTCAGAGAGGCTGTTGTTGCCAAAAAAGCATCTTTCAGAAAATGGAAAAAAGAACCAAATGACGAAAACTGGAAACAGCTCAAGCACTGGCGAGTTAAATGCAAGGCATTGATAAAGCAGGCAAAGAGAGAATTTGAGAAGAAACTTGCTGTGGAAGCAAAAACACATAATAAAGACTTTTTCAAGTACATTCGTAGCAAAAAACCTGTGAGAGAGTCAGTTGGGCCATTAGATGATAGAGGGGTAAAAGAGGGGACAAGGCTATAGCAGAGAGACTGAATGAATTTTTTGCTTCGGTCTTTACTAAGGAAGATGTAGAGATGTTACCCATGACTGAAGTGGTATTTAAAGGTGATGCTGCAGAAAAATTGAAAGAAATATCGCTACACCGGGAAGATGTATCACAACTATTTGATAAACTGAAGAGTAGCAAATCACCTGGACCAGATGGCATGCATCCAAGGGTATTGAAAGAACTGAAATATGAAATTGCAGACCTGCTATTAGTAATCTGTGAACTATCATTAAAATCATCTGTAATACCTGAAGATTGGAGGATCGCCAATGTAATGCCAATTTTCAAAAATGGTTCCAGTGGTTTGATCAACAAACAAGTCAAAATAAGTGTCAGATGCACAAATGCAGTGGGAAATACAGAATGTTACTCCAAGAACCCTTTGTCGATAAGAATGGACACAGGAATGGTTAAGCAGGGGTGAACTGAAACCGAAGGATGAGAGGTTGATAGTTGCAGCCCAGGACAGTGGCTTATAGACGAGATGGTTTACAGCAAGCATTCAAAAAACTGGTAATAAAGACATATGTCGATTCTGCTTTCTATCTTTTTTTAAAATTTTATATTTATGAATTTTACAATTTATTTATTTATTTTTATTAACATTTTTTATATACCGCACTATTGGTTATCAGCACGGTTTACATGGAACAAGAAACCTCAGACAAGTTACATTTATCTGGTCATTACAGTTAACAGGAAAATCAACTTGGATAACAGGAGCAACTATTTACAAAACAACTATTTACATAACAGTGCCATAGTGTCTGAAAAGAGTACTGTTAATCTGGTGAAGTAGAGTAATGTGCTGTTGAGACAGGAAAGTTTACGTGGTTGGAATGTAGTTATTGATATTTGGGTGTGACTGTGTTTCTTTGTTCCCTGGGAAGTATTTGAGGAAAAGATGATGTTTCAGGGCCTTCCTGAACTGGCTGAGATCAGAGATGGCCCTAATGTGTGATGGAAGGGTGTTCCAAAGTTTTGGGGCACATAGACTGAAGGCTCTGCTCGATGTTGTAGAATTGTATCTTATGACTTCAAGCATAAATGAATACACTCAAAGAAAAGAGAAGCAGTCGGTAATCCAAAGAAAAAAGCAGCAAACATTGTATAGGAAATAGCAAATCTAAAACGGCTGCAACCCACTAGCCCTCAATTAAGAAGAGAGTGAAACGGTAACGAGGCTTCCTGAACGAAATGAGGACCCTCACCAGGTACTCCCTCCCTGGAAGCCTCGTTACCATCGACATCGGGGGAACAGAAAGCTAAGTTACCATCACCAGTGGTATTTTCCTCTGGGTTAACGGATGTGTCGGTTCCTGCTGAGGTATCATTGCGGGATGTTTGGGAGTTGGTAGCACGTATGGAAGGTTCTCTCTGTGCTTCCTTCTCCCAGGTTGAGCAGTTTTCCATGGAGGTGGTACAAAAACTTTCTGAACATGAATTATTGCATGATAAAAATAATAAATTTCTTAATAAATTGGAGGGGCAGTTTTCAGTATTGGAGGCCGCAGTTTCTTCATCTATTAAGGATAGTGTTGTTATTCACCATCAGTTAGAATCTCTTGAAAATGTTCATCGGTCTAAAAATTTGCGTTTTTTTTTTAAATTTTCCTCGGACCCACTATCTTGCTCCTGTGATACTATTACAGAAATATTTCAAAGAGGTTTTGCTAATTGAGGATGTGGATTCCATTAAATTTTCTTCATTATATTATGTTCCTTCTGTTTCCTCTGGTATGACCTCCTCTCCAGAGTTTGAGAGGTCTGAAAGGAAAGGGAATCCCAATGTTGCCGAGTCCTTAGATGTTTCCCAGTTTTTAGAATCTTTTACAGATATGATCCCTCAACAAGCTACTTTAATTGTCTCTTTCTTATCACTTCAGGATAAGAATTTGATTTTACGTTTGTATTTTCTGAAAAAGGATCAAGCGTTTTGTGGAGATTCTATTCAAATATTTCCTGATGTGAGTAGGGCCACTCAGATTCGTAGGAAAGCGTTTTTGGCTTTGAAAAGCCAGACTTTGGCCATTGGGGCTTCCTTTTTCTTAAAGTATCCTTGCAAATGTATTTTGGTATTGGAGGGTATTAAATATGTTTTTCTCGATGTTGGGCAATTTGAGGCTTTCTTGATTAGTAAGGAATCTGTTTGAATTGTATTTTTTCTTTTCCTTTCCATGTATAACTGGGCTAGATAGTGATTGGATCCTATTGCTTTGTAAAAAATTTTCTGGTTTGTTCAGGTGATTATCCTCCTGATGTGGACTTGAATTGTAATCCTACTTTATTTTCATAATAAAGATTATTCATAAATGAAAAAAAAAAAGAAAAAGAAGAGAGTGAAAAAGAAACATCACACCATATCTGAAGGAAAAAGAAAAGCCACCAGCAAGTATTATTCCATTAATGCAGCATTCCCTATCTCTACCTCAGGAACTCTCTGGGAGCTCAAGAACGCCAATAGTTGGGAAGGGTCATAAAAAATATAGGAAACTGCCTGTAACCTAATAGAGCATTTACAGGGACATTTTTTAGAAACTGACCCCCCAATTGCTGTATTCCTGGATGTAACAACAGAAACTCTCATCTCCGTCTCTGAGTTTCTTTACATAGGTCAGGATAAATCCGAACCTGAAATCCTCTAAATTTAATCAACCGTTTATGAAAAACATCTTCAAAAACCAATCCCTATCATGGGATAATGAAAAGGTCACCAAAAGAGTAGAAGGGCTACAGGCTTCTTCAGCCGATGTCTCCAACAAAGCGGAAACATCAAGGGAGTCAGCCTGTTGAACCCCAGGAATGGCTCCCTCCCCTGAAGATATTCGTCCAGTTGGAAGGTAATATAACCTAGTAACAGGGGGATCTGACTCAATAGGGACCTCAAACACCTCCACCAAATACCTTTTAAACATATCTCTTGCAGTAACATAAATAGACTTAGGAAAATTAACAAGTCTTAAATTCTGATATCTGGAAAAGTTCTCCAAATGTTCCAAACACGACTTTAACCCCATAGCGTCTTTAACTAAAGCAGCTTCAGAGTTTTCAATGCGTTCAGCTCTTGCCTCCAATAAGGAAACGGTTCCCCGCAAGTCCAAAAGATCTCCTGTCTGCTGCTGCATAGAAGAAGCATTAGACTGAACTTGAGCCGAAAGAGATTGTACCTGGTGGGATAGAGAATCAACCAGCTGCTGTATTGCTGACCATATCGATTCCAAGGTAAAGACAGCAGGTCATGGTAACAAAAAGACTGAAAAGCCTGATGATACATCCACCATTGGTGCCATGACTCCCAAGGGCTCCGCCGTAGAAGACATTCCTCCGGGTACCTCCATGTCCACGGCTGTAGGCGCGTGCTTCTGAGGGCTGGAAGAACAACCCAGAAGAGATTCACCTCCCCCTGGCAACAGCTCAGAGGGCCGCCCTCGAGGATCCAGCGACACACCAGTATTGGCACCCATCCATGGAACCACGTCCTCCGAGCTAGAAGACTCCAGCACTAGGATCTTAGCAACGCGCTGCTGCTCCAGTGATAGTTGGTCAAATCCAAAACTGCTCGACGAGCTACCAAGCTCTGAAGGGTAGACTGCCGGGGATAGCGTCGCCAGCGTGCTGCTGGCTATATTTGGTGCATGAACAAGAAAAGGATCCAAAGGACCCGAGGAAACCAAAGGTAAAGCTGAGGGGGCCCCAGAGGGCTTCTTGCCACCCCATAAGCAGAACACGGCACCTACACACGCCTTGCTGCGGCCATCTTGAAATCACTCTCTACACACTCATGCTTTCTGTCTTTGAAACCAGTTCCTGATCCACAATAGTACACTGCCTCCTATCCCATTTATTTATTTATTTGTGTGTTTTTTATACCGCTGTTCCAGGTAATCATAGCTGTTTACAAATGAACAATATGTACATAAAACTGGTTAACAGTAAAACTGGTGCTGTAACATAGTATCACAAGTTTACATATTCAACTGAGATAACTTATTTACATTTTTACATTTTTAATGACAGAGCATCATTGCTTTTTGGATTAGGTTTGGTGGGGGTGGGGGGAGAGGGGGAGGGGGATAGGGGTGGTGGAGGAAATTATTGGGTGGAGCTATTATCAGTTGGAATCATGTTTTGACCGAAATGTTCCGTAAAGAGGTGGGTTCTAAGGTGGGATCGGAAGGTGGTTAGGTCTGTGATATTACGAAGGTTAGGTGGCAATGAGTTCCAGAGTACTGGGGATATGTATTCGAAAGCTCTATTGCTAGTGCATTGTTTTGTATTGCAGTATTCTGGAGGGATAGTGAGGAAATTGGTCATTTGTTTTCTTCTCTGCCGGTCATTGGGTACAACTTTGACCAGGTGGGAGAGAGTAGTGGGAGCGATTTTCCTAATGATTTAAAATGTAATAATCAGAATTTTATATTTGATCCGACTTTGGACCGGCAGCCAATATAAGTCAAATAGAATTGGTGTTATGTGTTCGTTGCGGGGGGAATTGTGAATAATTCGAGCGGCCGAATGTTGTGCCATGATAAGTGAGTGAAGGGATACTTTAGGGAGGCCGTGGAGTAGACTATTACAATAGTCAGTCTATGTGGGGAGTGATTAAGGCTTGCATTACAGTTCTAAAATCAGGGGGTTGCAGTACGTTTTTAAGTGTCGCAGGAGTCATATCTTATTGTATATTGTTATTGTTAAGTTTTTGATGTGGGTCTGAAATGTGAGGTGTCTGTCAAGTGTTACACCTAGATAATTTTGTGACTTTTTAATTTCGCCAAGAGTCTCTCATGAAGGGTCTTGCCATGAAGGGCTTTCTGAAAATCCAGATACACTATATCAACCGACTCACATTTGTCTACCTGTTTATTCATACCTTCAAAAAAACTGCTTGAAGAATGGTCTAGAATTTGGCAGCAAAGATTTAATGCTAAAAAATGTAGGGGTCATGTTTTTGGGCTGCAACAATCCAAGGGAGCGATATAGTATAAGGGGTGACGTATTTCTGTCCATGAAAGAAGAATGGGACCTAGGTGTGATTGTGTCTGATGATCTTAAAGCAGCTAAACGGGTAGAAAAGGCAACAGCAAAAGCTAGAAGGATGCTTGGGTGCATACGGAGAGGAATGGTTAGCAGAAAAAAGGAGGTGATAGTGCCTCTGTCTAAGTCTATGCTGTGACCTCATTTGGATTATTGTGTGCAATTCTGGAGACCGCACCTTCAAAAGGTTATAAACAGGTTGGAGTCGGTGCAGAGGGTGGCTACTAAAATGATTAATGGTCTTTGTTGTAAAGCATATGAAGACAGACTTAAAGACCTTGATATATATACTTTAGAGGAACAGCGGGACAAAGGTGATATGATTGAGGCGTTTAAATACCTCCATGGCATAAATGCACAGGAGGAGAGCCTCTTTTGACTGAAAGCAAGCGCTGGTATGAGGGACATAGGATGAGGGTGAAGGGATAGACTCAGGAGTAATATGTGGAAATATTTCTTCACGGAAAGAGTGGTAGATGTGTGGAATAGTCTCCCAGTGGAGGTAGTAGGGATGAGGACAGTATCGAAATTCAGAAAAGCATGGGACAAACACAGAGGGTGTTCACAGCTCACACTGTATATAGCGCACCACGCAATCAACTTCACACCACTCACACACACACTTATCCATTTATCACTGCATGCCCACACCCACGCACCCTGACACTTGATTTATCACTGCATGCCCACACCCAAGCACCCTGACACTTGATTTATCACTGCACGCCCACACCCACGTACCCTGACACTTGATTTATCACTGCACGCCCACACCCAAGCACCCTGACACTTCATTTATCACTGCATGCCCACACCCACGCACCCTGACACTTGATTTATCACTGCACGCCCACACCCACGCACCCTGACACTTGATTTATCACTGCATGCCCACACCCAAGCACCCTGACACTTGATTTATCACTGCATGCCCACACCCACGCACCCTGACACTTGATTTATCACTGCATGCCCACACCCACGCACCCTGACACTTGATTTATCACTGCATGCCCACACCCAAGCACCCTGACACTTGATTTATCACTGCACGCCCACACCCACGTACCCTGACACTTGATTTATCACTGCACGCCCACACCCAAGCACCCTGACACTTGATTTATCACTGCATGCCCACACCCACGCACCCTGACACTTGATTTATCACTGCACGCCCACACCCAAGCACCCTGACACTTGATTTATCACTGCATCCCCACACCCAAGCACCCTGACACTTGATCTATCACTGCATGCCCACACCCAAGCACCCTGACACTTGATTTATCACTGCATGCCCACACCCAAGCACCCTGACACTTGATCTATCACTGCATCCCCACACCCAAGCACCCTGACACTTGATCTATCACTGCATGCCCACACCCACGCAGCCTGACACTTGATCTATCACTGCATCCCCACACCCACGCACCCTGACACTTGATTTATCACTGCATGCCCACACCCAAGCACCCTGACACTTGATTTTTCACTGCATGCCCACACCCAAGCACCCTGACACTTGATCTATCACTGCATGCCCACACCCAAGCACCCTGACACTTGATTTTTCACTGCATGCCCACACCCAAGCACCCTGACACTTGATCTATCACTGCATGCCCACACCCACGCACCCTGACACTTGATTTATCACTGCACGCCCACACCCAAGCACCCTGACACTTGATCTATCACTGCATCCCCACACCCACGCACCCTGACACTTGATTTATCACTGCATGCCCACACCCAAGCACCCTGACACTTGATCTATCACTGCATGCCCACACCCAAGCACCCTGACACTTGATTTTTCACTGCATGCCCACACCCAAGCACCCTGACACTTGATCTATCACTGCATGCCCACACCCACGCACCCTGACACTTGATTTATCACTGCACGCCCACACCCAAGCACCCTGACACTTGATCTATCACTGCATGCCCACACCCACGCACCCTGACACTTGATTTATCACTGCATGCCCACACCCAAGCACCCTGACACTTGATCTATCACTGCATGCCCACACCCAAGCACCCTGACACTTGATTTTTCACTGCATGCCCACACCCAAGCACCCTGACACTTGATCTATCACTGCATGCCCACACCCAAGCACCCTGACACTTGATCTATCACTGCATCCCCACACCCAAGCACCCTGACACTTGATCTATCACTGCATGCCCACACCCAAGCACCCTGACACTTGATCTATCACTGCATGCCCACACCCACGCACCCTGACACTTGATCTATCACTGCATCCCCACACCCAAGCACCCTGACACTTGATCTATCACTGCATCCCCACACCCACGCACCCTGACACTTGATTTATCACTGCATGCCCACACCCAAGCACCCTGACACTTGATTTTTCACTGCATGCCCACACCCAAGCACCCTGACACTTGATTTATCACTGCATGCCCACACCCAAGCACCCTGACACTTGATCTATCACTGCATGCCCACACCCAAGCACCCTGACACTTGATTTTTCACTGCATGCCCACACCCAAGCACCCTGACACATGATCTATCACTGCATGCCCACACCCACGCACCCTGACACTTGATTTATCACTGCACGCCCACACCCAAGCACCCTGACACTTGATCTATCACTGCATCCCCACACCCACGCACCCTGACACTTGATTTATCACTGCATGCCCACACCCAAGCACCCTGACACTTGATCTATCACTGCATGCCCACACCCAAGCACCCTGACACTTGATTTTTCACTGCATGCCCACACCCAAGCACCCTGACACTTGATCTATCACTGCATGCCCACACCCACGCACCCTGACACTTGATTTATCACTGCACGCCCACACCCAAGCACCCTGACACTTGATCTATCACTGCATGCCCACACCCACGCACCCTGACACTTGATTTATCACTGCATGCCCACACCCAAGCACCCTGACACTTGATCTATCACTGCATGCCCACACCCAAGCACCCTGACACTTGATCTATCACTGCATCCCCACACCCAAGCACCCTGACACTTGATCTATCACTGCATGCCCACACCCAAGCACCCTGACACTTGATCTATCACTGCATGCCCACACCCACGCACCCTGACACTTGATCTATCACTGCATGCCCACACCCAAGCACCCTGACACTTGATTTTTCACTGCATGTCCACACCCAAGCACCCTGACACTTGATCTATCACTGCATGCCCACACCCAAGCACCCTGACACTTGATTTATCACTGCATGCCCACACCCAAGCACCCTGACACCTGATTTATCACTGCATGCCCCCACCCAAGCACCCTGACACTTGATTTATCACTGCATGCCCACACCCAAGCACCCTGACACTTGATTTATCACTGCATGCCCCCACCCAAGCACCCTGACACCTGATTTATCACTGCATGCCCCCACCCAAGCACCCTGACACTTGATCTATCACTGTACGCCCACACCCAAGCACCCTGACACTTGATCTATCACTGTACGCCCACACCCAAGCACCCTGACACCTGATTTATCACTGCATGCCCCCACCCAAGCACCCTGACACTTGATCTATCACTGTACGCCCCCACCCAAGCACCCTGACACTTGATCTATCACTGCACGCCCCCACCCAAGCACCCTGACACCTGATTTATCACTGCATGCCCCCACCCACGCACCCTGACACTTGATCTATCACTGCATGCCCACACCCAAGCACCCTGACACTTGATTTGTCACTGCACGCCCACACCCAAGCACCCTGACACTTGATCTATCACTGCATGCTCCCACCCAAGCACCCTGACACTTGATCTATCACTGCATGCCCCCACCCAAGCACCCTGACACTTGATTTGTCACTGCACGCCCACACCCAAGCACCCTGACACTTGATTTATCACTGCACGCCCACACCCAAGCACCCTGACACTTGATCTATCACTGCACGCCCACACCCACGCACCCTGACACTTGATCTATCACTGCATGCCCACACCCAAGCACCCTGACACTTGATTTATCACTGCACGCCCACACCCAAGCACCTGACACTTGATCTATCACTGCACGCCCCCACCCAAGCACCCTGACACTTGATCTATCACTGCATGCCCACACCCAAGCACCCTGACACTTGATCTATCACTGCACGCCCACACCCAAGCACCTTGACACTTGATCTATCACTGCACGCCCCCACCCAAGCACCCTGACACTTGATCTATCACTGCACGCCCCCACCCAAGCACCCTGACACTTGATCTATCACTGCATGCCCCCACCCAAGCACCCTGACACTTGATCTATCACTGCACGCCCACACCCAAGCACCCTGACACTCGATCTATCACTGCACGCCCACACCCACGCACCCTGACACTCGATTTATCACTGCACGCCCACACCCACGCACCCTGACACTTGATTTGTTTGCTGTGTATCCGCTTTGATTTCAGGATAAAGCGGTATATAAATCCTTTTTAATAAAAGAATATGGAAGGGCAGACTAGACAGGCCATGTGGTCTTTTTTTGTGGGGAAAAGAAGAAGCACTGTGGATTGTTTTGGAAAGAAGAGATGGCACTATCATCCATACTGGTGTAGTCTACAGGCCTCCAGCACAAACCGAAGAAATGAATAGAGACTTGATCACTGATATTGGAAAGGTAGCAGTGATCATATTGGGTGACTTTAATCTATCCGATGTGTTTTGGAGTATTCCTTCTGCAAATCTGGAAGGAAGTAAAAAGATTGTGAATGCCTTCCAAGAGGCATTGCTCAGACAAATGGTAATGGCACTGATCAGGGAAAGTTCGATGCTGGATTTAATGCTCACCAATGGAGATAGTGTGTTGAATGTCCAGGTGGGCGCCCGAGTGAGCAGCAGCGATCATCACACGGAGTGGTTTGAAGTAAAAGCCAAGTCAGAGTCCAATCACAGTAAACTCAAAGTCCTGGACTTCAAAAACGCTGACTTCCGTAAAATGGGAAAGTACCTGAAGGAGGAGTTGGCAGGATGGGAGGCAATAAAGGAAGTGGAAATGCAGTGGGCTAAACTAAAAGGGGTAAAAAAAGGGGCAACAGATACATATGTAAGGAAAGTACACATTAAGAAGCATGGGTATACCAGAACACCTGATCGTTCTCTTTCACAATCTGTACATTGATCAAGAAGCAACAGCTCGAACGGAACAAGGAGAAACAGAATGGTTTAAAATAAGCAAAGGTGTAAGACAAGGCTGCATACTTTCCCCCTACCTGTTTAATTTATATGCAGAACAAATCATCAGAGAAGCAGGATTGTATGAAGACAACAGAGGTGTGAAGATTGGTGGAAGACTCATCAACAACCTTCGCTATTTATTTATTTTATTTATTTAACATTTTTTATATACCGTCTTTCTACGAATCAAGACGGTTTACATATAACAATAAAGGCAGTATATTTCAACTGTTTACAAGGAACGAATAACTGGATACAGAGTAAGCAACATGAAGAACTAAATTATAATATACAGTTAATTGCAGTGAACAGTGATCAACTATTTACATATATACATATGTATGTGGACAGCTACGGATGCTGATGATACCACATTACTGGCTGAAAGTGAAGATGATCTGAAACATTTGCTTCTCAAAATCAAAGAACATAGTCTCAAAATGGGCCTGCACCTTAATGTAAAGAAGACAAAGATCATGACAACTGGCATAATCAACAGGTTCATCGTTGAAGGAGAAGAAATTGAAATTGTGAACAACTTTATCATACTTGGATCAACTATCAATAAAGAAGCAACAAGCAGTCAAGAAATCAGACGACGCATTGCTCTTGGCAGAATGGCTATGAAAGACCTAGATAAGATTCTCAAGAGCAGAGATGTCTCTCTCCATACAAAGATTCGACTTGTTCAAGCCATGGTATTTTCAATAACATCATATGGATGTGAAAGCGGGACAGTGAAAAAGATAGACAGGAAGAAAATTGATGCCTTTGAATTATGGTGCTGGCGGCGAATACTGTGTATACCATGGACTGCCCGAAGAACAAACCAGTCGGTACTAGAGGAGATCAAACCTACGCTTTCTTTAGAAGCTCAGATGACAAGACTTCGACTTTCATACTTTGGACACATCATGCGAAGAGAGAGATCATTAGAGAAAGACATTATGCTTGGCAAGATAGAAGGTCAACGCAAAAGAGGAAGGCCAGCAATGAGATGGATCAATACAATAACAGCAGCCACGGGTACCAGTCTGTCAACAATGAGCTGCCTGACTGAAGATCGAACACAATTTAGGATAGCTATCCAGAGGGTCGCCATGAGTCGACTCCGACTCGACGGCACTTAACAACAACAACAACATGGTTCTCCAAAGAAGTGACTGCACAAATAAAGGCAAAAAATGCAGCTTTCACAAACTTCAGAAGATCGCAAACAGAGAAACACAGAAAACATTACAGGATAAAGCTAAGAGAGACAAAGAGAGAAAGAAGGAAAGCAAAAGCAAATGCAGATGAAATGATGACTAACCCTTTCCAGGCCGAGCCCAAAACTCTCGGGATCCAAAATTCTGACTAAATATTCCTATCAAATGGTATATAATACATGACCATAGCAGAAGGAAAATCACTATTAGAACATATTGAATAAGACGGGTACAATTTTCCTGAAATATGCAAAAATTAACCCGGCTGCAGAATGTGGATTAAAAATTTAAAGAAGGCCTTCAAAGGGCTAAAGATGTAAAGCATGGAGACAAAACTTTTTTCAGATATATTTGGGAGAAGAGAAAGGTCAGAGGTGGAATTGAAAGACTCAAAAGTGCCAAGGACGGATTCATGGAAAGTGGCATAGAAAAAGAGAAAATACTAAACAAATACTTTTGTTTTGTATTCACTAAAGAAAATCCTGGAGAAGGACCACATATAATTGACAAGTATATAAATGGGAATGGAGTAGATACCACACCATTCACAGAAGCTGATTAGAGGGAGGAGTGGCCTAGTGGTTAGGACATGGGACATAGTACCTCAGGGCAGGGGGTTCAATTCCCATCTGGGGACAGCAATCTTAGCTGGCAGGACTGGGGTTTCCAGTCCCATAGGCACTCCTTGTGGCCTTGGGCAAGCCACTTAACTCTCTGTTGCCTCCGGTATACATAGATTGTGAGCCCTTTGGGGATAAGGGAAAGTATCCAATACCTGTTTGTAGTAATTAAATAATGTACTCTACTTTGATTGAAGGATAAGGCTGTATAGAAAACTGGCTAAATAAAATAAATGATTTGTTAGAACAGCTTGCAGAACTAAAAGTGAACAAGGCAATGGGATCGGATGGGATACATCCCAACACACTGAAAGAGCTCAGTAAAAATTCTGGCAGGGCTTTTAAAGGATGTTTTTAATAGATCCTTGGAGACAAGAGATGCTCCGCAGGACTGGAGAAGGGCTGATGTGGTATCTCTTCACAAAAGTTTTAATAGGGAAGAAGTGAATGGTGGGAAAAGGAAGAGAGGTGCTCCTGAAAGACAGAATAGTGGACTTTCTAGAAACTAATAGGTTGCATGATCCGAGGCAACATGGTTTTACCAAAGGACGATCATGCCAAACAAATTTGATTGAGTTCTTTGACTGGGTTACTAGAGAACTAGATCAAGGGCATGCGATAGATGTGATCTACCTAGATTTCAGCAAAGCCTTTGATCCTGTTCCTCATAGGAGGCTTATCAATTAAATTAACAGCCTGGGGATAGATTTCAAGGTGGTGAACTGGATCAAAAATTGGTTGATTGACAGACAAAAGAAAATGGCAGTAAACAGAACTCACTCCGATGAAAGCAAGGTGAGTAGTGGCGTGCCCAGGGATTGGCCTGCGACTGGTACTGTTCAATGTATTTGTGAGTGATAGTGCTGAAGGACTAAAGGGGAAAGTCTGCCTTTTTGCAGATGACATGAAAATTTACAAGAGAGTGGACTCCTCTGAGGGAGTGGATATCATGAGGAAAGACTACAAAAGTTGGAAGAATGGTCTAATGCTTGGCAGTTAAGATTTAATGTGAAGAAGTGCAGTGTCATGAATTTGGGATGCAGAAATCCAATGGAATTGTATACGATAGGGGGAGAGAGGTTGGTGTGCACGGACCAGGAGAGGGACCCCGGAGTGCTAGTGTCTGAGGATCTCAAGGTGGTGAATCAATGTGGAAAGGCAGTAGCCAAAGCCAGAAGGATGCTGGGTTGCATAGAGAGAGGAATAGCCAGCAGAAAGGAGGAGGTATTGATGCCCCCGTACATGTCATTGGTGAGGCCTTACTTAGAGTATTGTGTTCAGTTTTGGAGACTGTATTTCACAAAGGATATAAAAAGGCTTGAAACAGTTCAGAGGAAGGCAACCAAAATGATTTGGAGCCTGCACCAGAAGACCTATGAGGAGAGACTTGAATACTTAAATACGAATACCCTAGAGGAGAGGAGTGACAGGGGAGATATGATACAGATGTTTAAATACTTAAAGGGTATTAATGAACAAACAAACCTTTTTCAAAGAAGGGGAAGCTGTAAAACTAGAATGCATAAAATGAAACTGCAAGGAAATAAACTTAAAAGCAAAGTCAGGAAATATTTTTTCACTGAAAGGGCAGTGGATGCTTGGAATGCCCTCCCGATGGAAATGGTGGGGGCAAATACAATGACAGAATTCAAAGTGGCATGGGACAGACACAGTGGATCCCTTTATAGCAAGAGGATAAAATAAAATAAACATAACTATTTCTTATATCTCAACGAATAGAGAGGGGTGACCTGCTCAGAGCCACAGGTAAACCCCTAAACAAAGGCATAGAGGAGGGTGACCTGCATGGAGCGGTGGGTACACCTACTCTTGCCACCTTACTGGACAGACTAGATGGACTATACTAATCTTTATCTGCTGTCATATACTATGTTACTATGTATGTTACTATGATAGGTACGAGGCATGGTTGAGTTGAATAGGATTCAATTTGTGTGAAAAGGAGTGTGATGTATATTAGAACAAGGATGCTGCCAATGGAATAAGACATGTTGAGTAATTGTAGGGCGTGTCTTGGCTGCATTTATGAAGAAATCCACTTTGTCTGTAGAGAAGTACTGTGACCTATTAGTCGGCAGAGCTCACTTTCTGAGCATTTTCCATGCATGAAGTGGGTTCTGAGTTTTCAGGTTATTTCTTATTTTATTGGAATGTACTCACTGTGCCACGCTAAGTAGAGACTTCTTCTATTAATACAGTGGTCCATGTCGAAGGGCAGCACCCAAGGGCCCTTAGGCTTGGCGCTTAGGCGTGGGCCACCTAGCGTGCGAGGCTTGTGTCCTGCATTTCCTGTACCAATGACAATGAGCCAGTGGGCAGAGCTTACTGCTGCACCTGATCGTCTTTTCAGGGATTTGTGGATCTGTTTCTGGATGGGCCGGTCACGGTAAGGCCGAAGCAGCTGGCTGTGGGTCTGCGTGGAAGGGAGTGTGTTCTCTGGCAGTGGTATCTCATGTGATGCGATGAATAATTGCCTGCTTTTTAAACCAGAGCAATCTTCTCTTGCCCGAGTGCTGGGTCAGATTCTTCCATGCCAGCTATAAGATGGGGCCATGTGACTCAGGTGTGAGCTAATATCTGCTCACAGGGGTATTAAAAATTACAAGGTTGCAAGCTTAAAGAATTTAAAAGAGAATTTAAAAGCAAACTTTATTATTCATACACTGTATATATTGCTGTCTACCTTTTATAATTTTGATATAGTGTGTAGCACAAGATTGGTTAAGGGTATTTAATTAAATGCAAACTGCACTGAACAGTCCCTTGGAGCTTCATTTCAGACCTTTTACTTCCTGTAGTTCTGGAAAGTGTAAATTAAGCAGAAGTAACTACATTTCTCTAGCATCGTGCTCTAATTACTGCAGCGACTCGCTCTTGCTTTGACAATGCCCGAGGTGGAAGAAGGACGTTATTGCAGCAGACGGCTGTAGACAAGAAATTGCAAAGGCTGCAGCTCTGAATCAGACTGTGCCCCCTGACCTTTGTAGCACTGTAGGATTTCTACATGGATGAAAAGAGCCTTAAAATAGGACAAAGCGATGACTTGTGGGACCTTGAGAGAAGTCTGATTCTTCTCCTGACATTACTGAATATATTAGGGGTGTGCATTTGTCAGCATTTATTCTGTTCGTTTGGGTGCCTAAAATATTTTTGTACACACATCACTTGTGCGTGCACACTTCTACAAATTAACACGTACACAATCTATTTGTATGCATGATAAACATTTTAGGGGGGCATAGAAGGCATTCATTTAAGACAAATCTCTGCAAAAGCACACAAGTGAAGAATAAGCAACATCTTTTCGACAGTGCACATCCCTCCTTAGGATGGCCCCAGGGAATGTCTGCAGTTCTGTCCCCCCCCCCCCCTCCCATTTCCAGATATCTGCCTTCTTGGTATTGTAAGTATAAACTCTTCCGTCACTTTCTGAACATACAGCTTCTCACATCTAAAGACTCTGGGATATTAGTCAACAAGATCAATTCTTTTGAAAGCTGGCCAGCCCACCAGCTAAATTTAGCCAACTGGATTTCACTAGGCAGCTAATTTTATCCAGTTCAGAGAAAGGGTAAGGTTGATCATTGTGAATACTGGAAAGTTAGTGCTGAAGTCAAGGCGCTGCTATAGCTGAATATAAGAACATCCGCAATGATGTCTCTCGTTCCTCGCCCTTTCCTGAACCCTGCTTGCACTTCAGGTAGTTCTTGTTCTAGGTATGGCTGTAGTCTCTTTTGAATAATCTTCAGTAGAATTTTGCTGGCATGTGGGATCAGAGCGATTGTTCGATAATTTTCACAGTCCGTTGGATCACCTTTCTTTAGTATTGGTATAAACACAGATCTTTTCCAGTCAGTTGGCCATGATGTTGTCTTCCATATTTCTTGGCAGAGCCTTGTAAGTACGGTAACAGCTGCATCAGATTGCTGTAATACTTCTATGGGAATGCAATCAATGCCTGGTGCTTTGTTCTTTGATAAGGTTTTCAACGCTGCTTCAACTTCTTCTTTCATCACCAATGGTTCCCGATCATAAGGTACAGGTTGAAACGGCTGTTGGTCCACTTGATCTTTATCATATAAAAACTCTGTATATTCCTTCCACCTTTTCTTGATCTTCTCAGCATCATTCAACATAGAACCTTCAGCATCTTGTAACATTCCAATTCGAGGCTGGAACTTTTTCTTTAACTCTCGCAGCTTTAGGAAAGCCGATCTTGTTCTTCCTCCAATAGTTTCTGCTTCTATTTCCTTGCAAGTGTCATTGTAGTACTTTTCCTTGTCCTGTCTTGCTGCACGTTGGAAATCTCTGTTGAGTTCTGCGATTGTCTTTTTTTCTCCTTTGGCTTTAGCTTCTCTGCTTTACTGGGCAATTTTCAGAGTTTCTTCCGTCATCCATTTTGGCCGTTTTTGCTTTTTCACCTTTTGTAGAGACTTCTCGCTTTCTTCCAGCACAACCTTCTTGATGTCATTCCATAACTCTTCCGGAGCTCTGTCATTTGTATCTAAAGCAGCAAATCGATTTTGCAGGCAGTCTTTAAATTCCAGTGGTATATTCTCAAGGTCATATTTTGGTGCATTCATGAGTGGTTTGCTCTTTTTCAGCTTTAGCTTGAGTTTGCATACTAGTAGTTGATGATCTGTACCACAGTCAGCTCCAGGTTTTGTCTTTGTTGATGTTACATAAGAAATGTCATACTGGGTTAGACCAAGGTCCATCAAGCTCAATATCCTTTTGAAAATTAAAAGGTAGTTCTGTGGATTTCCTTCCCATCCTTCCTCCATTTATTAAATTAAATGTGATCATACTATACTATTGCCAAGTGTCCCCAATACCCTTATCTTTTGCACCAGATCCTGTTTTCCACTAAAGACTAGGTCCAAAATAGCTTCCCCTCTAGTCGGTTTATGAACCAGCTGCTCCAAGAAGCAGTCATCTATTTCATCAAGATACCTTATCTCCCTAGCATGTCCTGCTGCTAAACTGATCCAGTCGATACCAGGGTAATTGAAATCACCCATTACTGTGTTGTAACTTTTGTTAGCTTCCCTGATTTCTTTCACCATTTCATCATCCATTTGTTCATTCTGGCCAGGCTGACGGTACGACACCCCCACTGCCATCGCCTTTCCCAATTTACATGGAATTTTTATCCATAGAGATTCTACAGCATATTTTGTTTCCTGCAAAACCTTAATACTTTGTGACTCAATGCCCTCTCTAACATAGTGCAAACCCTCCATCAATTTGATCTGCTCTATCATTGCGATATAATTTGTACCCAGGTATCACAGTGTCCCACTGGTTGTCCTCCTTCCACCATGTCTCTGAGATACCAATCATATCTAACCTCTCATTTAGTGCTATATATTCTAACTCTCATATTTTATTTTTTAGACTTGTAGCATTTGCATGCAGGCATTCCAAAGGTTGTATTTTATTCATATGTTATGTTACTGTTATGTTATGTTATTGTTTATTTGATAGACCGCGTAACTATAAAACTATGCGGTTTACAATACTAATACATAGGTTATATAATGAAAAGAACACCAAAATAAACAGTTGACATGGGTAATTTGGAATTATTCAGCTCTGTCTGCTCTGTACTGTACCTAAGGGTATCTGGGTCGATATGCCCTAACTTCAATCTTTTGCTAGTGTCCTTTTAAGGATACATCCTTCTGAACTATACGCTTCTGGGCGACTGTCAGCTTTCCTCTGTTATCTATCTCCTTTTTAAAGGTTAATGCCAACAGCCTGGTTCCACCCCAGTTAAGGTGAAACCCATCCCTTTGGAAGAGCCCTTCCTTTCCCCAGAATGCTCCCCAGTTCCTAACAAATCCAAAACCCTCTTCCTTGCGCCATCGTTTCATCCATACATTAAGACTCCGGAGCTCTGCCTGCCTTCTGTGACCTGTGCATGGGAGGGAAAGCATTTCAAAGAATGCTACCCTGGAATGTCCTACCTAAAAGCCTAAATTTGGTCTCCAGAACCTCCCTTCCACACTTTCCTATGTCACACTTTCCTACTGACCTATAAGTGCACTCATTCTGCTGCTCCTCACTACCTTTCCCCTCTTATCTCTCCCTACACTATAGCTAATGAGCTATGCACAATCAACCTTTTCTATCGGGCACCCTCCCCCTCACCAGATGATCTTCCAACTATAATTGAACAGGCATGTACCACTTCCACCTCACGCTCACCAAGTTGGCTAATCGGTGACTTCAATCTCCCATCTCTTCAAGACAGCCACTCGGCAGCATTCCTTGACGCCCTGGAGGACCTAGGTTACAAACAACATGTTGATTCCCCCACCCACACTAAGGGTGGCAAACTAGACCTCATTTTCGCACCTCTCTCCAACGCTACAATACCCCTAACTCTTGCACTGTCTGTAACACCAGTACCCTGGTCGGACCACAGTCTTCTCAGTTTCAATATACCCATTAATACATCCCACAAAAGCCGAAAGTCTTCTAACACATCTGGAATCCACACAACCCGCTTTAGACCACTCAATCAGAGCGTAGTCCTAGAGAATCTCAGACCACTCATGGCCAACACAACCATGGACTTAGATGATCTCATATACAAATGGGATGAAAACCTGAGAGCTGCCTCCTGTCCATCACTCACCGAAAAGAGAATTCGAAAACGTGAACATACTCCATGGTTCTCCACAGACCTTCGTACATCTCTCCACCATCTACGCAAACTTGAGCGACAATGGTGACGAACTCACTCCCCTGAGGCGCTGGCTACATATAGCTCATACCTAACTACCCACCGAGCAAAGATAACACAGAGCAGGAAAACTTACCACACAGGCCTATTAAAACGCTCCATCAATAAACCACATGCATTGTTCAACATAGTAAAATCCATAACAGGAGAACCGGTATCAGCACAACCCCCTATGCCTCAGCCGCAGGACTACGCAAACTACCTGCAATCAAAGATGATTAAAACCAACACAGACATAAATGTCAATAACGCCTCCACTTCACCTAAGGCATTCCATGGAATGCCGCTACACAACTTCTCCACAGTATCAAATAGAGAGGTTGTGAACATTATTGCCTCAATTAATCCCAGCACAGCTCCCAATGACCCATGTCCAGCCAGCTGGATCAAGGACATGCGACATGACCTCAGTCAAATATTGAGCAAAATACTGAACCAGTCCTTTTCTACAGGTTCATTCCCGCAGAGTCTGAAACACACTTCCATCAAGCCCCTACTGAAGAATAATAGACTTGACCCATCCAAGGTTGAATCCTTCAGGCCTATCTCGAGCATCCCACAGCTTGCAAAGATCATTGAGAAGGCTGCCCAACAACAAATCCAACATCATATCGACACTGAAGCACCACTAGATCCATCTCAACATGGCTTCAGGGAAGCACATGGAGTCGACACAGTCCTTACAACCCTATTCAATGTTCTGGTAACAGGAAAAAATAACATACAACAGGGATTCGTCCTCATCTTCCTGGACATCTCCGCCGCGTTCGACTCTGTGAATCATGACATACTCCTACAACGCTTGGAAGATAAGGGGATTCAAAGCACAGCACTCAAATGGTGTAAATCCTACCTATCTAACAGGTGGCAACAAGTAAAAACAGGCCACGCATCCTCAGAACCATTCATACAATCACAGGGAGTACCCCAAGGATCGTCCTTATTGGCACTAATGTTTAATATCTACATGCAGCCGATATGTGACTTGATCAGATCCTTTAATGTACAATGTCTTGCTTACGCAGATGACATCCTCCTTTATTTGCCGTTCTCAATTGAACATCCAGTATTCTCCCCAATAATCAACTGTTTTGAAGCTGTAGCCGAATGGTTGCTATCACAAAACCTTAGGATTAACCACAACAAAACTGACGTTCTTTTTGTCACAAGGAACTGTAAGTTCATACCTCCTCCATCACTACTCGTCAACAACGTGGAGTTGAAAGCAAAATCTACAATCCGTTACCTTGGCATCACATTGGATCAACACCTGGACATGACAACACATGTCAAAAACATCACAAAAACTATATATTATAAGATCAAATCGTTACGTCACCTCCGCCCCCTACTAGATCCTACAGACTTCCGAACAACCTTCCAGGCATTAGTCCTCCCACACCTGGATTTTGCCAACATCATCCTCCATGGCCTCCCTAAATCAACTTTAAATCCGCTCCGCCTAGCCATGAATACAGCCGCCAGAGTCCTCTCCGGCTCATCAAGATCTGAACATATAACACCCATCATGAAAGAACTGCACTGGTTACCATTACATGCCAGAATCCAGTATAAGTCTTTAGTTCTTACTTTCAAGGCCCTAAATAACTACCCCCCTACGCCAATCAGCAAACTTATCCATGGCACCCTGGAAAACAGAAAAAGGAGAACTACATCAATGAACACCTTAATAGTCCCAAAAATAATAACGAAGTGCACTAAGGCCACCTCCAACAGGGCCTTCTCCTTATTTGCACCTCTAAACTGGAATGCACTACCGCACGAAATCCGTGCTATCAAAAACCTAATCCTATTCAGAAAAGCATTGAAATACCACTTATTCACAAAATGCTACCCAGAAGTCAACCTAGCCATTAACAATACTAGCACCTCAATACAACCAGAAAAGGGCTAGTTGGTCAATCTTCTCTCTAGTCCTATTAGTGAACCACATTGCAACATCCAAATCATGTTTTATATTACTGTATATATTATTTAAGTCAATCTGTACATAGTTCCCCCGGTTGTCCTATGTTGAATCTCCCTGTTCAATGTAAAACTCAATGTTACTTGTATGCATTGTAGTATGTTCTTATTTCAATGTACACCGCACTGATTGAAATAGCGCGGTATAAAAGAATTGTTAAATAAAAAATACACCTCTCCTCGGGAACTCTGCTCTTCTGGCAAATCCCTTCAATCTGGGCCCTTCTCTTCTACTGCCAACTCAAGACTTTGCTCCTTCCACCTTTGCTCCTTATGCCTGGAACAAACTACCTGAGTCTTTGCGTCGGGCTTTATCTCTGGCCCTTTTCAAATCCAGGCTGAAAACTCACCTCTTTGAGGCTTCTTTTGAATCCAGATCCGCTTAGTCTCCTATTTGTTTCCTTACTATTTCCCTAGATAGATCCTTGTCCTCAGCTGTTGTGTTGTCTGTCTTGAATAGATTGTAAGCTCTGATGAGCAGGGACCGTCTTTTACATGTGTCTGTACAGTGCTATGTACGCCTTGTAGCACTATACAAATTATCAGTAGTAGTAGCACCAGCATGTACCCAGACAGCAGGCTCCTCCCCAGCACTATCTAAAACCTTGTCTAGTGGTGTGTGAGGTTCACTATCTTTGCACCAGGAGGGCATCTTATCAGGCTATCCTCATGTCCAGCAGCCACCCAGCTATCTACATACCTAATGATCAAATTGCGAGCTATATATAATGGCCATTCTAACCCTTCCTTCATGGGCACATGTCCCTGGAGAAACCTTCTAGGTATGAGAGAGTTTTACATCACAGGATCACTTTATGCCACACCAAGATGATGCTCTCCTTTCACATGATCTCTTTATTCCATGGCAAGAGAGAGACTGCCAGACTGGAGGTGGGACTTCAGTACTATGTCCCTGTGGGTCTCATTTATATACCTCTCTGTCTTCCTTAGCTTCTCCAAGTCTGCTACTCTAGCCTCCAAAGATTGGACTCATTCCCTGAGAGGAAATAACTTGCACCTAGTGCACACACAAGACCTCTCAGAAAATTCTACATGTGACACTCAGTGCAAAAGACTGGATAGCCCCCATCTCATTGCTGGACTGCTGTCTGCATCTTAGTTTTAAGGATTTGTTTAGATATTTAAGACGCTTACTTAAAGGTGCTAGGGATAGTTGCACAACCACAACTATACTAGCAGGTTTAAGGGACTTTGTTCACAGCAAGGTTAATTTCAGGGCCTTAATTAATTAAGTTGTACTTGATGGAGATAACCAGCTAACCTGAAAGTGAATTTGACCAGTTCTATCCCTTTAAGAGCTGTAAGAGCCTATAAATCTAAGATTATGCATTGGGGGGGAGGAGGAGGTGGAGTGGGAGGGAAAGAAACACTTAATAAAAGCTGGCTTGCTAAACAGTACTCTGAATGATTTAAAAAAACACAGAACTTTAAAATAGACAGAGATTTTATCAGTTTAAACCCAAAGAGTTCCCTTTAACCCAAGAGTCTGAGAAATTCGTAGCAGGTAAATACAAGTGTAGAGGGAATCAGATCTTGGTAAAGGCATTTCAGTTTTAGAAAAAGCAATCAAGGAATGGGGGTGCTTTGTAGGGACTGGATATTTGAAAGGGCATTGTGTGTGTGTGTGTGGGGGGGGGAGGTGCGGAGTCTTTTTTTTCTGTAACATCAGCAGTTTATTTTAGTTGTTCCAGGGGGATTCCCAGCCATGCATTAGTGGTCCTGTACTCCTGGGAAGAAAAAAGAACAACTTTGGACCATGTTCTTTCTGTCCTGCCCCTCCTGCTGATGCCCCTTCACTAAACCTTCTTGGAGTAGCTGGTTCATGAACCGACCAGAGGGGAAGCCATTCTGGACCTAGTCCTTAGTGGAACACCAGATCTGGTGCAAGAAATAAGGGTGTTGGGACCACTTGGCAATAGTGATCTTAGCATGATTGTGTTTGATTTAATTAGTGGAGGAGGGATAGTAAAGAAATCCACAGTACTACCTTTTAACTTTCGAAAGGGAGACTATGATAAAATGAGGAATATAGTTAAGAAAAAACTAAAAGGAGCGGTTGCAAAGGTTAAAGACTTACATGAAGCTCGGGTGTTGTTTAAAAATACTATCCTGGAAGCCCAGACCAGCTGTATTCCACGCATTAAGAAAAGTGGAAGAAAATCCAAAAAACTGCCAGCATGGTTTAAAGGCGAGGTCAGAGAGGCTGCTGCTGCCAAAAAAGCATCTTTCAGGAAATGGAAAAAAGAGCCAAATGACGAAAACTGGAAACAACACAAGCACTGGCAAGTTAAATGCAAAGCATTGATAAGGCAGGCAAAGTGAGAATTTGAGAAGGAACTTGCTATGGAAGCAAAAACACGAAATAAAGACTTTTTCAAGTACATTCGTAGCAAAAGGCCTGTGAGAGAGTCAATTGGACCATTAGATGATAGAGGGGTAAAAGGGGCAGTAAGAGGAGATAAGGCTATAGCGGAGAAACTGAATGAATTCTTTGCTTTGGTCTTTACTGAGGAAGATGTAGGGATGTTACCCAAGACTGAAGTGGTATTTAAAGGTGATACTGCAGAGGAATTGAGAGAAATATCGCTACACCGGGAAGATGTATTACAACTATTTGATAAACTGAATAGTAGCAAATCACCTGGACTGGATGGTATACATCCAAGAGTGTTGAAAGAACTGAAATATGAGATTGCAGACCTGCTATTAGTAATCTGTGAACTTTCATTAAAATCATCTGTGATACCTGAAGATTGGAGGATCGCCAATGTAACGCCAATTTTTAAAAAGGGTTCCAGGGTTGATCTGGGAAATTACAGACCGGTGAGCCTGATGTCAGTACCGGGGAAAATGGTAGAAACTATCATAAAGAACAAAATTGCACAGCATGTAGATAGTGTCATGTAGAGGATCCTTCCGAGGATATGGAACTGGGTGAAGCTGAAGAGATTGTGTCAGAAACTGACAGCCAGGCAGACCACATGGCCCAGGGTTGCCATGGACAACATAAACAGAGTGTGTCACGAGGGGAGAGAACACGCCCAAACTGCAAAGTAGCCCCGAGCTCAGGGTTTAAGGAGAAGCACCTGGTTGGGGGAGGGGCGCAGTTAAGCCCTAAGACACAGGCATATAAAAACTACTCACCAGAAGAAAGCTGGAGGACCCGTGGGAGACCCAGCTGTAGTTGGAGAAGGAGACCAGAAGAGAGTTTCCAAACGGAGAGCTTCAGGTCCAGAGAGGGAGAGACCTCCTGGCCAGAGGACATTTGTATGACTGAGAGAAAAGAAAGGTTAAAAGGCAGGAAAACACAGCCGGTGTGTGAAAGCCTTGCTGACCCAGCTCTGCTGAGAAATCCCTCTGTGAAGAAGCCAAAAGGTAGGCTGTATAAACCAGGTAGAAGGGAAACTGGGTTTGAAAGTTTTCCCTGTGACTGCCAGGGTTTGCTGGACTCTCCTGTAGCTAAATCCCATATATATGGTAATGCTCCACCCTGCTCTGTAGCACCCGGTGAAGAGAAGTCTTGAGGAAGTAAAGAGAGACTGCATTTTGAAGTACTGTATAATTATCCACAAACTTACTTGTCTGAAAGTGACTGTGAGGAAATGCAGACAGAGTTTGTTAATGAACAGACATCAGATGAGCAGATGGATTGCACGCTGTCTTTAGCAGATCACGTCATATCTCTGTGCTAAACTAGCTGTTAACAAGGCTGTTGGAACAGCAGTGGGAAAAAGCAAGAGTGTTTGCCTTTGTTTGAAAAGGGACTGCTGCATTTAAGTTGGTTCTGAATACTGTTTGTGAAAGCTGAAAACCACAGAAGCTGTTTTTGTTCCTGCATTGTTTTCTTTGTACCAGAAGTATGGTCATTTTTGTTCTTAATTTCCTTTGCAATGAATCCACCCGGAAGGGGAAATAAAACCTTGTCATTTTTGCCTAACCCACTCGACTACAATTATTCCTGGGCTTAGAGAGCAAGAGGGACTACAACACCCAGAAGGCAGTGCAGGGACAACTGCACTACCCTGCTCCTTAAGTTTTGGATAGCCCAGGCTGACCTACCCTACCCGCCCCTGGCTTTAGGGGGGTTACTGGTGACAATAGTCATGGCCTAATGGGAGACAGCCAACATGGCTTTAGACAACAAAGATCTTGTCTTACTAATCTGTTATGTTTTTCTGAAGGTGTGACTAAACAGACAAAAGTGAGTCTGTTGATATAGTGTATCTGGACTTTCAGAAAGCCTTTGACAAGGTCCCTCATCAGAGACTTTTGGCAAAACTAAAAAGTCATGGGATAGGAGGCAGTGTACTATTGTGGATCATGAACTGGTTAAAAGATAGAAAGCAGAGGGTAGGGCTAAATGGCCAATTTTCCAATGGAAAAAGGTGAATAGTGGAGTACCCCAGGGATCTGTACTGGGTCCGCTACTTTTTGACATATTCATAAATGACCTGGAAAAGGGAATAACTAGTGAGGTTATCAAATTATTCCTCGAAGAAAAAGGGATACAAGGAACAGTACTGAACTGGTGCAAATCATACCTGTCCAACAGATGGCAACAAGTAAGGACTGGCTCCACGACCTCAGAACCATTTCTACAGAAACAAGGTGTGCCGCAGGGATCCTCACTATCTGCATTGATGTTTAACATTTATATGCAGCCCATCTGTGCCTTGATCCAAGCATTCAACGTCAACTGTCTTGCCTATGCGGACGATATCCTGCTATACATCCCATTTACGATTGACCAGTCAGATTTTTCTCCAATAATAAGATGTTTTGAAGCAGTAGCAGACTGGCTCCTCTTGCAAAACCTATGGATCAACCACAGCAAAACGGATGTCCTCTTCATCACGAGGAACCAGGATTTTACCCCACCACCTTCATTACAAGTCAACATTGCCGAACTGAAGACTAAAACCTTAATCCGCTACCTAGGCATTACACTCGATCAACGGCTGGACATGAAAACTCAGCCGCGAGAGTTCAAGTAGGAGTAGCAAGGATGGACCACATAACGCCAGTCTTGATGAAACTCCACTGGTTACCAGTACAGCCTAGAATACTTTACAAGATTCTAGTCCTGACCTTCAAAGCACTAAATAATCAGCCCCCCTCGCCCATCTGCAAGCTGATTCACAGATTACCGGATAATAGAAACAGAAGATCTACAATGATGAACAAATTAGAGGTCCCTAAAGCAATGACAAAATGCACAAAGGCAACGGCCAATAGAACCTTCGCAATATACGTGCCCAGAGCCTGGAATGCCCTCCCCACAGATATTCGAACCATCACGAACCTGGTCCTATTCAGAAAAGCGCTGAAACACCATTTGTTCTTACGTTACTACCCTGAAACTAATCCAGGAAAGCAAGTAATAAGCACTCCATCTACCCACCCAAACCGCTCCAACTTACATACCCAGCAAGAAAACGGTTAGCCAGCGTGATTCCCCCCCACCCAAATTTCCTAGATCTAGGAATGTATGCACCAATGTATATGAAATGTAAATAGTTTTTCCCCAGTTATACCCAAGTTTTTCTTCCCCTGTTCATTGTAAATACAATGTGGCTTGCTGCACTGTAGTATGTTATGTTTTGAATGTACACCGCACTGATCTAAATAGCGCGGTATAGGTGTCCACTTCCCCGATTTTCATTGGTACCATCAGGCTCTTTTATTAAAGCAGGGAGCTTTGTGGCTTGCCACCGATGACTGTGTTTTATGTCCAAGCTGGCTCAAGGTTGAATCCAGTATAGTAGCCCCATATCCCTTGCAGCATATGATGGGCATGTTACATCCCGAGGAATCTCTGGTGGGGACTGTGGTTCGGGCCACCCAGCTTGCCTTTTTAAAACTGACACAAATGGCGGGTACAGATGGCAAGCCCTCTAGAATGATCCCGGTATGGTGGAATGCACAACTCAAAATCAGAGGGAGGAGATTTGCGTGGCAAAAATGGCAGGAGAGGGGGATATGGACGCTAGGCCATTTAGCGGGTGAACAAGGGTGGAAAGACTTTTCATCTTTAAAAGGGAATGTTCCCTTCCCGAGAGCTGTTATTTTCAATGGCTCCAGCTCAGACATTGTTTATCAGTGGCTAAAATCAAGGTAAAGGAGTTGGCTGTAGAGGGAACCCTACTCAGTAACATTAAAGTGACGTTTGGACGGAAAGGGCCCATATCAAGACTGTATGCTATGTTCAGGGACTATGCGTCCCAGAGTCCAGGGGGGCTAACAAAAGTATGGGAGTCAGATGTCTCGCAGCCGTTGAGCACTGACTCCTGGAAAGTTCTATAGGGTCCCATAACCAGAGTGTCGAGGTCGGCGGCAATAACGCAATCTTTATATTTCCTTATGCATAGGGCTTTTATAATGCCTGTAAAGCTCTCCAAGTGGGATAAGTGCTCCCTGGGGAAATGCTGGTCTTGTCAGTTGGAGGCCGGCACTTATGAACATATGTTTTATGAATGTCCCTTCGTACAGAGATTCTGGAGGTCTGTCTGGGGAAAATTCAATCAATACTAGACATCCCGGACAAGCTTTCCAAAAGCGTGGTTTTTCTGAGGTCCTTGGGGCTCATACGGGGGTTGCCCAAAGAGAAAGTGTTCTTGCTAAATTTCATGGTGGCTGTAGCCTTTAGAGTGATACTGCTCAGTTGGAAGAGCTTCCAGAAACTAAGTCCGGGTAAGTGGTGGGGGCTGGTGTCTCAATACTCTAAGTACGAGAAACTGTATAGTAAAATCCATCAGCCGAATAAAGTCATGTTAAATTTTGATAGATGGTTGCTGTTAGATCAATATATAGATAGGTCAGTAGTCTCTTAACGGAGGGTCTGCAATGTGATGTCCCCCTGTTTCTGGTGACTTTGGGTCATGTCAGTTGTGCAAAAGGACGGCGTGTGAAGGAGCATAGATTTTTATTTTCTTTTAATAGCGGCTTCCCTAGAGAACCGGGAGGGGGGGGAGGGGGGGATGTGGTTTTGCTTGGTTTTGTTCTTAAAATGTTGTTATGATGCCAGTCTGTATTTGCACTTTGTTATGTGCCAATGTTAAATAAATAAATATAAATAGTGCAGTATAGAAGAAAAGTTAAATAAATAAATTTGCAGACGACACAAAACTGTTTAAAGTTGTTAAAAACCAAAAGGACTGTGGAAAACTGCAGGAGGATCTGGATAAATTGTAAGACTGGGCATCCAAATGGCAGATGAAATTTAATGTGGACAAGTGCAAAGTTATGCACCTAGGGAAGAGCAACCCAAACTATGGTTACACAATGCAAGGTTCCACATTGGGAACCACCACCCAGGAAAAAGATTTAGGAGTCATCGTGGATAACATGTTAAAACCCTCCGCCCAGTGTGCAGCGGCAGCCAAGAAAGCAAATAGAATGCTAGGTATCATAAGGAGAGGAATGGAAAATAAAACAAAATATATTATAATGCCTCTATATCGTTCCATGGTGAGACCGCACCTTGAATATTGTGTGCAATTCTGGTCGCCGTATCTTAAAAAGGATATAGCGTTATCAGAAGAGGTACAGAGAAGAGCCACCAAAATGGTAAAGGGGATGGAAGGCTACTCCTATGAAGAGAGGCTACAAAGGATAGGGCTCTTCAACCTGGAAAAGAGACGGCTGAGGGGAGATATGATAGAGGTCTATAAATTAATGAATGGAGTGGAACGGGTAAACGTAGATCGATTGTTTATGCTATCAGAATATAGAAAGACTAGGGGACATGTAATGAAACTACAGGGTAAACTATTTAAGGCAAATCAGAGAAAATATTTTTTCACTCAACATGTAATCAAACTCTGGAATTTGTTACCAGAGGATATAGTAAGAGCTGTTAATGTAGCTGGGTTTAAAAAAGGTTTGGACAAGTTCCTGGAGGAAAAGTCCATAAACCATTATGAAAAAGGGACTCAGGATATCAGTGCTTGACCCAGTACAAGCACTGTGGAACCTATGTCTCTTGGGGATACTGCTAGGCACGTATGACCTAGATTGGCCACTGTTGGAAACAGGATACTGGTCTTGATGGACTTTGGTCTGACCCAGTATGGCATATCTTATGTTCTTATGTTCTTGATAGAGCTGATCAAATTGGTGGAGGGGTTGCGCTCTATGTTAGAGAGGGTATTGAGTCAGAAAGGATTAAAGTTTTGCAGGAAACAAAATTTGCTGTAGAATCTCTATGGATTGAAATTCCATGTAAAAAGGGGAAGGCAATGGCAGTGGGGGTGTACTATCGACCGCCTGGCCAGAATGAACAAATGGAAGATGAAATGCTCAAAGAAATCAAGGAAGCTTACAAACGTTACAGCGCGGTAATAATAATGGGTGATTTCCACTACCCCAGTATCAACTGGGTCAGTGTCACGGCAGGACATGCTAGGGAGATAAAGTTCCTAGATGAAATAAATGACTACTTCTTGGAGCAGCTGGTTCATGAACCGACCAGAGGGGAAGCCATATTAGACCTAGTCCTTAGTGGAACACCAGATCTAGTGCAAGAGATAAGGGTGTTGGGTCCACTTGGCAATAGTGATCACAGCATGATCGCCTTTGATTTAATTAGTGGAGGAGGGATAGTAAGGAAATCCACAGTACTACCTTTTAACTTTCGAAAGGGAGACTATGATAAAATGAGGAAAATAGTTAAGAAAAAACTAAAAGGAGCAGTTGCAAAGGATAAAGACTTACATGAAGCTTGGGTATTGTTGAAAAATACTATCGTGGAAGCCCAGACCAGCTGTATTCCACGCTTTAAGAAAAGTGGAAGGAAGTCCAAAAAACTGCCAGCATGGTTTAAAGGTGAGTTCAGAGAGGCTGTTGTTACAAAAAAAGCATCTTTCAGGAAATGGAAAAAAGAGCCAAACGACGAAACCTGGAAACAGCACAAGCACTGGCAGGTCAAATGCAAGGCATTGATAAAACAGGTAAAGGGAGAATTTGAGAAGAAGCTTGCTGCGGAAGCAAAAATGTGAAATAAAGATTTTTTCAAGTACATTCATAGCAAAAAACCTGTGAGAGAGTCAATTGGTCCATTAGATGATAGAGGAGTTAAAGGGGCTCTAAGAGGCAACAAGGCGATAGCGGAGAGACTGAATGAATTCTTTGCTTCGGTCTTTACTGAGGAAGATGTAGGGATGTTACCCATGACTGAAGTGGTATTTAAAGTGCGGAAGAATTGAAGGAAATATCGATACATCGGGAAGAAGTATTACAACTATTAGATAAACTGAAGAGTAGCAAATCACCTGGGCCGGATGGTATACATCCAAGGGTGTTGAAAGAACTGAAATATGAGATTGCAGACCTGCTATTAGTAATCTGTGAACTATCATTAAAATCATCTGTAATACCTGAAGACTAGAGGATCGCCAATGTAACACCAATTTTTAAAAAGGGATCCAGGGGTGAACTGGGAAACTACAGACCGGTGAGTCTCACATCAGTACCGGGAAAAATGGTAGAAACCATCATAAAGAATAAAATTACTCAGCATGTAGATAGTCATGGCCTAATAGGAGACAGCCAACATGGCTTTAGACAAGGAAGATCTTGTCTTACTAATCTGTTAAGGTTTTTTTGAAAGTGTGAATAAACAGGTGGACAAAGGTGAGTCAGTTGATATAGTGTATCTAGACTTTCTGAAAGCCTTTGACAAGGTCCCTCATCAGAGACTTTTGGCAAAACTAAAGAGTCATGGGATAGGAGGCAGTGTACTTCTGTGGATCAGGAACTGGTTAAAAGAAAGCAGAGGGTTGGGCTAAATGGCCAATTTTCCCAATGGAGAAAGGCGAATAGTGGTGTACCCCAGGGATTGTGCTGGGTCCGCTGCTTTTTGACATATTCATAAATGACCTGGAAAGTGGAATAACGAGTGAGGTTATCATATTTGCAGATGACACAAAACTATTTAAAGTTGTTAAAACCCAAGAGGATTGTGGAAAATTGCAAGAGGATCTTGATAAATTGGAAGACTGGGCATCAAAATGGCAGATGAAATTTAATGTGGACAAGTGCAAAGTTATGCACCTAGGGAAGAACAACCCAAACTATGGTTACACAATGTAAGGTTCCACATTAGGAACCACCACCCATGAAAAAGATTTAGGCGTCATTGTGGATAACATGTTAAAACCTTCGGCCCAGTGTGCAGCGGCAGCCAAGAGAGCAAATAGAATGCTAGGTATCATTTATTTATTTATTTATTTATTTATTACAATTTCTTATATACCTCACTATTCGGCATCAGCGCGGTTTACAAAGAACAAAAAGACCAGAACATCATAAGGAAAGGAATGGAAAATAAAACAAAAGATATTATAATGCCTCTATACCGTTCCATGGTGAGACCGCACCTTGAATATTGTGTACAATTCTGGTCGCCGTATCTTAAAAAGGATATAGCGTTATTAGAAAAGGTTCAGAGAAGAGCTACCAAAATGGTAAAGGGGATGGAAGAATACTCTTATGAAGAAAAGCTAAAAAGGTTAGGGCTCTTTAACCTGGAAAAGAGACGGCTGAGGGGAGATATGATAGAAGTCTATAAATTAATGAACAGAGTGGAACGGGTAAACGTAGATCGATTGTTTACGTTATCAGAATATAGAAAGACTAGGGGACATACAATGAAGCTACAGGGTAAACTATTTAAGACTAATAAAAGAAAATATTTTTTCACTCAACATGTAATCAAACTCTGGAATTTGTTACCGGAGGATGTAGTAAAGGCTGTTAGTGTATCTGGGTTTAAAAAAGGTTTGGACAAGTTCCTGGAGGAAAGGTCCATAAACCATTATTAAGGAGGGACCCAGGATATCAATGCTTGACCCAGTACAAGCATTGCGGAACCTGTGTCTTTTGGGGAAACTGCTAGGTACATATGACCTAGATTGGCCACTGTTGGAAACAGGATACTGGGCTTGATGGACCTTTGTCTGACCCAGTATGGCATATCTTATGTTCTTAAGCACATATTAACTGTTTTCTTTTTCCATCACCATCTCGTGCTCATCTTCAATCCACCCGCTAGTCAGCCTTCTTTTTCCTGGGTCCAGCCCTATGGAATTCCCTCCCCACCACTCTTTGACTGGAACAGACCTATGTCAAATTCAAGTCAATTCTCAAAACCCATCTGTTCTCCTCCGCTTTTGACC
Organism: Ichthyophis bannanicus; assembly: GCA_033557465.1. NCBI lineage: Eukaryota > Metazoa > Chordata > Amphibia > Gymnophiona > Ichthyophiidae > Ichthyophis > Ichthyophis bannanicus. The sequence continues at coordinate 1,805,654,827 of CM066032.1, forward strand.
TCCCCTCACCCATTGTCTGACTCCACTCCTTTATGTTGTCTGCTTTCTGCCTTGTTTGATTGATTTCTCTCCCTTTCCTGTCTTAAATTGTAGTTCTGAGGCAGGCTATGGCCTAGAATAGCCTGTAAATGTATGAGAGACCTGTAAGCTAGGCCTGAGTCCCAGCCCCCACCTGAGAATAAGAATGCTGAGAAAAACCAAAGTCAGTAAGAATTAGAGAAACTGCTCAAAACTGCTTTAAACTGCTTTTTGATAAGGTTGTATAAGTCCTTTGAATATTCTATGCTGATGACAGACATGTTCCAGTGCTCTGTATTCACACATTTTCTAAGTTAAGCAATGACCTTGTAAGAGAGAAGTATCAAAGTTTAGAACTGTGCTTTTGTTAGAGCGTTCTGAGCAGGGGGAACAGAGTACCGGGCCCACAGAAAGATCCTAATTGGTTGGGTGCAAGGGTCAGTAGGACCAATAGAAAGTTTGCCTGTATTAAACTGAAGAAGAAAGGTATAAAAGGTTTTATTTACTGGACTTCATTGCTCAAACCATTTTGAATGTGTCATTGCCTGAGACTTGTGCACAATAAACTGGCTTGGATCTTCGAACTGACTCCTGGTTTTATTCATTGTGTGCACTTCGCTGCAACATATTCCTGGTGCGTTGGCCGGGAAGGTGGAGTACGTGAATGGTGCGCAAGTGAATATACCACGTATTACCGCCTCCAGGTTTGGTCCGGTCGGGACCGCGGCCGACTGACAGCGGAGAGGACCCCAGGAGCCACCTGTCCCCTTGCATCGGAGAGGGTTCTGCCCTGCCTCAGCATCCTGCTGGGTCCGACCGGCCAACACCTCTGAACCCAAGGGGAGTCCAGGATTCAACCCAAGGAGGGACTGGTTGCGCAGCGCATTAGTGGCCGGATCCGGTGAGTAGCAATTTGTCTGTTTTTTAGTCAGTTAGCTATGGGAAAGTTCTGCATGTACGGGACTTATAGGGTTTAAGGTAATGAGAGCCTGATCACCTCTCAGGGTGTGGCCGAGTACTCCTTGCATGAGTATGCGCGTGGGACGAAACCCCACCCCTCATGAATAAGTAAGGTAGGCCTTTATGGAATTTTTGGGAACTTGGTGGCATGCCTGTCTGTTTGAGTGAATGAGAGGTCTTGAAACATAGACCACGCGAGAGCGGACTTCAGAGTAGCGCAGTTCCTGGCTGGGCGACCGTGCCTAGGTCGCGAAAAGGAGGAAGCGTTTGGTGTTTGTCTCCCTTGTCATTCCGTGGGCTGTACGGACCCCTTACCTGCAGCCATACTACCCGCCCTCTTTGTCTGTTGTTTTGTACATCATAATGGGAGGAGCGGGGTCTGTGCAAACTCTGCTGAACTGTATGATCACAAATTTTAAAAAGGGATTTAGCGGTGACTACGGAACGAAAATGTCGCCGTCCCGATTAGAAAAATTATGTGGTAGGGAGTGGCCGGTGCTGGACACCGTGTGGCCACCAAATGGTACTTTTGATGTTAGAATTGTGTCCCGAGTGCATGGGATAGTGTGTAGGAATTACCCCGACCAGTTTCCCTATATAGACTCCTGGTTAGATATCTGTGAAAGGCAGCCCTCTTGGATGACGCGTTGCTGTGAACAGCAGTGCAGAATAATGTTAGCAACTACGAAGGGAAACCCTGGGAGTAAGAAAGAAAAGCCTCCCATTCACTCAGCCCCAGAACTTGCAGAAATCCCAAATTATCCACCCCAATTCCTTTATAAGCCAGTCCCATCAGCCCCACCATTACCCCGAGCAGAGACAGAGGAAGAGAGAGCCCATCCAGCTGACATGACTCCACCCCATCAGTCACATCCATCGCCCGAAAGAGAGCAACCCCCTTCCCGAAGCAGGAGTCCCAGTCCCGAACAAAGTTCCTCGGCAGGGCTATCATCTCCTGAAGGAACTGCCAGCGGGGGATCAACTGCCAGCCCAGGGTCACCCATGAGTCCAGGCCTCAGCAGAAGAGCCACCGCTGGGCACGCAAATATACGTTACGCCCTCTGAAGCAGGGAGATGAAGGAAGTTCGCCAGATGCCATTATGCCAGGTCCCCGGATTACCCATTCTCAATGATGAAGGCCAGGTTATAGCTGGGCCAACTAGTCTTGTTTACGTGCCCTTTTCTACCACAGATCTATTAAACTGGAAAACGCACTATGCCTCTTATACTGAAAAAACCCAAGATTTGACAGAATTAATGTCTAGTATCATGCAGACCCACCAGCCTACCTGGTCTGACTGCCGCCAGCTCTTGTCTACCCTTTTACTACTGAAGAGCGGGCGCGAATAGTGCAAGCAACTACCCGATGGCTGGAAGAGAACCCTGTAGACAGGAGAGACCTAGATCCCCGACAGGCAGCGGCCATAGATTTCCCGAATGAAGACCCAAGATGGGATCCAAATAGTGCAGAAGGGGAGAGGGCCCTCACCCGTTTCCGCCAGGTCCTACTGCAAGGCTTGAGGAGGGGAGGCCAGAAAGCCATGAATGTTGGGAAGGTAGCAGACGTTCTTCAGCGCCCAGATGAAAGTCCAGCTGCCTTCTATGAACGATTAACTGAAGCCTATAGACTTTATACCCCGTATGATCCAGCAGCCCAGGAGAATTTGCATATGGTGAATGCTGCATTTGTGAGTCAGTCCCAGGGAGACATAAAACAGAAACTGCAAAAGTTGGAAGGATTTGCGGGCATGAATACAGCACAGCTAATGGAAGTTGCCCAGAAGGTGTTTATGAATCGTGATCAAGAAAGTAAACGGGAAAGTGAAAGAAAGATGAAGAAGAAAGCCAATCTGCTTGCTGCAGCTCTAGTTGAAGGACATGGAGGATACCCAAACAGAAGGACTTGAGGATGGGGAAGGGGCCGAGGGAGCGCTCGGTCCCCCTTAGGTGCAAATCAGTGCGCCTATTGTAAGGAAGAAGGACATTGGAAGAATGAATGTCCAAATAGTGACTCCACCCCCTGGAGGGGAGGAGGGAGCGCCAGGAGAGCGAGAGCGGGGGGGGGGGGCGATTCCAGCAGCGAGGGGGAATGCAGCGTCCACAGTTTCAGTAGGAAGAAACCGCGGCCGTGGAAGGAATGGCGACCACTGAAGACGACTATGTGGATGAAGACTAGGCCAGACTGGGCTCCAAGTTTTCCCTGGGTCCCCAGGAGCCTATGGTCAACTTAAAGATTGGGGACCAGTACATGGACTTTATGGTAGATACGGGTGCTGAACATTCAGTAGTGGCTAAGCCAGTGGCTCCCTTGTCTTCCTGATCTGTCACCATTGTTGGCGCCACTGGAACTAGAACCACAAGACCTTTCCTGCAGAACCGTGCTTGTGAATTAGGGGGACGGAGAATAACGCATCAGTTCCTGTACATACCTGAATGCCCAGTTCCCCTTTTGGGCCGAGACATGCTTGCTAAGCTCCAGGCGCAGATATCCTTTGTCGAAGGAGGAAAAATGGAGATGACTGTGAACTCGGAATCTGCTGGCCTGATGGTGCTGACTGTCCCCCGAGAAGAAGAATGGCGGTTCTATAGTCCACCTTCATCCAAGGCAGCTAACCCCCGTATACCCACCAACATCTTAGCTTCGCCCGGAGTGTGGGTGGAGGATAATCCTCCTGGCCTAGCAAAGAATATAGCTCCTGTGTTAGTCACCCTTAAACCAGGAGCAGAACCAGTGCATGTGCGACAATATCCTCTCCCACGACCAGCAATTGAAGGCATCCATGGTCACCTAAAGAAATTACTACAGTATGGACTCCTCAAAGAATGCCAATCGCCCTGGAACACCCCCCTCCTCCCAGTCAAGAAGCCTGGGACAGGTGACTACCGCCCAGTGCAGGATTTGCGACGAGTGAACAATGCAGTTGAAACCATACATCCAGTAGTACCAAATCCTTACACCCTCCTGGGACTGATTCCATCAGAAGCTACTCATTTCACCATTCTGGATTTAAAAGACGCCTTTTTCTGTATCCATCTGGCATCTGCCAGCCAACTCTTGTTCGCGTTTGAATGGGAGAACCCTACTACAGGAAGACGGGGCCAACTCACTTGGACTCGCTTACCTCAAGGATTCAAGAATTCACCCACCATCTTCAGTGCAGCTCTCAACCAAGATCTTTCAAACTACTCTGTGACTCCAGGAAAAAGAATCTTACTTCAGTATGTAGATGATTTGCTTATAGCCACCAACTCCAAGACTGAATGTGTGCAAGCTACCAGTGATCTCTTGCACCTCCTGAATGACGCCGGATACAAGGTCTCGAGAGCCAAAGCGCAGTTGTGCCAAACAGAAGTGAAATACTTAGGGTTCCATCTGTCCAGAGGAATCCGGAAATTGGGACTTGAGCGAAAGGAAGCAGTATGCCGCATCCCAACCCGCACCACTAGAAAACAGGTGCGGGCCTTCTTGGGTGCTGCAGGCTACTGCTGGATATGGATACCCAATTTTGCACTCTTGGCAAAGCCCTTGTACCAAGCTACGAAGGGAGTGGAACGATCACCCATGGAATGGGGCCCAGAACAGGATAAAGCATTCAAATCACTAAAAGCAGCCTTAATGTCATCACCAGCCTTGGGCCTACCAGATGTACAGAAACCATTTTGTCTTTATGTCCATGAGTCAACTGGAAATGTGCTGGGAGTCTTGACCCAGCCCCTTGGATCCTGGCAACGACCTGTAGCCTACCTATCAAAACAATTGGACCCTGTTGCAAAAGGATGGCCACCTTGCCTAAGAGCTGTAGCAGCCACAGCCCTCTTAGTGAGTGAAGCTGACAAGCTCACTTTGGGACAGAATCTTCAAGTCACTGTACCTATGCTGTGTGAAAATCCTCGACTGCAATTGAGTGTCAGTCAAACTTTGAACCCTGCTACTCTACTGCCGACCAGTCCAGGCCTGCCTGACCATGATTGTCTAGAAGTAATGGACACTGTATACTCAAGCCGCCCAGACCTAACAGACATCCCCTTGAATAACCCAGAAAAAACTTTCTTCGTGGATGGAAGCAGTCTTGTAATTAATGGACAACGATGTGCCGGTTATGCAGTGGTGACCCTGGACATGGTAATATAATCATCAGCTTTGGCTTCAGGAACTTCAGCACAGAAGGCCGAATTAATAGCCCTCACTCGAGCACTGAAAATAGGGACTGGGATCCGCCTGAATGTATACACAGATTCCAAATATGCCTTTACAACATTACATGCCCATGGAGCTTTGTACAAAGAACGTGGATTGATAACCTCGGGAGGCAAGTCCATCAAGTATGGCCCAGAAATATTGACTTTATTGGAAGCAGTGTGGGCCCCCAAACAAGTTGCTGTAATGCACTGTCGAGGTCACCAAACTGGAGATGGAGAAGTATCCCGAGGGAACAGACTTGCCGATGCCTCAGCCCGAGAAGCAGCAATCAATGGAAAAATCTCTACCCCCAGTATTACAGTTCAAGCAGCCATATTTCCAGTACCTCTCAGTGCTTGGACACCCCGATATACCCCGACTGAGCTAGACTACTATTGTCAGAATGAGGGGGGCAGCTATCAGCAGCTGGATGGATAGTGTTACCACCACCCGAGGGAGGCTCACCCCCTGGTATGACTGTGATCCCTGAAGCCCTGGGTCCAGCCTTTGTCCACGCCTTTCATCAAGCTACACACTATGGAAAAACTGCAATGGAAAAAGCTCTGAAACCGTATTTCTGTATCTCATTATTGGGACTCTTAACTGCCTCAATAGCCCGAAAATGTGTAATCTGTGCAAAGAATAATGCCCGACAGGGTCCTGTCCTACCTCCAAGAGTTCAATCAGTGGGAGTTACCCCCCATGGGAAATATCCAAATAGACTTTGCAGAAATGCCACGAGCAAATGGATATCACTACCTACTGGTTCTAGTTTGTACCTTCTCTGGGTGGATGGAGGCTTTCCCCACCAGGACTGAAAAAGCCAGAGAAGTCACTAAGGCTCTGCTTCATGAAATTATTCCTCGGTTTGGAATACCCTTGACCATAGGGTCAGACAATGGGCCCTCCTTTGTGTCACAAGTAACTCAGCAGCTAGCCCGTGCTTTACAAATACAGTGGAAGTTACATACAGCTTATAGACCCCAGAGTTCAGGGAAAGTAGAGAGAATGAACCGAACCCTGAAGTCTCAGTTGTCTAAGCTCTGTCAGGAAGCTCACCTGAAGTGGCCCCAAGCTCTCCCCATAGCCCTTCTCAGAGTACGTTCAGCCCCTACTAAGTCATTAGGAGTTTCCCCATTTGAGGTTTTGTATGGGAGACCCCCGCCCATAGTTCAGGGAATAAGGGGGGATATGAGTCAGATTGGAGCGGAAATCACTAGACAAGAATTGTTGGCTCTTAGTTCTGTCTTGCAAGACCTCCATACCTGGGTGCAAAACCAGTTGCCTATCAATCTGACAGAGCCACTGCATCCTTTCAAGTCCGGAGCCTCGGTGTGGGTCAAAGAGTGGAAGAAGACACCGTTGGCACCTCATTGGAAGGGACCATATGTTGTTCTACTATCAACACCCACAGCAGTTAAAGTGGCAGAAATCGACTCCTGGATCCACCACAGTCGAGTGAAGCCAGCAGCAGTTCCTGAAGGTCGTCCTTGGACGTCGACCGTGGATCCTGCATCACCATTGCGACTTACATTGCGAAGAAAACAATCATCCTCGTGAAGTTTTCAAGCTCTGAATTATCAACATTTCAGTTTATCCATCATCAAGAGACTATGATCATGATGATTACCTACTACTATTTCATTTTTGCGGTAACCCTGGGATCCCTTGGGACAACCTTTGCTCTGCCCCCTTGTGCAGCTTGTATAACCACTACCCGAACTGGGATGAACATCACCCAGACTTTATCACTCTTAACTACACTTGCACTGGTAAAGTCAGTCAGTGTATGTATAATGGTACAGAACTGAATGTTTGCACAAATGGAAAGACTCGTACTTGTTTTAAACCCCGACAGAATCCTTCTTACTATGTCATGAAACTACGATGGAATGATGAAGATGGAGCCCTCATAAATGCTACAAGTCAACTCTCTGATCCCACCCAACCTGTACCCCTGTACTTCGATGCATGTGATCTGATAAACAGAAATGACTATTATAGGTGCGGGTCATGGGAACAAGCTTACTACTATGATGACAAGTATATGTGTCCCGAAGGTGCATACAGATGGGGAATATGCACTGGGGTACATTCTCCATCTACTTATGGTAAACCGTCCAAAGATGACTATTTCTGTCCGAAGTGGGGCTGTGTGTACTATGCTACTTGGTCTGGTAGCCCTAGTAGGGAGGAGTAGCCTAGTGGTTGGGGCAAGGTACTTCAGGCCGGAAGGTCGGGGGTTCAAATCCCACTAGAGGACAGCAACCTTGGGCCGGAAAGACACGGGTTTCTAGTCCCACAGATGCTCCTTGTGGTCTTGGGCAAGCCACTTAACCCTCCATAGCCCATGTTCCCTGTAAATATTAGTGTATGTGTCTCATATCCCCGTGTGTTAAATGTATCCCCCAATTGTGTTGTGACCGCTTTGATTGAAGGATAAGGCGGTATACAAAACTGTCTAAATAAATAAATAAATACTGGACAAGATGGAGATAATCGCAAGGCCAATTTGGAAAGACTGCCCCTACTGGAACCTAAGAAGTGCAAGAAAGGTGCCTGTAATCCTCTACGGCTTCTCATCCTCGACCCAAGCCAGTGGAAGCAAGGATTCTTTTTTTTTTTTAATAAATTTTTTTATTCGGTTTTCCATATTACAGCAAAACATAATAACAAAGTCACAAAGGAAATTTCAGCAATCATGGCTAATACAGACAAGCTCCTGTCTATCATCAGCAGGGGACTATCAAACATTCCCAAGGGATGGGAAAGGGAAGGAGGGGGGTGGGGAGGCCGACCACGAGCAACTTCTTCATTGGAGTATGCAACTGTTCACGAATCCTCAATTCCGTCGAGGGTGTCCCATTTGTCGAGTAATCGGCGGAAAGAAGGGTTTTGTTGGACATACGCCCTTTCACATGATCGGTGGAAACACACTATATTCCACCAGTATTCCACGTTTAATGTATCAAAAGACTTCCAGTGGCTCAGGACGGCCTTTAATGCCAGACTCAGCAGCAAGCTTAATATCGCGTGATGTCGCTTGTGTAGATCCGGCACATCTGTTATGGATTTATATATGACAATCTGGAAGGTTAGAGGTGTGGTTATCCCCAACAGTCGCTGCACTCGCTGCCATACTCCATTCCAGTAGACCGTTAAGTGTGGGCAGTAGTAAAGCATGTGTGAGAAGGTCCCTGACGCTGTGCCACATGACCAGCAGCGATCATCTTTCTGCTCTTGCCATTTGGATACCTTAACCGGGGTCAGGTAAGCGCGGTGAGCAATAAAGAACAGCATCTGGGTCAGGGACGCCGATCGTGATATTCGTATCTGGGAGCCCCAGAAAGTCTCCCATTCGTCCAGGGTTGATAGGGGTCCTGCATCGGTTTCCCAGACCAGTTGTGTGCCCCTGGGGTATTTTCCCACTGCCGATCTCAGGAGCTGTACTGCCTTCGAGATTTGTCCCGCACCCGTCCGCAAGTCCTGAATCCATAACTGTGGGGATCGGCCCGGAGTCAATAATAGGGGGATCACCCCGGCCTTACTCAGGCAATGTCGTAACTGTCCCCATTGGAAGAAAAATTGGTTGGGTAGCTGGAATTCCAACTGCAGCTCATTAAAGGATTTATATCTCCGTTCTCTGACTAGATGTCCCAGACAGTGTATTCCTTGACGTATCCATTTGGGCCATATGAAGCAGGTCCCTGCAATTTTAAAGCGTCGGTTAAGCCATAGCGGCGTAGCATCCGTAAAGGTTTGCTCGCCCTCTAAAAGTGGCAGTAACACACTGAAGGCTTGCTGAGTGGCATAGAGGATTACCTCACACTCCCGTGCAGGGGACATAAGAGCTGTGGCGCCAATACGTTGCGATAATGGTAAAGGGTCACTGGTATGAGCTTCCACCTCGAGCCAACTAGGGGTTCCCAGCGTTCCCGACTCTTCTGCCCACCAAGAGCCTTGTTTAGCTATAGCTGCCACGTGATACCAATAGAAATCTGGAAAGTGGACCCCCCCTTGTTTCTTGGGAAGTTTTAGTTTCCAAGCTGCAATGCGCGGTGTTTTCTTCGCCCACAGGAAAGCAAGTAGTTGCTTTTCCAGGGTTCGATAAAATTTCTTGTCGAAAAATATCGGAAGCATGCCCATGATGTAGGTGATCCTGGGAACAATCACCATTTTAATAGTTTCCAGACGGCCCCACCAGGTCAGGTGCAATGGCGTCCATTTGTGTGTACATTCCTGGATGATCTCATTGCATCTGGCCACATTAAGAGAGATCGTATCCTTCAGCGTAATTCCATATTGCACTCCCAAATATTTGAACGAGGAATGTTCCATCTGGAAGGGATAGCTTTGTAGATTTATCCGTGAGACCGTAGACGTTAAAGGTAAGCTAATCGTCTTGTTGAGGTTTAACTTGTAACCTGATATATAGGCATATTCTGCAATAGTTCCCAGGACCGTTGTTAATGAGGTCTCTTCAAGAAATAAGAGTAAATCATCGGCATAGGCAGACAGTTTACATTGACAACCCTCCAGCGGGATTCCCTGTATGCCAGGGGCTTGGCGGATTTTAAGGAGCAGGGGCTCTAGGGCCAGATTGAATAAGAGGGGTGATAGTGGGCAGCCTTGCCTAGTGCCTCTAGAGAGCACGAATTCACGGGAGGTCACGTGGTTCACTGCCACTCGAGCTACCGGTTTAGTGTATAGTATTTGAATATCTCAGAAAGCTATCCGGTACTCCCATCCATCGCATGGTTTGAAACAGGTAGGAGAATTCGACCCTATCAAACGCTTTTTCAGCGTCAAGCGCTAGGCCCACTATTGGCACTTCTATCTGCTGTGCGCGCCGTAAGACGTGGGCCAACATACGGCCGTTGTCGGCTGTAGATCGCCCAGCCATAAACCCACATTGGTCTGGATGTACGAGAGAGCCCATAACTTTGGACAGACGGTTGGCCAAGGCTTTTGCGTAAATTTTATAATCGGCGTTGAGTAGGGAAATCGGCCGGTAGTTCTCAACTTTGTCCGGATCCCTGCCGGGTTTAGGATGTATTACAATCGTAGCTTCTGATAACGCTCCAACCGCTGGGGTTTCCTCTTTGATTCCAGTATAGTATAGCAGCAATTCAGGAATGAGCTGTTCCGCAAATGCTTCGTAATATTCCACTGGCAGCCCGTCTGGACCACTGGCTTTCCCCTTCGCCATTTGCTTCAGAGCCACTCGGAGCTCCTTGGTGGTGAGTTCAGCGGATAGAAACTGCCGCTGCGCTTCCGTGAGCTGGGGACCAGCCACTGAAGAGACAAAGCTGGAAAAAGCCGCCTCATCAAATGCAACTTCTGATTGATAAAGCTTAGAATAGAACGTTTCACATATCGCGATGATCTCATCATCAGAGACTTGCAAAGCTCCGGCCGAGTCTTTCAAACCCGTAATCCGGGTCGCCGCCGGCTTCATCTTCAACAGGTTTGCAAGGAGTGTACTCGATCTATTGCTATCATGATAATATTTTCCCTGCTGCGTTCTGATGAGCTCACTAACTTCGGCCTGCAAGAGATCATTGTACTGGTAGCGAAGCTTTTGTAGTCGCAGAAGAATGGTCGGGTCTGCCCAGCGGGCCAGGATCCGCTCACCAGCTTTAATTTCAGTCTCCAGTTGCTTCTTCCTGGATGTTCCTTCCCTGTTTTTACGGAGCTTATAAGTGGTCATCCGTCCTCGCACATAAGCTTTAAAGGCCTGCCACCATGCCCATGTAGGGGTATCACCGAAGTGGTTGATATCAAAGTATTCCACTATATCTGCCTTCATGGAGGTGCGAAATTCGGTATCCATCAGCCAATGCTTTTCGAAATGGAATCGCCTAGAGACTTTCTTTCCTGCGTCCATTCGCAGGATCAGAAGGATCGCAGAATGGTCAGAGACCGTCCTGGGTAGTATGGTTGCCGCGGTAATTCCTGATAGTAAGGTCTTGGAAGTGAGATAATAATCTATTCGGGTTTGCGAGTTGTGAGGAATAGAATGAAAAGAATACTCCTTGCTATTAGGGGAGAGTAGCCGCCAGGGGTCCACTAACCCTAGAGTAGCAGTCATATTATGCAGCTCGTGAGCGGAGCGGGGCTTGTGTTGAGGCTTATAGGGCGTTCTGTCTAGGAGAGGATCAGGTATGATATTAAAGTCTCCCCCTAGGATGATATTGTTGGAGCCGGATTCAATGAGTTCTTGGGTGACCTGAGTGAGGAACTGCGGGTCATCATTGTTTGGTCCATAGACCGTCATAAAGGTGTAAAGGGCTCCTTGTATCATGACTTGCAGCTTTGCCCATCGACCCTCTGAGTCTATCTTGGTCTCTTTTACTTCCACTAGGAGGGATTTCCGGAACAGTATGATGACCCCTCCTTTCTTCTTAAGTGCAGGTGACGAGAGAACATTCTGATAAATCTTATCTGCAACTTTGTAAGACTCTACATGTGATAAATGGGTTTCTTGGAGATATACCACATCCGCTTTCTGCTGTTTGCAGTATAACAGGATTTTCTTTCTCTTGGCTGGGTTAGCGATACCCTTGACGTTTAGGGACAGTACCCGCAGTTGATCATTCACCATTCCCAGTTGCATTAAGGGGTAGATGAATATTGTTCGTGGGTGGCCACCCCGGGGATAAGGTACAAAGGGAATTAACATTAACATTCATATAACCTGACTGCAAGAAGCCATAATCAGCAACCACTTGCATGGCAAAATCCCAACCGCCCATCAGGCCCATCTGGCTTCCTCCCAACACATGTATACAAACATCAGCATTTACCTTATGAGTGGACTAACTTCAACTAACTTGCAGAAGATAACTATCTGCTACACATTTCACTCAGCTGCTTGGTTATGAGGACTGATACACATTGTAAACAACCTATTCAGCATATCTATATTGCCCTGTCTTCTAAAGTCATGCATTATAAACGAAACACCTAAGCAGAAGACAAGGAGAGGAAAAAAAAAAGAGTCAGACTACAGGGTAATTATAAGTCTCTTTGCTATCTAAAGTTCTCACGCCTCTTCTCTTGAGCTTCCGATGCCGGGGTTGCAGCAACGTTGTCTTTATGGAAAGCTTCAAGGCAACGGCTCACACTTCCATCTTGGCTCGATCTTGAAGAAAGGCCCGGAGCAAAGGACCCTCCGTAAAGGTGTAGGTTTTATTATCGAGAGTCACCCGCATATTGGCCGGATATAGTAGCCCAAATCGTGCTTGTGCCTGCTGTAGAAGGGGACGGCAGGCTAGGAGATCCTTCCGACGCTGGGCTGTCCGCTGACTTAGGTCCGGGAAAAAGGAAATGCGCTGCCCATCATACTGCAAGTTCTGTTTTTGCCGCGCCGCTTCCATGATTCTCAAAACATGTTGATACCGCAGGATTTTAGCAACGATTGGTCGCGGTCTCTGATTCTGTGTAGTGCGGTGTGAGGGCACTCGGTGGGCACGCTCTAGCTCCAACGATCTCTCAAATGCAATGTCCAGTATTTCTGGTATTAATTTCTCCAAAAATCTTATGGGGTCAGATCCTTCCCGGCCCTCTGGGATCCCTACTATTCTAATATTACTTCGCCTGCTCCTGTTGGAGTGATCCTCCATCTGCTGCTCCAACATCGACACCCTTTTCGCCAGCGGATCGATTTGGCTTGTGAGTAGGGCCTGCTGTTTGACTTCGGCTTCGAGTTCCCCCATACGCATGGTCATGTTGCTTAAACGATCCTTGACCTCCCTTAAGTCCTCCTGGACCGCGGCTAACGCTCCTGAGTTGGCGGTGATTAAGTCCTTCACGGCCCGGAGTTCCTGCAGGATCTCTGCCATCCCTTCCGCTGTTGTTTTGCCCGGCGCCATTTTCTCTGGCGAGGTGAGGTCTGGTTTCGCCCGCTTGTTCGGCTGTCCCGTCGCCGGTTGGAACTCCAATTTCGCCGGTTTTAACGACGACATTATGCTTCGGGTAATAGCGGATCCGAGAAGCGTTTAGGGTGCTTCTAAATTGTTTTAGCTACAGGATTCTACAGTGTCGGGAGGGAGCGTGCGTTCTATGCTGCCATCTTCTTCCGCGGTAGACTCCGCCCCCGGAAGCAAGGATTCTGATTCGGCCTACGTAAGTGGATCTGATCCTAGAACTTTTGTGTATCTCCAGCTTAACACGAAAACTCATGTTTCTTCACCCTACCAAATACATCATACCTTCTATGAGGCCATGAAGGCAGAGTTTGTAGTGCCCCATGCTTCTCGAAATTTGTTCATTGAACTAGCTGGAGCTGTAGCATCCAGCCTTCATGTCTCTGACTGTCTTTTCTGTGGGGGAACTCAGATAGGTGACCAGTGGCCTTGGGAGGCGCAAGAACTGAACTATTCTGTACCCTATAACCAAACTGATCTCAATGCAGCTACCAGCGAATGGGTCCTAGCTAGCCCCATTGTTGGAAACCTGTGTTTTGCTCGAACTGGACTACAACTGACTATGTTAGTGGGGCAATTGGTCTGTTTGAACCAGAAGTACTATAATGCTACCACCAAGAAGACATCCTGGTGGTCAGGAACCAATGCCCCGGAACCCTCCAATCCTCGGATTATCTTTCCTAAACTTGCCAAGTTATGGACAAATCTGGCTTCTCACAATAACTGGCAAGCTCCACCTGGACTATATTGGATCTGCGGAACTCGAGCATATGCTAGACTCCCTGCCAACTGGGGAGGTGCGTGTGTTTTGGGGACCATAAGACCTTCTTTCTTCCTCTTGCCCGTTTCCCATGGAGAACAGCTAGGATTCCCTGTATATAAGAGTCGACAGAAGCGAGAGGTTCTGAAGATAGGCCAATGGGACAAATGGGATGCGACATCTGAAGAATGGCCACCAGAGAGAATCGTTTCCTACTATGGACCTGCTACCTGGGCACAAGATGGCTCTTGGGGTTACCGCACCCCTGTGTATATGTTAAATCGTATTATACATTTGCAAGCTGTTGTAGAAATAATAACTAATGAAACTAGTAGAGCACTAACCCTGTTAGCTAAACAAGCCACGCAGATGCGTACAGCCATTTATCAGAATCGTTTAGCATTAGATTATTTACTTGCTGCTGAAGGAGGAGTACGTGGAAAACTGAATTTAACTAACTGTTGTTTGCAAATCGATAATGAAGGACAAGTTGTAGAAGATAAAGCCAATCACATGAGAAAGCAAACCTATGTACCAGTCCAAACCTGGCATGGCTTGCAACTCAATGGATGGTTTGGTTCTCTGTTTTCAGGAATGGGCGGCCTGAAAACACTTGTGTTCATTGTCCTATTCATATTGGCTATCTGCTTGTTTCTCCCGTGTTTCCTACCCTTATGCTTGCGTATGCTGAACTCAACTATTGATAGTGTTGTTGAACGTAAAGCGGCTACAAAAGTCTTAACTATGTGGCAATATTCCCCTATACCCCAACATGATGCTGAGGACCCTGTGTAATGTGTGATTTGATTCCTTACTTGCGGGTGAGAATAATCAAAGGGGGGAATGTGGCAGGCTATGGCCTAGAGTAGCCTGTAAATGTATGAGAGGCCTGTAAGCTAGGCCTGAGTCCCAGTCCCCACCTGAGAATAGTAATGCTGAGAAAAACCAAAGTCAGTAAAAGTTAGAGAAACTGCTTTAAACTGCTTTTGATAAGGTTGTATAAATCCTTTGTTGAATTTTCTATGCTGATGACAGACATGTTCCAGTGCTCTGTATTCACACATTCTCTAAGCTAGCAGTGACCTTGTAGGAGAAATGTATCAAAGTCTAAGAACTGTGCCTTTGTTAGAGAATTCTGAGCAGGGGGAACAGAGTGCTAGGCCCAGAGAGAGTTCCCAGTTGGATAGGTGCAGGGGGCATTGGGACCAATAGAAAGTTTGCCTATGTTAAACTGAAGAAGAAAGGTATAAAAGGTGTTGTTTGCTGGACTCCATTGCTCAGACCATTTTGAATGTGACATTTGCTTGAGACTTGTGCACAATAAACTGGCTTGGATCTTCGAACTGACTCCTGGTTTTATTCATTGTGTGCACTTCGCTGCAATAGTTATTTTTCCTTTTCTGACCTGTGGCCTTATCTGTATATTTTTGGATTGTACAGTGTCCTGATGTCGTAAAGGTGTAGTATATCAAACTGCTTAATAAACATAAACATAAACCTCATTGGGGGAAGATGGGGGTTCAGCTTGGGAAAATAATTTGTCTAGCTTTCATGTCACCTCTGCTTGCATTACATAATGAGAAGCTCAGACTAGTAGCAGTGCCCTTCCTTGAATCTAGTTCAAAGAGGTATTGTTTTCCAAATAGCACAAGGTGCCTCTCTTTGAAAGATGGCCCATTAGACTGCCTCTTTAATGACCTAACAGCACAAGCATTCTGCATTATGTGAGTCCTCGAGCATGAATCTGATGCTTCTCAGGATGTTTTCTCGGCCTTGGGCATTGCTGGCGCTGTAGCTACTGCTGCTGGTACTGGGGCTAATGGCAGAACAAATGATGAAAGGTCAGAAGCACCCATCACGTTCTTCTTCATCTGTTGTACCTGTGAGGTTCTCCCGGCTCCTACCTCCTCAGCTATTAGCACAATTACAAATATTTATGTGTTGAATATAAAGCCCTTATCCATCTAGTTGTTTTAATAGATATAATATTGAGCCATTGAAATAGCTAATGAGTCTGATACTGTCTGTATATTTGTGGGCTGAGAAATATGTGTGTGTGTGTGGGGGGGATATTCCATGATGGCGGCTAGCCCTTGTGAAGTGGCTAGTAATAGCTGTTGAACCTTAAACTTGGATATTCAATGCCGGAGCCATATCCGGCCACTCTCATTGAATATCCGGGTCGGCTAGAGAGTGGCAAAGCTAACTGGGAAGCAGCAATATCCAGCCACTGCCCAGTTATGTTCTGCGTCAAGGGTAAGGCCGGCTTTCAAGGTGTCTAACTTTCATTGCTTAGGGCTAACCGGGCAGCGGCTAAATATTGCTGCTACCCAGTTAGTCCAGGATACCCCTGGAACAGCCCGATGCTAGCCAGGGCATTTATCAGCAGAACTGCATCAGTGCCACGGATATTCCACTTGCTGCAAGTCTGCTAACCGCATTAAGCGCTCTTAATATCAGTCTGTATCTAACAGTGCACTACTCATATAGTCATAATTATAAATACAATATGTAGATAATGGCGGCGTATGTATGGTGTGATACAGTAGCCAGCACAGAACCCATGGATACAGGAGAAAAGGAAGAGCTTATCTTACAGTCACCTGGGCAGAAAGCATATTCAGGTTATAAGGAGCCAGAGAATAGTGGAACAAACTTTCCCTACACTGGGTGTGACGCAGTAGAAAGCCAGAAAGCCAATCACGTCCACCTGGGCAAGGAAGCACGTACAACATGCAGGAGCCAGGAGGATAAAAGTGGCTGGGAAATCCCAGTAGGAGGAAGGGGCAGCCAAGGGAGGTGCCACAGAAGGAGGTGCAGCCAAGGGAAGAGCAGCTGACACAGAGAGAGCTGGAAGTGCTCATGCACAAGTCTCCCAAGCCAGAGGGGGCATCGTCCCGAGGAGAGTGAGAAAGCAGCTGGAGGGCAGAGGTCACAAGCAGGAGAGCTTGCTGGGTCCAGGAAGCACAAGCTGGGTCTCGACAGCAAGTAGCAGTAGAAGGGAAACCTTTCCTGGAAGTTACTACAGCCCAGACCAGACAACTGCTGAGTGGAACTCTCGGGGAAAAGCAGGCTACAGCCCAAATAAAGGAGCCTGGTTTACAGAGGAAGGAGTGGAAGCCAGCCACCCCAGAAGCAGAGCTAAGTACACCAATTTCTCTAGAGGGCAAGAGGTGGGCTCGGCTAGGAAAGTAAAAGCTAATACTTGGGAGGATAATCCTTGGTGGAGAGAAAGGGGAAGCCTTAGAGAAACTGGCTTCAGTACAGGTCTCCAGGACCCTCCTTATGCAGAACAGTTTCCTGCCTTAAGAGCTGCTGCCTCTCGAGAGAGTTGTGTAAATAATAGCTGTGGTGAATGTTACCCATTTACAATTCCTGACGGTGAGCAAATGCAATGGGAAAACACTACCCAGGACATTGATTCTAGTGCTATGGATTGCACGCTATGTATCTCGGATGAGATTACGTCTCTTTGTTAATTGAGGAAGCAAGAGCCTTGTAATACCTGTTTGAAAAAGGTACCTTTTATTTTGCTGTGAAGAAATAGTTTTGTTTAAGTTCTTTGTTGCTGTATGAGAAAAACAGAAATCCACAAGGGAAGGGGAATAAAACCTCATCATTATATTTTGCCTTTAACACACGGCTACAAACTATTCTTTATAAAGGCAACCCGCACCTCACGCCCCTAGGCAACTGCCTAATAGGGATGGTGGTAGCAGTACCTTGACAAATGGCGTAGTTTTTCGGATTTCTGGAGAAGAATACGGTGGAAGCACAGCAGAAGTACCAGTGCCGCGCCCAGAGGATTCCAGAATCCAGAGAGGCAAGAGTACCTTCTCAAGGCCTGAATCTCCACCTGACTCAGGTAATAAGTATCTGGGCACAGGCAGAGGGGGATTCTGGTGAGAAGGGATACTAGGATCCAGAGCAAAGTATAGCTACATTTTGAAAAAAAAAGTGCCATACTTGGTGTTCGTGTTTGTCTGTTTGTGTTTCAGTGTTCGAATATGGAGAGTCCCCAGGAGATACTGCGCTGGATAAGTCTCCAGTTTGAAAAACAGAGGGAGTTAGACAAGCAGAGCCAAGAACAAGCATTGGCAGCCATGCAGGCTCAACTGAAACCTCTGACCGACCTGATACAGACTTTGCTGGCAGAGCGAGCAGCAGAGAAGACACCCAAGGGACATTATTGTGGGGTAGGCCCACAAACTTGTTGGGTATTATCCTTTGGACAACTGACAAAAGATGATAACATAGACGACTTCCTGGAAGCTTTTGAGCAGGTAGCCCATAGTGCCGGCTGGCCCTATGAGCAGTGGGCGGTTAGGTTAGCCACCTCCCTGACGGGAGAAGCCCTAGCGGCGTACAAGGCTATGCCCGCCGCCCAGGCCACAAAATATGAGGAAGTCAAAGCAGCCATACGGGACAGACTAGGCTTATCGCCTATAGTATACCGCCGTATGTTGCGAGCGACCCAACTCCAGCCAGGTGAAACCCCGAAGGCACTTTGTCAGAGAATTCGCAACCTGGTCTGGAAGTGGCTCACTCCCGAGGGGAGAACCATGGAAAGTGTACTTGATATGCTTGTATTAGAGCAATTCTCTGAGGCTGTTCCAGATGAGATAAGATCATTCCTGACTCTGCAAAATTGTCAGACCTCAAGCGAGGCGGCTCACCTCACTGAAAGGTTCATGGAGGCTGGATTAGCCCATAAGCCACAGAGAGGCGCTGGCAACACTTGTGGGGTAGCCAATTTTGAAAAGGCAGTAAAAGACCCTATGTTTTGTGTACCAGATGTCATGAGAAATATGCCTAGGAATGAGGTTAAGGATGCACACGTTAAATGTTTTAAATGTGGGAAGCGGGGGCATAGGAAGGATGAATGTGTTTGGAGAACTGCATTGATGAGTGAGAATGGGAAATACAGGCAGGAAGGCTTTCGCATAGAAGTGGAAGTACAAGGTGTGGTAGACAAAGCCCTACTTGACTCGGGGGCAGACCAAACAATGATTTCAAAGAAATTCTGGTGCCTCCTACAGGCCAATAATGTGTCCACCCCGATTCAACCTGAGGGTAGGTCTAGGATACGCTGTGTGCACTGGTCATCCACCTATTACCCTCTCTATAGGGTTACGATAAGAGGTTTAGGAACCCGGAGAAAGGTCCTAGTGGCAGTGATACCCAGGTTGCCTTATGACCTAGTCTTAGGCCGAGACTGGCCGCCCTTCTGTAAGAGCCTAGGAGAGGGCATACAAGGGAAAAAGGGGATGGTCTCTACGAGGTCACAGGCCCAAGGCTCGGGGGAACAGACGGAACCCCCAGAGGACACTGCCCACTCTGCAGAGGAGGAGACAGAATCTCTGGAAGGGAAGGATAGGCCCCTAGATGAAACTTTAGGAGAGCTGCCCCAACACGAGGATTTGGTCAGTCCCCCTGCAAAAATCGGTAGGAAATGTAAAGGAGAAAAGCACCGGGAGCGCCACCACAGGGCTCAATTGCGGGCCGGAGCCGGGGATGGGCTAGGTTTTCCATGGGTCCTGGCTGATCTAGTCAAAAGATTCCCTTCGTTCCCAAAAGAACAAAAGGCGGATCCCGCGTTAAAGCGCGCCTTCGAGTACGCCCAGTCTGATAGAGATATTCTCCCCAGATTCCTGATGGAGGGAGATATCTTATATCGGGAGAGTAATGATACCCAGACAGGAGCTGTTAGGAAACAACTAGTGGTACCAACGGCCTTTAAGGCCGTCGTTATGAGACTGGCCCATGATCACCCGGTGGGTGGGCATAAGGGTGTTTTGGGTACCCTAGATCAGATATTGGCCCGTTTTTACTGGCCAGGGGTATTAAAAGAGACCAAACACTTTTG
Source organism: Ichthyophis bannanicus (assembly GCA_033557465.1). NCBI lineage: Eukaryota > Metazoa > Chordata > Amphibia > Gymnophiona > Ichthyophiidae > Ichthyophis > Ichthyophis bannanicus. Next base: position 1,805,674,539 of record CM066032.1, read on the forward strand.
CGAGGCCTGCCCTTCGTGTCAGAGGGTCTCGGCCGCGAAACCAAAAGGTGTCCCCATGATACCTACACCTACTATATCCGAACCAGTGCGCCGAATGGCGATGGATATAGTAAGTCCCCTAGTGAAAACCCCTAGAGGATTTCAATACATTCTAGTAATTATGGATCAGGCCACCCGTTTCCCCTGGGCAGTGCCACTGAGAAACATTTTGGCCAAGACCATAGCGGGGGAATTAATTAAGTTGTTTTGCGAAGTAGGGTTTCCGAAGGAGATGTTAACAGACAGGGGCAGTAATTTCCTGTCGCGGTACCTGGCGCAGGTATCGGACGCCTTCGGAATACAACACATAAAAACAGCAGCTTACCATCCACAATCTAACGGATTGGTGGAACGTTTTAACCAGACCCTCAAGCAAATGTTGAGGCGGGGGCTGGATGGGAAAATGGCTGACTGGGACATCATGCTCCCATTCGTTTTATACGCCAGTAGGGAGCGCACACAAGCCTCATTAGGAGCCTCTCCCTATGAGATACTGTTTGGCAGGGCCCCAAGGGAAGTCCTAGACATTTTGAGGGAACAGTGGGCAGAGCCAGAAGGGGAAGAGGTAGGAGTACTGCAGTTTCTACAGGAATTAAGGTCACGCTTGCAGAGAGCTTCGCAGGCCGCTGAACGTCATTTACAGGACAGTCAGCAACATCAGAAGCGGTACTATGACCGGGGGAAAAAACCCCATCAATTAGCTATAGGTGAGAGGGTAGTCGTAATGGTGGCAGACCCTGGGCCGAAATTTGAAGCCCAGTGGAGGGGACCCTACACCATAGTGGATAGAAACATAGAAACATAGAAACATGATGACAGAAAAAGACCACATGGCCTATCTAGTCTGTCCTTCCATAACAACAACTACAACAGTCCACTTTTTACCTTTAGAGATCCTTTAGGGACCGGTCTCCTACGTGGTAGAGACCGACAGGGGACGCTGTCAGGTGTACCACATTAATGTCCTGAAACCCTGGTGGGAGAGGACAGCGGCTTTTCGCCGGGTAAAGGTAAAGCTCCAGACCCGTTCTGTTATTACGTGCTGTAAGGACATGAGTACCCCAGCCCATAATATCTTAAGGGGGGGATATGTGATACAGTAGCCAGCACAGAACCCATGGATACAGGAGAAAAGGAAGAGCTTACCTTACAGTCACCTGGGCAGAAAGCATATTCAGGTTATAAGGAGCCAGAGAATAGTGGAACAAACTTTCCCTACACTGAATGTGACGCAGTAGAAAGCCAATCACGTCCACCTGGGCAAGGAAGCACGTACAAAGTGCAGGAGCCAGGAGGATAAAAGTGGTTCGGAAATCCCAGTAGGAGGAAGGGGCAGCCAAGGGAGGTGCCACAGAGGGAGGTGCAGCCAAGGGAAGAGCAGCTGACACAGAGAGAGCTGGAAGTGCTCGTGCACAAGTCTCCCAAGCCAGAGGGGGCATCGTCCCGAGGAGAGTGAGTAAGCAACTGGAGGGCAGAGGTCACAAGCAGGAGAGCTTGCTGGGTCCAGGAAGCACAAGCTGGGTCCCGACAGCAAGTAGCAGTAGAAGGGAAACCTTTCCTGGAAGTTACTACAGCCCAGACCAGACAACTGATGAGTGGAACTCTCGGGGAAAAGCAGGCTACAGCCCAAATAAAGGAGCCTGGTTTACAGAGGAAGGAGTGGAAGCCAGCCACTCTAGAAGCAGAGCTAAGTACACCAATTTCTCTAGACGGCAAGAGGTGGGCTCGGCTAGGAAAGTAAAAGCTAATACTTGGGAGGATAATCCTTGGTGGAGAGAAAGGGGAAGCCTTAGAGAAACAGGCTTCAGTACAGGTCTCCAGGACCCTCCTTATGCAGAACAGTTTCCTGCCTCAAGAGCTGCTGCCTCTCGAGAGAGTTGTGTAAATAATAGCTGTGGTGAATGTTACCCATTTACAATTCCTGACGGTGAGCAAATGCAATGGGAAAACACTGTCCAGGGCATTGATTCCAGTGCTATGGATTGCACGCTATGTATCTCGGATGAGATTTTGTCTCTTTGTTAATTGAGGAAGCAAGAGCCTTGTAATACCTGTTTGAAAAAGGTACCTTTCATTTTGCTGTGAAGAAACAGTTTTGTTTAAGTTCTTTGTTGCTGTATGAGAAAAGCAGAAATCCACAAGGGAAGGGGAATAAAACTTCATCATTATATTTTGCCTTTAACACACGGCTACAGACTATTCTTTATAAAGGCAACCCGCACCTCATGCCCCTAGGCAACCGCCTAATAGGGACAGTGGTAGCAGTACCTTGACAATGGATTAAGTTAAACATAGTAATTGACATTTAACTTGTTTAAAATTGACCCTAGTTCTCAAGATTCTCCTTGGCAATGAAGACAATCATAATATTACTGCTACTTATTCTATTGGAGGGAGGAGTGGCCTGGTGGTTGGGGCAGGGGGTTCAAATCCCACTAGATGACAGCAACCTTGGGCCGGAAGGACTGGGGGTTTCTAGTCCCACTCGGAGTGGAGGAGTGGCCTAGTGGTTGGGGCAAGGTACTTCGGGCCGGAAGGTCGGGGGTTCAAATCCCACTAGAGGACAGCAACCTTGGGCCGGAAGGACTGGGGTTTCTAGTCCCACAGGTGCTCCTTGTGGTCTTGGGCAAGCCACTTAACCCTCCATAGCCCATGTTCCCTGTAAAATAGTTCTCTGTGTGCTGTGCTTTCCTGTCTAATCAATGTGTTTATACCTCAAAAATTTCCTGTCATGATTTGACAATTTCCAATCTGTAATCAAACCGCTGCTGATCGCTGGAAGTAGCGGTATACAAATGTATACTAAATAAATAAAATAAATAAATAATAAATAAAATAAAAGACAGTCCCTGCTCATCAGAGCTTACAGTCTAATCAAGAATGACAATACAATAGCTGGAAAGAAGGGTACAAGAAAGGAAGGGAAGCAAGGGATTAGGATCCAAAAGACAGCCTCAAAGAGATGAGCCTTTAGCATAGATTTGAAAAGGGGTAGTTAATTTTAGGCATATGGAGGATTAGTCTAATGGTTAGAGCACTGGTGTGGTAACCAAAAGACCAGCATTCAATTCCCACTAGCACCCCTTGTGACCTTGGGCAAGTCACTTAACCCTCCATTTCCTCAGAAGAAAGGTATGGCAATCTACTTCCAGTCACACTGCCAAGAAAACCCAGGAGCTGCTGGGTCGCCAAAAGTCATCATTGACTCTAAGGCACACAATGCATTTTGCATGGAGCAGCAAGGTGAAAAGAATGAAGTCTAGAGTTTGCAGAGGAAGAACATGAGATAGAGAGAAGCAGGCCAGTAGAAGAACGGAGTTCATGAGGAGGGGTGGAGGGACAGAGGAGAGAGGAGCAGTAAAATGAATTTGTAGGTCAGAAGGAGAAGTCTGAACTGGAGGGAAACAGAAGGGAAGCCAATGAAGCAATGAAATACTGCTATGAAAAGGGAAGTGCAATTGATGTTACTTCAATTTGCCAAATATTGATTGAGATTTCCCAGCTACAACGCCATCAGAAAATGAGGGAGATCCTGGATTTTGTACAGTGTGAACTGTTCCAGCAACTGGTAGTTAAAGCAAAGCAGGAAGGGGTGATAATAGAACTAGTGCTTATGAATGGGCAGAGTGACCATCTGGCATCCTGTGGTCACTAAATGGTGTGATTCAGTAATAGGGCATGTGTGAAAATGTACACTCAAAAGTTAGAGTTTTAGACTACAGAAAATCTGACTTTGTCATAATGGGGAATATCTCAAGGAGTTGTTAGTGGATGGGACACATCTGGGGGAAGAAAAAAAGCAGCAGGCAAATCTGAAAGGAGATATTTTAAGGGTAATGAACCTTTTTGCTAGCACATTAAATAAAAGTAAGGTAAATAAACTGATATGGTTTTTGAAACAAATAGCTGGAAACATAAGGAAAAAGACTTTTGTAATTATAAACGATTAAAGATTGCAGAAAGAGGAAGACAAACAACAACATATGGAAAAGTTACAAGAAGCTGGGAATGTAGTCAGGAAAGCAAAGATGGAAATGGAATTAAAAACAGCCAATACAGTAAAATGAGGGTCCAAGGCTATTTTTAGATATGCTAGTGACTGGAGGGAGTGCAAAAGTGGTTTTATCAAAGTCCAAGTTAAAGGGGAGGAATATTTATTTATTTTATTTATTTACATTCTCTTATATACCGCGCTATTCTGCATCAGTGCGGTTTACATTGAACAAACTGAAATTACATTGAACAGGGTATTATAACTTGGAGATAACTATTTTACAGGGAACGTGGGCTATGGAGGGTTAAGTGGCTTGCCCAAGACCACAAGGAGCACCTGTGGGACTAGAAACCCCAGTCCTTCCGGCCCAAGGTTGCTGTCCTCTAGTGGGATTTGAACCCCCGACCTTCCGGCCTGAAGTACCTTGCCCCAACCACTAGGCTACTCCTCCACTCCTATATGGAAGTTGTATATATGTAGAAGTTGTATATATATGTAGAAGTTGTATATATGTAGAAGTTGATAAGGATAAAGCTGAATTATCTAATAAATATGTTTGTTCTGTGTTCACAGATGAAGAGTCAGGAGGAAGGGAAGTGAGGATGACTTTGAAAGATTTTTGGCTGTGTTTCTGAGGAGCTAACTAAACTAAGGGGCCTTTTTAATAAAGAGTGCTGTGTTGTTGCACTTAATGCACCCATAAGGTACGAAGCCATGGTACATTAGGGTGCTCACCCCACCCACTCCCTATCCCTAACCCTCCCACTTGCAATCTAATGCTTCATGAACAGTTAGTGCCATAATCCAGCAGCACTGACTGTCTTCACGGGTCCCACACATGCCTTTAGTGTGTGTCAGACCTGCATTGATAGTAAAAGACCCCCTAAGAGTAGACAAAGCAATGGGGTCAGTAGGATACATCTGAGGGTATTGAAGGAACTAAGGGAGATTCTGGTGGCTCCACAGTCTGAAATTGTTAATGCTTTATGACATCAAGAGTGGTCTTGCTCCACAAAAGCAGAAGTAGGGAGAAGGCTGAGAGCCATAGGCTGGTTAGTCTGACCTCCCACGAAGAGTAAATGAACAGAAATGCTGCTAAAAAACAGAGGAAGTACAGCTAATGGAAGCCAGTGGATTACAGGATCCAAAGCAACATGGTTTTACCAGAGGTAGATCTCGTAAAACAAAAAGGATCAGGGGTAGTGGAATGCCTTTTTCTTTGTGGGATGCCAAAGCACCATCCCAAGCTCTGCCACAAGTTCCACCATGCAGGCAGCCTGCCGTCTGCTGTCCGCAATCATGTCAAAAAGCCTTCCTGTTATGTCCGCAGGGATCCAGTCTCCCACGGGCAGACAGGAAGGGCCTTTGCCATGATTCTGCCGCCTGCTGGCCGTGATCGTGGCAAAGACCCTTCCTGTTATGTCCGCAGGGATCCAGTCTCCTACAGGCAGACAGGAAGGGCCTTTGCCACGATTCTGCCGCCTGCTGGCCGCGATCATGGCAAAGACCCTTCCTGTTATGTCTGCAGGGATCTAGTCTCCCTCAGGCAGACAGGAAGGGCCTTTGCCACGATTCTGCCGCCTGCTGGCCGCGATCGTGGCAAAGACCCTTCCTGTTATGTCCGCAGGGATCCAGTCTCCCACGGGCAGACAGGAAGGGCCTTTGCCATGATTCTGCCGCCTGATGTCCGCGATCGTGGCAAAGACCCTTCCTTTTATGTCTGCATTTATGTCCTCAGGGACCCAATCTCCCAAAGGCAGGCAGGAAGGGTCTTTGCCACGATTGCGGCAGCAAATTTTTGGTGGTGCCAGTGCCCATGTGGAGTGGAGGAGTAGCCTAGTGGTTAGAGCAACTGCCTAGTACCCATAAGATCAAGGATTCGATTCCCACTGGCACTCCTTGTGACTTTGGGCAAGTCTCTTTACCCTCCACTGCCTTGGAAGAAAAGGCTGGCAATCTACTTCCATTGATACATTGCCAAGAAAACCCAGAGGCAGCTGGGTCACTATGAGTCAACACTGACTCGATGGCATTAAAAAAAAAAAAGGGCCCATGTGACCCACCCCTTTCCAATGCCTGTGAATAAGATGAATTTCTTTGACTAGGTGATCAGAAAGTTGGACTGAGGGAAAGCACTAAACATGGTTTACTAAGACTTCGGAAAGGCTTTTAACACTTTTAAGAACAAAATATATGAACATATAAAATGCCATACCGGGTCAGACCATCAAGCCCAGTATCCTGTTTCCAACAGTGGCCAATCCAGGTTACAAGTACTTGGCAGGTTCCCAGAAAGGCACACAGGTTCCACAATGCTTGTCCCGGGGTAAGCAGTGGATTTCCTGAGTGCGCTTTAATAATGGTTTATGGACCTTCCCTCCAGGAATTTGTCCAAACCTTTTTTAAATCCAGCTACTCTATCAGCTTTTACTACATCCTCTGATAATGAATTTGAGTTTGATTACTCATTGAGTGATCAAAATATTTTTTTTTATTAGTCTAATTAGATTACATTGCAGTTTCATTGCATTCTGCATAGATGACTTATAAATGAAGGGGGGCATATTCAAAAGGATTAACATGGGTTGCAGACCTGCAAACCATGTTATTCCTACTGGCTAGGATATTTAGCAGCACGTACTTGGTCTATGCCACTGAATAAGCCTCCTAATCCATCTCAGTGCCCCAATGCTAACCAGCTAGTATCAGGGAGTCCCAGGGCAGGTCTGGGGTGGCAATATTAGCTGGTCTGCAGTGATATTTCTCCCATAACCGGCTAATTAAAATTCCTAAACTTAGTGTTATTTAGTATATTTCTCAGGGGTAAGGGGGTGGTAGTTTGATGGCAGGTTGTTATGTTAGCAAGGGACACCTTCCCATGAGGTTGTTGTCTCCTGCTTTGTTTTCTTTTCATTTCTTTTTCTCTACATTTATTGCAAAAATAAATCCCTGAAACGTGAGCTGATGTACTTGTGTTTTGATTTATTGTGTTATATATCATGGATGATGATTTTTGTATTTCTCTATACTGTAATTTCATATTGTATATTTGTAAAATTCTTATAAATAAATGATTTTTAAAAAATTCCTAAACTTGGGACAAACAAAAATATTGTCTTAACTGTAGATGGTTTGGCTATCCAGCCAGAGCTGGTGGCTGCCATTCGATAAGCCTCCTGCATTTACTATGGGTCCTAAAGTGGCTGATGGGGTTAGAAACAGGTTGAATGGGAAGCGACAAAGGGTGGTGGTGAGTGGTGTTTACTCTTAGGATAGCGGCGCTCTCACTGGTATACGTAGGGATTAGTCCAAGGGCCGGTTTTTTCCAATGCTGAAAGAGTTCTGAGAGCGGACTCACAGTGCCGCTGAGGAATCTGCACATGTGAGCATTTGCTAGGAAAATTGTCATGCTCCTTGGGGAATACAGATATTTAGGTTCAAATGTTAATTTTGTGTCTGTTTTAAATATGCTTCTTTAAAAGGTGGCAAAGAAATAACTGAGCTCTCTGTTAGTGTTCAAATAAACTTAAATAGTAACATAGTGAATGACAGGAGATAAAGACCGACATAGTCCATCTAGTCTTCCAGTAACATGGCCAGAGTTGTGGAGTTGCACCTGCTGCTATGTTCAGGTTACCCCTCCCTCCCATGCCTTTCCTTAAGGTTGTACCTGCCACTCGATGGAGGTTAGTCCCCCCTCTATGCCTTTCCTTAAGGTTGTACCTGCCACTCGATGGAGGTTAGTCCCCCCTCTATGCCTTTCCTTAAGGTTGCGCCTGCTGCTCGATGGAGGTTAGTCCCCCCTCTGTGCCTTTCCTTAAGGTTGTACCTGCCACTCGATGGAGGTTAGTCCCCCCTCTATGCCTTTCCTTAAGGTTGTACCTGCCACTCGATGGAGGTTAGTCCCCCCTCTATGCCTTTCCTTAAGGTTGTACCTGCCACTCGATGGAGGTTAGTCCCCCCTCTATGCCTTTCCTTAAGGTTGTACCTGCCACTCGATGGAGGTTAGTCCCCCCTCTATGCCTTTCCTTAAGGTTGTACCTGCCACTCGATGGAGGTTAGTCCCCCCTCTATCCCTTTCCTTAAGGTTGTACCTGCCACTCGATGGAGGTTAGTCCCCCCTCTATGCCTTTCCTTAAGGTTGTACCTGCCACTCGATGGAGGTTAGTCCCCCCTCTATGCCTTTCCTTAAGGTTGCGCCTGCTGCTCGATGGAGGTTAGTCCCCCCTCTGTGCCTTTCCTTAAGGTTGTACCTGCCGCTCGATGGAGGTTAGTTCCCCCTCTATACCTTTCCTTAAGGTTGTACCTGCCGCTCGATGGAGGTTAGTTCCCTTTCTATGCCTTTCCTTAAGGTTGTACCTGCTGCTCGATGGAGGTTAGTCCCCCCTCTATGCCTTTCCTTAAGGTTGTACCTTCCGCTCGATGGAGGTTAGTCCCCCCTCTATGCCTTTCCTTAAGATTGCGCCTGCCGCTCGATGGAGGTTAGTCCCCCCTCTATGCCTTTCCTTAAGGTTGAGCCTGCCGCTCGATGGAGGTTAGTCCCCCCTCTTTCCCTTTCCTTAAGATTGTACCTGCCGCTCGATGGAGGTTAGTCCCCCCTCTATGCCTTTCCTTAAGGTTGAGCCTGCCGCTCGATGGAGGTTAGTCCCCCTCTATGCCTTTCCTTAAGGTTTTGCCTGCCGCTCGATGGAGGTTAGTCCCCCTCTATGCCTTTCCTTAAGGTTTTGCCTGCTGCTCCAGGCAGATTACCCCTCTCTGTGAAGTTATTTAAGTTTGCTTTGATTCCATCCTCTTGTTGCATAGTGATCCTCTGTATTTGTCCCATGTCATCTTAAATTCCACCACTATTCTTGCTCCCACCACCTCCTTCCAGGTATCTACCACCCTTTCCATGAAAAAATATTTGCTGATGTTGCTTTTAAGTGTACCTTCTTGCAGCTTCATTTCATGTCCTCTAGTTCTACAGGTCCCCGTCTTTGAAAAAGGTTTGTTCATTAATACCATGGAGGCAGATTCAGATCCCTGCACACCCAGGCCTTCCGGAGGTGCAGAAAATGCTGATCTACAGATATACCTGATTTTGTGACCGCAGGAGCTATACGTGCCTGTGGTTGCAGAATCAGGGCGCTTGGACAGGCTGGTGTGAACTGCATTTCCTTGCTGGTCTACGTCCAAGTGCCTGCCCGTCTCCCCATTCAGTGCTCCTACTTGTATGCCGGTGCCATAGCGTCCCATCGCCATGGCACCGGGACGCATAGCATGAGCACGTAAGGCCCGCCAGCACACAAGATCACTTTTCCCCGCTGCCTGATCCTCAGCAGGGTCGGCCAGGGCTGGGATCGGGCGGCGAGGGCCCACCTGCCGCTGCCATGTACGTCTCGGGGGCTGCCTTTCCAGATCACTCCCTTGGATGGGACTTATTCTGCTTTCAAGGTGGAATACCTCCCATGTCCATCTGCCCATCGCTGGACATACATGGACCTGATCAGAATAGACCCTGTATGTCCGTGTGCTGTGGCCCACCTCTGCTCCACTCACTCTCTGTCTCTGTCCGGCCCTCTGTCCGGCCCTCTCATCAATGACCTGTACAGGGGCATTAATTCCTCCTTCCAACTGGTTATTTCTTTCTGTATACAGTTTAACATCCTTCTGGCTTTGGCCACTTGCCTTGTCGCATTGCTTTGTCACCTTGAGATTCTCCGACATTATCACTCTTGGTCAGTAAACATCAGCCTCTCGTCCCCTATCACATACAGCTCCTTTGAGTTTCTGCACCCCAAATGCATCACTGTACTTCTTTGCATTAAACCTTAATTGCCAAGCATTAGACTAGGCTTCTAATTTCTGTAAATCTTTTCTCATGTTATCCACTCCCTCCAAATGTTGCAAATCTTTGTATCATCTGCAAAAACGTAAACATTTTCTTTTAACCTTTTGGAAATATTACCCACAAAAATATTGAACAGGGGGGGGGAGGAGCTTCTACCATGACATACTGCAGGCATGCTTGGTGGAGGAGCACTTGAAATGGGAAAAAGGAAGGCGAGACTGGGGAAGAAACCCTTTGCTAACCCGGTTGTCCACATTGTTCCTTCGGTTGCCTCTGGACTGCTTGACTTTACCTACAGCCTTCTCTGCCCCAGCCTCCAGGAACCTTGGGAGGAATCCTGGTGGTAGAGATGCCAAAGTCAGGAGGCTTGGTATCTCTTTTGGGCTTTGAGGCATTGCTATCCCCCGAGGCTCGGATTGCCCCATTTCCACCTTCAGCTCTCTATTCTCCAGGAAATTGTCAGGCATTTACTCTGCCTGGGATGGCTGCAGTGACATCTGGGAAGGGGGCCAGCTCCTGTTGTTCCGGCAGGGGTGATATTCCTTGCAGATTGTCTTGGCTGAAGTTACTCTGCCACAGGATGTTGGCATTGGAGTATTTGGAGACGCCTCTCCACTTGCCAAGCATGGAGGGGAGTTACCAGCGGTCTCCTCAGTTCCACAACTCACCTTTCAGAAGATGGACACCTTCTCCCTGGATCACCCTGTTGCCTTCACATTAGAATCCATATGGTCAGCGATCTCAAAGTTAGGTGAGGTGATTATTCCCCAGATGCAGGCCTTGACTATGCAAATGCAACTTAATGTGATGGCTATTGCAAAGAATTTGGGAGAGATAGCTGGTATTCAGAAATCTCTTTCCGAAGTTAGTTCCAGACTTGGTCAGATGGAATCTGCTACAGATGCATATACTATTGATATGAAAGCTGTAAATTTTAAAATTGAATAGTTGGAGAATGCTACTCGGTCAGCTAATTTGAGATTGATTAATTTTCCAAGGTCTGCCTTAGTTTCTGTGACAGATATGTTTAAAGATTATTTGGTTGAGGCTCTCAGGGTTCCCCCGGAGTCCCATCTTCCACTGATGCAAATTTATTATCTTCCAAAAAGAACTGTGGCTCTGGTGAGAGTGGTACTGTCTCTCAAATGGATGGCCCTTAATATTTCGGCAATATTGGAATCGTCTTTGGTGGATATTGTGATACCTGCTACTTTAATAATTAATTTTGCTTTGACATCTAATAGGGAATGGCTGCTTAAGATGTTCTATAAGAAAATAATTTTTTTTATTTAAGGGTTTGGTTATTCGTATATTCCCTGATTTAGCTAGGGAAACTCAAGAGAATCAAGAGAAGGAAAGAGTTTCTTCTTCTGAGGCCGGGGGTCTTAAACCTGGGATGTTTCTTTTCTCTCTCGTTTCCCTGCAAATCTCTGGTCAAGCACCAGTCAGTTAGTTACATTTCTTATGAACCCTCCCAGTTAGTTGCCTTTATTAGTACTCGCGCATCTCTAACTCTCTGACAAGTGCTGCAACTCCGTAGCTTGTTTAGGCTGGCTGTTGTGCCTGAGTTTCTTCTTTTGAGTCAGTGTTTGTTTTCTGTATTGAGACTTTCCCTTACTAAGGACTTGAGTAGGGGGCAGTTATTGGGGGGGGGAGTTCCTCGTTTATTTTTCTTCATTTTTGTTTCCTTTATAATTTCAACCTGCCTTCTACATTTCTGTACAGGTTTCTTGTCTTGGTACTTATTGTAAACTTTTAAATTAAAACAAAACAAAACTGAAGAATAGCAGTCCCATGACCGATCCCTGAGGCACTCCACTACTCACCCTCCTTTCTTCCGAGTGAGCTTCCTTTGCCACCACTCTCTGTAGCCTGTCAGTCAATCAGTTCTTGATCCAGTGCACCACCTTGGGATTCATTCCCAGGTCACTCAGTTTATTCATAAGCTTCTTCTGAGGAACAGTATCAAAGGCTTTGCTGAAATCTAAGTAGACCACATCTAGTTCTGTGGTCACGCAGTCAAAGAAATCAATCAGATTTGTTTGGCACTTTCTTCCCTTGGTAAATCCATGTTGCCTCGGAACTCACAACCCATTGGCTTCCAGACAAAACACTATCCTTTCTTTCAGCAGAATCTCCACTATTTCCCACCACAGAGGTAAGGCTTACCAGCCTATAGTTTATCACCTTTTTTCTGTTGCCATGTTTGTGAAGAGGGACCATGTCAGCCCTTCTCCAATCTTACGGTCCCTCCGAAGCCTCCAAGGATCTATTAGACATATCATATAAAGGTCCTGCCAAAACCTCCCTGAGCTTCTTCAGGTAATATCTTTTCATAGAACTAACTTGATACATTAGCTTTCAAAGCTTAAAGCCTTCTTTCTCAGGTCGTGACCGTACGAGCAACAGATGATTCAACTTTGTTTCCTTCTTAGAATAAATAAAGGCAGCACAAAAATAGGGAAATAACTAAGCTCTCTGTTAGTGTTTGATTTCTATACATTCCATATTAATTTTTTATTTCTAGGCTTTTAAGTCAATTAAGGAAATAGAAGGGATTTTTTCATCACAAGGTTCAATTGGGGATTTTTATCATTAACCCCTAACCATACATTCATTTTAGGTTTTACTTCTCAGTAAACTATAATACATAAAATAATCATGTAAAATATAGATAATAAACTTAAGGGACTTTATATTGGTTAAAGTATCCCTATTCCAGTAGCAAATTTAAGTATCGAAACAACTCATCAATACTAAGACGCAGACAATACTAATACTGGCTAAAAAAACCTCTACCCGAACTCTCATCATTCATCCTCCCTATGATTAACTTATCTCTTAAAGATGGGTACTTACCACCCACCCTTAAATATGCCAAAATTCGCCCAATCCTTAAAAATAACAACCTGGACAAAAGCTTCCCTAATTCATACTGACCCATTTCAAGTATATCATTTCTGGCCAAACTAATTGAAAAGATTGTCCAAATCCAACTTCAGGATTACATCGACGCCTCAGCCCCCTTTGACGAACAACAGTATGGTTTCCACCCATATCACGGAGTGGAAACACTACTAGTATTATTTGACACTTTGGCAAGAGGAATACTGTAGATGACTCAAAACAAGTGTTCATACTATTATTCCTGGACATCACTGCAGTATTCGATAGCGTGAATCACCTACTAATGCTAAAAAGACTTAATCAGATAGGGATAAATGCAACAGTCCTTAACTGGTTTACCTCGTACTTACATAACAGAACCAAAACAGTGAGAATTAACCAACAAACGTCTACAACATTCAAGCAGGAACAAGGTCTCCCCCAGGTATCCGCCCTATCAGCCCTCCTTTTTAACATTTATCTGCAACCTATCTGCTCAATCTTTGAACGGTTCTGAGTTCATTACCACATTTACACGGATGACATAATGTTATACCTTCCATTCAAGATTCCAAACCCCCCAATGCAATTGCTCTCAGACTGTTTTGACAAAATATCGCAGTGGCTCAAAAACCACAACTTACACATCAACGTCTCAAAAACAGATGTATTATATGTCACCAGAAATCAAAACTATGTACCCCCAACATCATCAGTGCTACAGGATTACGATATTGCAGCAAAAAAGGAGGTTAAATACTTAGGGGTTATACTGGATCAGACCCTCAGTATGGAATCCCATATCAAAAACACAACAAAAAAAATACATTATAAACTTAAGCTACTAAAATAGCTCCATCCTCTGATCCACTTACATGACTTTATATCTGTAATTCAGGCAATCATTACACCCCACTTTGACTTTGCTAACTGTTCTTCAGGGTATCTCAAAACAAAATCTTAGAAGGATCCAGCTAGTACAAAACGTAGCAGCCAGAACAATTCTGAATGTCCGTACCATTGAACATATTACTCCCATACTATCCCAACTACACTGGCTACCAATTTACTGCCGCATAACACTGGTCAACAAATTTTTACAAAAGTCATGTTACTGAAATAAAAATAGTCATTTCTTATTCATTTTTATATGCTGAACAAGAATATGACAGTGAAATTGCAAAGTTGGCTCTAGTTTTTTTGTAATCTACAAGAATTAATGTTTACATCACGAAATTCATGTCAATAGTAAATATAATAGGCCTTTGGTTAATACCTGTAAAAAACCAAGTCATAGACTACTTCTTAGATTTTTTCGCCTGTCTCTTGTACAGCTGTTCAGGAGCTTCTCTGGGGAGTGTCCAGCAGTAGTCAGCCAGCATTGTAGTGGACCATTTTCCCTGGTATCTTTGCTCCATCGTTGCGATATCCTGGTGAAAACGTTCACCCTGTTCATCACTAACCATACCACAGATGTCAGGAAAGAAATCAAGATGGGAATCAAGGAAATGGATCTTTAGAGACATATTGCAGCCAAGTTTCTGATATTGCATCAGCATGTCTTCTACTAGTTCCTTGTAGTTTTCTGCCCTAACATTCCCGAGAAAGTTTGTTGACACTAGGCGAAAAGCATTCCATGCTTGTTTCACATCACCCTGCAGCAAGTTGTTGAACTTTGGTCATCTTTGAAGAGCTCTCGAATCTGAGAACCCACAAAACCTCCCTCTTTAATCTTTGCTTTGCTGAGTCAAGGGAATTTTTCATGCAGGTATCGGAAAGCTGGCGAAGTGCAGTCCATGGCTTTCATGAAGTTTTTTTATCAAACCTGGTTTGATGTGAAGGGGTGGTAGCAGGATTTTGTGAGCCTCAACCATAGCTGGGTGCTGGATATTTTTCTTTCCAACTGTTACATTTTGTCTACGATTCCATTCCTTCTGCACGTAGTGTCAATCCCTTACTTGGCTATCCCACTCACATAAGAAACACATGTATTTTATATATCCCTGCTGCAGTCCCATTAAAAGGGTAACTACCTTCAAGTCACCACAGAGGTGCCAGCTGTATGTTTATGTTTGTTATTTATTTGATATACCGCCCTACTTTGTCAAACAGAGCGGTTTACAATTCACAAACAATTAGAAACAGGCACAGGGCCAGAAAGGAGGAAAGGAAGTTACAATTGTTGATACAATAGAACGAGAGAAAGGATACAGGACTAGACATAGGCGACAGGATCAGACAAGAGGGGAGGGAAGGTCATAGGCCAAGGAAAAGAGGTGGGTTTTTAGGTCTTGCTTGAAGGTGGTGTGATGGGATTCTAAGCGGAGGGAGGTGGGGAGTGAATTCCAGAGTGCGGGGCCGATGAAAAAGAAAGCAGAGGAGCAGGTGGATTGAAGGTGAGCGAGGGAGGGGGAAGGGAGATTAAGGCGGTTAAGGTGGAAGGAGCGGGGAGTGTGTCTGGGGGTGTGGAATGTAATAAGATCTGCCAGGTATTGTGGAGTACTAGTGTGAAGAGCCCTGTGAACTAGAGTAAGTAACTTAAACTGAGTGCGAAAGGAGTGGAAGTCAGTAGATGTTTTAAGTTATCGCATGTCTCTTTCATGTGGACGGCATGCGCTACTGGAATAGATGGAAAACAGTTTCCATTGTTCAAAAGCACAGCCTTCAGACTCAGTTTCGAAGAGTCTATAAATAGTCTCCAGTCTTGTGGGTCATGAGTGATTTTTAAGGCATTCATGAGGCTTTCAATATCGGAACAGAATACCAGATTACTTTCCTTTCCGACTGCGCATAGTACACTGCTGACGTCAGATGGCTTCAGCAGCCGTCTGGCAGTAGTATTGCATTGCATCAGAAAATGATACAATCAACTATGGATGATGTGTGCATGCTGGTATTATGCAATGTGATGCAATATTACATCATTCAAGGCTTATTTGGGATGTTGTTGATATTCTACTGGATAAATTTACACGGTGAAACATCAAAAATGAACTACATGCAATATCTTCAAAACGAGAGCCAATATTTTTTTTTTAATGTTATATTCGTGTTCAGCTCACCAAGATACTACAGATTAGGGCCTTTTAAAGTCAGTAACAATTTTTTTTAAGTTTATTTAATATTTTCCAACCACAACAGTCCACACTCCAACATTAATATGTAACAGCAACCAAAACTGCCACCCTCACCCCCCTCCTCCCCTCCACATCAACAACAACAGCCCCAGCCACCCCCCTCCCCAACCCTCTCCCATCCTCCCCCATCTCCTCAGGGGTTCCACCTAACCACATCTAATACAAGTACCATTCTGTCCATTTAACAACTGTCATGAGGCTGGAGCTAGGGAAGAAACAGCCTTGAAAAAAACTCCTGATTTGCATGAATCTCAGAAAAGGCAGAGAGCGCAGTTCCAGTGTAGCTCAGCTAGAGGGCGCATGAACAGTTACACAGTACCTGAAGCAACGTGCTCAAGCACTGAGCACCTTAATGATAAGTGCTTTCACCTGTCCTCAAACTCACAGCGTGCAAGCCAGAAATCCCTTTATAAGGGAAATCAGATGAGCAGAGGGACAGACCAGCACAGAATCCAAGAGCAAAGGCTCCAGCAAGGAGACCAGCACAGAATCCAAGAGCAAAGGCTCCAGCAAAAGGACCAGCACCGTGACCAGGACCGGGAAGAGCACCGGGACGCGGGAAGGCACGGAAGAGAGGCACCAAGGAGGGTAGCTGACAGAATAACCGACAAGGTCAGAAGGACCGGCAGCACAAGCTCTGAGAGAAGCCTGGAACAAGATAGTTTCCAGCTGCGGCCAGCTCTAGGTGGCAGGAGCCAAAAGGGGCATTCTCTATGGCAGGGGTCTCAAACTCCAGTCCTGGAGGGCCGCAAACCAGTCAGGTTTTCAGGGTATCCCTAATGAATATGCATGAGCTATATTTGCATGCACTGCCCCCATTGTATGCAAATATATCTCATGCATATTCATTAGGGATACCCTGAAAACCTGACTGGTTTGCGGCCCTCCAGGACTGGAGTTTGAGACCCCTGCTCTATGGGATAAAGCCCAGAGAAGCAGCCTGCCTGTTGAAAGAAGTTCTCCAACTCCAAGTAAGTCCTTTGAGCCAAACCATAAAGGCACAAGGAAAGGAGATGCCTTTTACATTGATCCTCTTACCTTGAAAGATAGAGAGGGGAAATCCACGTCTGGTTTTCCTAGCAGCCTGGATTTTGGAGCAGTGCACAAGACAGTTGGTCAGCAGGAAAAACTACGTTGTAAACTGAATCCTGGGCGTGACACTCCTCGGAAGCTAAGGTATGAAAAGCCTTTCATTCTAAAAGGAACTTTAAATGAGGAAAGTCTTATGCCAGTAGATAAACCTCAGTATCATAAAAGAAGTAAAGCTAACTATTTAAAGCCACTTCCTAAAAGTGTTTTAAGAAAGTTTGTCAGATGGCTGCCTAGGGTGAGAACTTACACAATCTTGACGATGCATATATTCATATGATTCTTGCAAGGTATTGTGGGTAATGTAGTTCATTCACTCCCAAACACAGCTGAAGACAATAATTGAGTTGTGTAACCGGTGGTAAAGCCAATAAAATACTTCTTTTATTGATGGGGTTTAATTCACCCAGCACAAGTATGCTTGTTAGCAATATAAATGAGGTTACTTGCTTGCAGTGTTTAAATGGATAACATAAAGTCACAAAGCAAATCAGAAAACAACCTTCAGCTTGTCAGGCAATTAGCTAATGTTTTCTTAACAAATAATTACCAAAGGAAAAAGGCACAAAGAAATAAATGAACTTTGCTTGTTAGGTTAACTTCTGCTTATTTTCCACGCAGATCCCAGCAGTGATTCTCCCTTGCTCACACACACAATCAGGTGCAGCTTTAATTACTATCAATTGACCAGCTGAAACCCTTTAGCTGGCTGGCTGCTACTGTGTGAACCCAAATCCTGCTTTAAGAGCTGTTTGCAGTGGAAATAAAGAACAAAGTTAGGTTTCTTTGTGATGGCTGATGTGTTTGCTCACAGAAAGCTAGCAATAGCATTTAGATAGAGAACAGTCCATGTAATTAATAGTTTCATCTGCTGTATCTCCCCCTTCATCAATCAGCATAGGGTCACTATCATACATTGGCACAGACGAGTCTTTCATTAAGGCACTATCATGAGAATGCTTATTCCCTTGCTGCCATTCTCTATTATAGATAGGGTCTGGATCAGTGTTCATACCTGAGCCTCTCCTGCTATCATAATTCCTCTCTGTATAGCCTGGCCAGTATGTAATCCAGTTCTGATGTCCAGCCTTCCAATCTTGATCCCTGGACACTGGATCTTCTCTCACATACCTTCTGGCATAGGTCTGAAAGTCCTTTCCACGTGCAGTCTTCTCTCTTCCAGGTAGCCACTGGTGATTCCTATCTCTGCCATTCCATTCCTCTGGCTGACTCCAGTCCAATGGACTCTGCTGGCATTTGGAATACCTCCCAGTATAGGTACTGCCTTGGAATCTCCCAGACCTTCCAATGGCCTTTCTTCTCTTCCTTCCAGAGAGTTTCCTTCTCTCTCTATCCGCTTGGCTTGGCTTCTGCTTCTTGAGATGATGTTGGTGCTTGAGCTTGAAGCCGTTGCTGTCTCCTTTCCTGAAGCTGTTATCTGAAGAATAAGCTCTATTCTTATTCTGTCCTAATGTGTGCTCCTCCCTAACACAGCGCAGCTGTGTTGAATCAGGCCATGCCCTTTGAGATGAGTGCTTAGGGATTACCTCATAGCTCTCTTGATTGCACACACGTTTTCTCACTTCAGCCCCTCTCATGGCTGCTGGAAACCTGGTGCATTCTGGGACTGGTAGTCTTTTATGTGAAAACTCTGTTTTCTTGCTTCTACCAGAACTGACAGGTTGCTTGTTCAGAGTCACATCATCTTTTCTATAGCTCCTAACTGAGCTATGATAAGCTTCCTTATCACATACCCCCCTGCTTAAGTTATTACGGACTTGTTTTACTGGTGAAACTTCTTCTCTACAGTCCGTAATACGGGAAAGTGCATCTGCATTCTTGTGTAACTTCCCGGCACGATGTTCAACTTGGAAATCAAACGCCTGTAAGGCCATGTACCAGCGTGTCAACCTGGCATTGTGGTTCTTCATTTGCTGCAACCACTTAAGTGGGGCATGGTCCGTGACCAACTGGAACTTTCTCCCTGTAAGGTAAAACCTTAACGCCTCCACTGACCACTTGATAGCCAAACACTCTTTTTCTATCGTGGAATACTTTTGTTCAGCCGGTGACAACTTCCTGCTCAGGTACATCACAGGATGCTCCTCCCCATCATGGCACTGGGATAGGACTGCTCCTAGCCCTACATCCGATGCATCGGTTTGAACCAGAAAGGGTTTCTTGAAGTCTACTCCTTTCAGTACCGGTCCTGTACACAATTTTTCTTTTAATACTGAAAACGCTTTTTCAGCTTCTGGTGTCCACTTTATCTGGTTTGGACAATTCTTTCGCAGCATATCCGTGAAAATGGCACTTTTCTCTGCGAATTGCGGTATAAACCGGCGGTAGTATCCAATAAGTCCTAAGAAACTTCTTAGTTGTTTCTTAGTTGTTGGAGGAGGAAAATTCCTGATGCTATCTATTTTGCTTAATAGAGGTTTAATTTTTCCTCTTCCCACTAGGTGGCCTAAGTATTTTACCTCCCTATTTGCAAAGGCACACTTCTTCGGGTTTAAAGTGATTCCCGCTTGCTTCATAGAGCACAAGACTGCCCTGATCCTCTTCAAATGCTCCGCCCAGGTGTTACTATGGATTATGACATCATCCATGTATGCAAAAGCATAACTTTGGTGGGGTCGAAGTACCTGATCCACTAACCTTTGGCAGGTAGCCGCTGCTCCATGCAGTCCGAAAGGCATCCTCTTGAACTGGAAAAGGCCAACGGGGGTGCTGAACGCAGTCTTCGGCTTCGACTCCCTGGTGAGAGGGATTTGCCAATATCCTTTTGTCATATCAAGGGTGGTTAAGTATTGAGCCTGTCCCAGCTGGTCCAACAGCTCCTCAATTCTTGGCATTGGATATGCATCAAAAACTGATATGGCGTTTACCTGCCGGAAGTCAATACAAAATCTTAAGGATCCATCAGGCTTCGGCACCAGGACTATGGGGCTATTCCAGGGACTCTTTGACTCTTCTATTACCCCCATGTCCAACATCTCCTGGACTTGTGCCACTACCTCCTGTCTTTTGGCTTCAGGCAAGCGGTATGGCCTTTGACGAACCAATTTCCCAGGTGGAGTTATTATTTCATGGGCCACCAAATGGGTCTCCCCAGGTATGAGTGTCAACACATCTGGGAATTCCTTAAGCAACTTCCTAATTTCTTCCTGTTGTACCATTGTCAGGTCCTCACCTATTTGGGGCTCTGATTTTTCTTTACAATCAGATACCTGGGGTCCCAAATCTTCCTCTTCACTCACCTCCCTCTCTCGGGCACAGGTGGCAGCTAAGCTTTTAACCCCTTTGATATCAGTAGAACCAAAGCCTTTGGCTCCACGTTCAGAATTCTCTAGGGATGTGACCTCCTCCACAGGTGGAAAACCCAGCCTCTCACAGATCAATTGGGCAATTTTGTCTCCTGTCTTCACATGATACTCATTCTGTCCAAAGTTAAACAACAGAACTTTAATATTGCCCCTGTAATCAGGATCAATTACTCCCGCACCCACATCAATGAAATATTTAAGGGCTAATCCGGACCTTGGGGCTACTCTCCTATAACATCCAATTGGTATTTCCACTTGGAGACCGGTGTCAACCAGGGCTCTCCCTTGGCTAGGTACAGTCACATTTTCTATGCTGCACAGGTCAAACCCAGCAGACTGAGGGGTTGCCCGCTTAGGAGCTTGGGCCTTCTCAGAGACCTTATGGTACTTTAGGACGAATATCTGCTTTGGGGTAGCTTGGTCTTCTGGATGCTTAACCATCTTTTTAGCTGGGGTCTGAGGACTTCCAAATTAAGGCCCGGGAGCTACTACCATTAAACCGGCTTCTCCCCTTTACAATCCAGCACTACCCACAATGCCCCTTGCTTGATTCGAAAAGCGTGGTGATATTTTTGGAAGTCAGGGAACTGAACCCCACCCCTACATTTTTTTGCTTTCAGTTTCCTAGTAGCTATCCTAGGCGTCTTATTCTGCCACAGAAACCTTATTAACTGGCGCTCAATCGAGTGATAAAATTTCACCGGGAATTGCATTGGAAGCATTTCAAGCAAATAATTTACCTTTGGCACCAGTACCATCTTAATTGACTCTAATCTACCCCACCAAGACAGGAGTAGGGGGGACCATCGCTCCGTAAATGTTTTTACCAAATCCTCTATAACCTTGATATTAAGGTGGATAGTCTCCTCCAACTCACTGCTAAACCTCACCCCCAAGTATTTGACATCCTTTGGCACCCAGACAAAAGAGTAGGGTTCAATTACATGTTCTCCTGTTCATGGGAAAAGCCACCGACTTCATCCAATTGATTTTGTACCCCGACAGACTAGAATATCTTTCAATTATGTCCAATATTCCCCCTACTGACTGAGGTTGAGCGAAGAGGAGGAGATCATCCGCGAAAGCTGACACTTTGACTTCCAAGTCCCTTATCTGAATCCCCCTGGTTTCCTGTGACTGCCGGATCAGCAAGAGCAAGGGCTCTAAAGCTATGTTAAAAAGCAGTGGGGAAAGTGAGCACCCCTGCCTCGACCCCCGATGTAAAGAGAGGGGAGCTGAGGACACCCCATTAACCAAAATTCGCGCAGTGGGGTTGGAGTAAAGTATCCGAATATACCGGATAGATTTCTTTCCAAATCCGTACCATTGTAACGTTAATGCCAAGAAACTCCACTCCAGCCGATCGAAAACCTTTTCTGCATCGAGCGAAAGGCCCACTACCGTCTCCTCCCTAGATTCCATCACCGAGAATAAATTTAACAGCAAGTGTGCATTATCTGAGGTTGCTCGTCCGGTGACGAATCCACATTGGTCCACGTGAATCAACTCGGGCACAACGTTCGCCATTCTGCGAGCCAGAATAGTCGAAAAAAACTTATAATCAGCATTTAACAGCGATATAGGTCTGTAGTTCCCTACCTTTGTTACATCTCTCCCGGGTTTACTTAAAACAACTATCACCGCCTCGCTAAAGGAGCCTGTATCTGGCATTTGAGCCTCCAAGCACGCGAAAAACTCTAACATGTACGGCGCTATATCTAGCATAAAAGCCTGGTAGAATTCCATAGGGATCCTGTCTGGGCCAGCAACTTTTCCTGTGGGCGCAGATTTCAACACATCCAGTATCTCCTTAGTCAAAATATCCCTGTCTAAATTGTCCTTTTGCTGCTCTGGCACGGAAGGATGTTCCACTCGCTCTAGTAATGCCGCAAAGGCTTCCTTACTTGCCTGCCTCTCAGTAGCATACAACAGCTCATAAAATCTCTGAAATTCTTCTACGATTCCTGAATTCCCTACAACCGCCTCTTGGTCATCTCTAACTATAACCTGTACATTGGTTTTCCTCGCTCGAGGCTTCAAGGTGTTTGCTAGCAAACTACCTGCCTTGTTGCTTTCTAAGTAGCATCCTGCCCTTTGATGGGACAGAATTTGCAGCGCCTCCTCACTTAATATTTGATTATACTGACATTGCTACTCTTCCCCAGCACTATTCAAGACCTTATCTAGGTGGCGCGTGAGGTCCACTACCTTCGCACCAGGCAGGCATGTTACCAGGCGATCCTCACGTCCACCCGCCACCCAGCTATCTACATGCCTAATGATCGAATCAACAAGTATAATGACTGTCCTAACCCTTCCCTCATGGGCACATGGCCCTGGAGAAACTTCCTCGGTGCGAGAGGGTTTTACATCACCTGGAAGACAGGTCCTAGTTACAGGATCACTTCCTGCCACACCAGGGTGATGCTCTCCTGTCACCTGACCTCTCTCCTCCATGGCAACAGGGGTGCTGCCAGACTGGAGGTGGGACTTCAGGACTATATCCCTGTAGGTCTCGTCTATGTACCTCTCTGTCTGTCTTATGTTTTCCAAGTCTGCTACTTTAGCCTCTAGAGAACGGACTTGTTCCCTGAGAGCAAAGAGCTCATTGCACCTAGTGCACATGTAAGACCTCTCACCAACTGGGAGAAAATCATACATGTGACACTCAATGCAAAAGACTGGAAATCCCCCATCCCGCTGCTGGACTGCTGTCTGCATCTTAGTTTTAGGTTTGTGTCTAGATCTTTAAGTTCTTACTTACTAGGGGTTGCTATGGGTATTTATACCAATAAAACTGTACCTAATACGTTTAATATACCTTGTTCACCTGAAGCTTAATTAATCTCAGGTCCTTAGTGTATGACTGATTTGGGTAATGAGCTTCCCCTGAAAGCATCTCCTGTCTTTTAAGATGTGTAAGTACCTATAAAGTTATGATTATCCCAGGGGTGGGTGGGAAATAACACTTATTAAAAGAGGGCTGCAACACAGTACCCTGTCTTGTGCAAGGTCCCACATTAGGAACCACCACACAGGAAAAAGATTTAGGCGTCATTGTGGATACCATGTTAAAACTCTCGGCCCAGTGTGCAGCGGAGGCCAAGAGAGCAAATAGAATGCTAGGTATGATAAGGAAAGGAATGGAAAATAAAACAAAAGATATTATAATGCCTCTATATCGTTCCATGTTGAGACCGCACCTTGAATATTGTGTGCAATTCTGGTCGCCGTATCTTAAAAAGGATATAGAGATTTTAGAAAAGGTTCAGAGAAGAGCCACCAAAATGGTAAAGGGGATGGAAGGATACTCCTATGAAGAAAGGCTAAAAAGGTTAGGGTTCTTTAACCTGGAAAAGAGATGGCTGAGGGGAGATATGATAGAAGTCTATAAATTAATGAACGGAGTGGAACGGGTAAACATAGATCGATTGTTTACCTTATCAGAATATAGAAAGACTAAGGGACATGCAATGAAGCTAGAAGGTAAACTATTTAAGACTAATAAAAGAAAATATTTTTTCACTCAACGTGTAATCAAACTCTGGAATTTGTTACCGGAGGATGTAGTAAAGGCTGTTAGTGTAGCTGGGTTTAAAAAAGGTTTGGACAAGTTCCTGGAGGAAAGGTCCATAAACCATTATTAAGAAGGGACCCAGGATATCAATGCTTGAACCAATACACACATTGTGGAACCTATGTCCCTTGGGGAAACTGCTAGGTACGTATGACCTATATTGGCCACTTTTGGAAACAGAATACTGGGCTTGATGGACCTTGGTCTGACCCAGTATGGCATATCTTATGTTCTTATGTTCTTAAAAAAGACCCGCCAAGGGAAAGGATCCTTGGTTTCAACCTCAGAAATTCCTTCCTCCTTAACTGGGTATCCCTAGCAAGATCGGGGAAAATTCGAACATATGAACCCAAAAATTGCACACTGAACTTTCTAAAATATGACCTTAAAATTAAAGATTTATCTGATTCAACAGCCAGCATAACCAGGAGAGTGGTGCGAGCTGTAACCAGCTCCAAGGAGCTCTCCAAGAACCCAGTGAGGTCTCCAGACACTATAGGAGACTCATCAAGTGCCTCCTTATCCCCTCAGCCAACCCCAAGATATTGCACCCTGGTCAACGGTGGTAGGTGCTCCTAAGAGATCTTCAAAACCTCACGGAAGTACCTACGAACCATCTCCATTGGGGAACACACGGGAGATCTAGGAAAATTAATCAGTCTCAAATTGTTCTTCCGAACTTGATTCTCCAGATATTCCAATCTCCTAGAGGACACATTTCTATCTTTAATATGGGCACCGTGCAACTCACAGAGTTGCTCCCGCTGAACTCTAGAACTTTCTTGAAATTGAGTACGAAGAAAAACAGTTTCAGTACTTACTAACGATGAAATAGACGCCAAGGAAGAATTCAAAGTGGATATTGCATCCCATAGCACCTCCAGCGTAACCTTTTGGGGCTTCACCAACAATCAGCACCTCCAATAGGTATCAAAGGACTGCCTGTCTGGGACAGGTCGTCCCCCCACGAAGACAATCCCTCTGATCTCTCTCTTCCTCAAGACGGCAAAAACAGAAGTGTACCAACCGCTACGGAGCCCTCTGTACTCCCCTGAAGGTGCGTACTAACATTCATGCCACTGGGAAGCACTCCCGAGGCCTCTGAAACACTTCCGGGGCATGGCAGGGGAGCCCGTTGCTCAGGGGAACGCACTACCCCTGACGTGCTCAGATCCACACTACTCGCCAGACCTGCCCAAGATGCTGATCCAGCCCCGAGGATCTCAAAACCGCATGTCCGAAGCGTTCTCTGTCTGGCCAAGATGGTCTGAGCCTCACTCGAGGGTAAGGAGGCTTGCTTGCGCTTCCTACGACCCATCTCCACCTCTGAAAGAGCAATTCATCACGATTCAGAGCGCCCTACCAACAGCCGTATCACTCGTGGCTGATCACCGCGGCCATCTTGCCTCCAGATTCTGTTGTTTAAAGGGATCCACTGTCTGTCCCATGCCATTTTGAATTCCGTCACTGTGTTTGCCGCCACGACTTCAATCAGGAGGGCTTTCCAAGCATCCACCACCCTTTCAGTGAAAAAGTATTTCCTGACATTGCCTTTCAATTTACCACCTTGCAGCTTCATGTTATGCCCTCTAGTTTTACAGCTTCCCCGTCTTTGGAAGAGGTTTGTTTGTTGATTATTTCTCTTTAAGTATTTAAAGGTCTGAATTATATCTCCCCTATCCATCCTCTCCTCCAAAGTGTACATATTTAGGTCTTTTAGTCTCTTTTCATAAGGCTTCTGATGCAGGTTCCAAATCATTTTGGTCGCCTTTCTCTGAACATTTTCCAGTCTTTTTACATCCTTTGCAAGGTATGGTCTCCAAAACTGAACACCGTATTCCAAGTGAGGTCTCACCAGTGACTTATACAGTGGCATTGGTACCTCTTCCTTTCTGCTGGTAATTTCTCTTTGTATGCAGCCCAACATACTCCTGGCTTTTGCCACCGCCTTGTCGCACTCTTTTGCCACCTTGAGATCTACAGAAATAATCACACCAAGGTTTTTCTCCTGATCTCTGCACACCAACCTCTCGCCCCCTATCGCGTACATTTCCCTTGGATTTCTGCTACCCAAGTGCATGACACTGCACTACTTTGCATTAAATCTTAATTGCCAAGCATTAGACCACTCTTCAAGCTTTTGTAGATCTTTCCTCATGTTAACCACTCCCGCGGGTAAGTCCACTCTGTTGCAAATTTTCGTGTCATCTGCAAAAAGACAGACTTTTCCTTTCAGTCTTTCAGCAATATCACTCACAAATACATTGAACAGTGCCGGGCCCAGGACTTAACCATGAGGCAACCCGTTAATCATCTTCCTTTCATCCGAGTGAGCTCCATTTACCATCACCTTCTGTCGTCTGTCAGTCAACCAATTTCTGATCCAGTTTACCACCATCATAATGATAGAGCTGATTAAATTGGTGGAGGGGTTGCGCTCTATGTTAGAGAGGGCATTGAGTCAGAATGGATTAAAGTTTTGCAGGAAACAAAATTTACTGTAGAATCTCTATGGATTGAAATTTCATGTAAAAAGGGGAAGGCGATGGCAGTGGGGGTGTATTATCGACCGCCTGGCCAGAATGAACAAATGGATAATGAAATGCTCAAAGAAATCAAGGAAGCTAACAAATATTACAGCACAGTAATAATAATAGGTGATTTCAATTACCCCGGTATCGACTGGGTCAGTGTCACTGCAGGACATGCTAGGGAGATAAAGTTCCTAGATGAAAAAAATGACTGCTTCTTGGAGCAGTTGGTTCATGAACCGACCAGAGGGGAAGCCATATTGGACCTAGTCCTTAGTGGAACACCAGATCTGGTGCAAGAGATAAGGGTGTTGGGGCCACTTGGCAATAGTGATCATAGCATGATCACGTTTGATTTAATTAGTGGATGAGGGGTGGTAAGGAAATCCACAGTACTACCTTTTAACTTTCGAAAGGGAGACTATGATGAAATGCGGAAAATAGTTACGAAAAAACTAAAAGGAGCAGTTGCAAAGGTTAAAGACTTTCATCAAGCTTGGGTGTTGTTGAAAAATACTATCTTTAATCGACAACCCGGACTTCTCAAAGATAACAGACTGCCTTACCCAGATGACGAGTTGGTGTCAAAACAACAACCTCGCAATAAACTACAACAAGACCGAAGCATTAATCATCACTCGGAACCAAAGCTTCATACACCCGCCAAATATCAAGATACAAAACACTACTATACCAATAAGATCAGAAGTGAGATACCTCGGTGTTACTCTGGACAACAAACTAACCCTCAAGCCACATATAAACAAGACAATTCAAAAAGTCTACTACAAGATGCGAATCATCAGGAGACTGAAACCACTCCTAGCCCTAGAACACTTTCGTACCGTCTGTCAAGCACTGATAACCCCACTACTGGACTTCTGCAATCCGATATACCTTGGACTACCGAAACAATCCCTCAAACCTCTCCAGCTAGCACAAAACCCTGCAGCACGAATAATATCTGGTACTGCAAGACAGGAGCACATCACACCTACCTTAAAGGACTTACACTGGCTCCCAATCGGTGCACGCATCAGATACAAAACTATCATAAACCTATTCAAGATAAATCAGCACACATCAGCCAACAGCCTGCACACCCTCATACAACCGGACACTAGCACACGTCCTAGAAGAAAACAAACACACAACCGAGTCAGCACCCCAAGTGAATTCAAACACACACGCAAGGACACAACCGACAGAGCACTCTCCATGGCTGCCCCAACAATATGGAACAAGCTACCGGACGATTTGAGGGCAACTACAGACCTCAAGGACTTTAGAAAACAGCTAAAAACCATGCTGTTCATAGAACACTATGGACACATCACATAACCTCAGAGAATGTATAACAGCACGTGATAGCGCCTAAACACTGTATGTATAGAAAATGTTTTTGCATCACTGTATATAGTCCATCTTGTACATAGCTCAAACCACTCTAGCGCACAACACAACACACATTGTACATAGCTCAAACCAATCTAGCACACAATACAACACACACTCAACTAAATTTCTCCCTCACTGCATGCTTAACTCTCTCACTTTACCCGATTGTTTGCTGTGATACCACCTTGATTAATAAGATAAGGCGGTTTAGAAATACTGTTAAATAAATAAAATAAATCTTGGAAGCCCAGATCAGCTGTATTCCACGCTTTAAGAAAAGTGGAAGGAAGTACAAAAAAATGCCAGCATGGTTTAAAGGGTGATGTCAGAGAGGCTGTTGTTGCCAAAAAAGCATCTTTCAGGAAATGGAAAAAAGAGCCAAATGACAAAAACTGGAAACAGCACAAGCACTGGCAGTTAAATGCAAGGCAGGCAAAGAGAATTTGAGAAGAAACTTGCTGCGGAAGCAAAAATGGGTAAAAAAGACTTTTTCAAGTACATTTGTAGCAAAAAACCTGTGAGAGAGTCAGTTGGACCATTAGATGATAGAGGGGTAAAAGGGGCAATAAGAGGGGACAAGCGGAGAGACTGAATGAATTCTTTGCTTCAATCTTTACCAAGGAAGATGTAGGGATGTTACCCATGACTGAAGTGGTATTTAAAGGTTATGCTGCGGAAGAATTGAAAGAAATATCGCTACGCCGGGAAGATGTATTTCAACTATTTGATAAACTGAAGATTAGCAAATCATCTGCACCAGATGGTATACATCCAAGGGTGATGAAAGAACTGAAATATGAGATTACAGACCTGCTATTAGTAATCTGTGAACTATCATTAAAATCATCTGTAATACCTGAAGATTGGAGGATCGTCAATGTAACGTCAATTTTTAAAAAGGGTTCCAGGGGTGATCCAGGAAACTACAGACCGGTGAGCCTGATGTCAGTACCGGGAAAAATGGTAGAAACCATCATAAAGAATAAAATTACTCAGCATGTAGATAGTCATGGCCTAATGGGAGACAGCTGTTAGTATAGCTGGGTTTAAAAAAGGTTTGGACAAGTTCCTGGAGGAAAGGTCCATAAACCATTATTAAGAAGGGACCCAGGATATCAATGCTTGACCCAGTACAAGCATTGTGGAACCTGTGTCTTTTGGGGAAACTGCTAGGTACTTGTGACCTGGATTGGCCACTGTTGGAAACAGGATACTGGGCTTGATGGACCTTGGTCTGACCCAGTATGGCATATCTTATGTTCTTATGTTCTTATGCTTTAAACAAGGAAGATCTTGTCTTACTAATCTGTTATGGTTTTTTTGAAGGTGTGAATAAACAGGTAGACAAAGGTGAGTCGGTTGATTATAGTGTATTGGGCCTTTCAGAAAGCCTTTGACAAGGTCCCTCAGAGACATTTGGCAAAACTAAAAAGTCATGGGATAGGAGTCAGTGTACTATTGTGAATCATGAACTGGTTAAAAGATAGAAAGCAGAGGGTAGGGCTAAATGGCCAATTTTCTCAATGGAAAAAGGTGAATAGTGGAGTACACCAGTGATCTGTGCTGGGTCCGCTGCTTTTTGACATATTCATATATGACCTGGAAAAGGGAATAACAAGTGAAGTTATCAAATTTGCAGATGACACAAAACTATTTAAAGTTGTTAAAACCCAAGAGGATTGTGCAAAATTTCAAAAGGATCTTGATAAATTGGAAGTCTGGGCATCCAAATGGCAGATGAAATTTAATGTGGACAAGTGCAAAGTTATGCACCTGGGAAAGAACAACCCAAACTATGGTTACACGATGCAAGGTTCCACATTGGGAACCACCACCCAGGAAAAAATTTTAGGCATCATCGTGGATAACATGTTAAAACCCTCCGCCCAGTGTGCAGCGGCGGCCAAGAGAGCAAATAGAATGCTAGGTATCATAAGCAAAGGAATGGAAAATAAAATAAAGGATATTATAATGCCTCTGTATCATTCCATGGTGCGACCGCACCTTAATATATTGTGTGCAATTCTGGTTGCCATATCTTAAAAAGGATATAGCATTATTAGAAAGGTTCAGAAAAGAGCCACCAAAATGGTAAAGGGGATGGAAGGCTACTCCTACGAAGAGAGGCTAAAAAGGTTAGGGCTCTTCAACCTGGAAAAGAGACGGCTGAGGGGAGATATGTTAGAAGTCTATAAATTAATGAACGGAGTGGAACGGGTAAACATAGATCGAAAGACTAGGGGACATGCAATGAAGCTACAGGGTAAACTATTTAAGACAAATAAGAGAAAATATTTTTTCACTCAACGTGTAATCAAACTCTGGAATTTGTTACCGGAGGATGTAGTAAAGGCTGTTAGTGTAGCTGGGTTTAAAAAAGGTTTGGACAAGTTCCTGGAGGAAAGGTCCATAAACCATTATTAAGAGGGGACCCAGGATATCAATGCTTGACCCAGTACAAGCATTGCGGAACCTGTGTCTTTTGGGGAAACTGCTAGGTACGTATGACTTAGATTGGCCACTGTTGGAAACAGGATTCTGGGCTTGATGGACCTTGGTCTGACCCAGTATATGTTCTTATGTTCCCTCCTCTGACGCGACATCAGAGCAGAGAGGGATCAGATCTGTTGCTGCTACTGCCATTGACTTGCACATCAGGCGCCCCCCCCCCATATCGTTGTCCAGCTGCTGCCTGCTTTTGCGCTGCTGCTGGCGCCGCCATGGAGAAAACAGTGGGTGGCAGCAGCAGGGCAAGAGCAGGCAGTGGCTGGACGGAGGTATAGGGAGGAGGGGGTGCACGTCCAATGTGCAAGTCACACAGGGCTCGATTCTGGCTTGGTACGTGCCTGTGCACAACCCTGAATGTTTTAGCATTAAATCTCAGCTGTCAAATTCTCAACCATTTTTCAGTCTTCCTTTGATCCCTTCTCATGCCATTTACAACTTCCTGGGTGTCTACTCTATGATGGATTTTGATATCATCTGCAAAAAGGCAAACCTTACCCAATAGCCCTTTCGCAATATCACTTACAAAAATGTTAAAAGGAATCAGACTAAGGACAGAACCCTGTGGCACCATCAATGGTAACTTCCTTCTCCTCAGAGTGAGCTCCGTTTACGTCCCACTCAACCAGTTTCAAACCCAGTCAATCACTTTAAGGACCGTCCCCAGGGCACTCTATTTATAAGTCAGCTGTGTGGAATAGTAACAAAGGCTTTACCGAAATCTAAGTATACCACAAGTGGTACTCTCCCTTCATCTAACTCTATGGTCACTTAGTCAAAGAAATTAATCAGATTTGTCTGAAAAGACCTGCCTCTAGTAAAACCATTCTACCTCGGATTTTGCAATCTACTGGATTCTAGAACCCAACCTCATCTTTACTTCCACTTTTCTGTAAAGCAACTACAAGCACCTTTCTTCAGTCCTGTGGAACGACTTGACTCTAAAGAAGCATTGAAAAGGTCAGACAGTGGAACCGTTAGAACTTAGTTTCTTCAATACTCTCAGATGTATCCCATTTGACCCCATTGCTTTGTCTACTTTTAGTTTAGCTAGTTCCTCACGAACTGAATCTTATGAAAATTGCCCAACATCCACCTCACTTCTGTTCCTATTTCTTCATGTTTTCTGAGGTCCTGCTTCTGGTCCTTCATCTGTGAAGCAATTTTGCTTTCCTACTATTACTGCTAATCATTTGTATGTTGCTGCAAGGCGTATGCAATGCTATATACATTTAGATATAAGACACAGTCCCTGCTCATCGGAGCTTACAATCTAATCAAGACAAAACATGTTGAGGCCAATTCCACCCAGGGCATGTCCGGCCCATCCGGACATCCAAAATCTGGATGGTCCGGCTGTGCACCCGATTCTGCACTCACAAGATCAGAATCAGATGCACCGGGCCTGGACGGGCAAGACGTGACCCAATTTTGGCATGTCTAGCCCCCTCCCCATACAAATCAACCAAGGTGCCTTCATGGAGCCCCAGTTCCATAGCATCCATCTCGCCATAGCATCACGGCGACAGCACATAATAGTGCCCGACAGCCCCTGGACTAATACCGGACCCCCATCCTTTATCACTCATGTACATAACAATGTAATGTAGCTCATGTTGTAAATAGCCCAGAACAAATCAACGCCAACTTACACACAAACACACACTGTATAACACCGCATGAGAACACAAATGTCAATATAATTCAATTGGTTGCTGTGTACACGGCCTTGATTAAAGCAGAGGCCGGGATATAAGTTCTTTTAAATAAATAAATAAATAAATCAAGACGCTATGCAGGAGCCCCGATTGGGCCAGCAAGCCTTGTAACATTCCATTTCCTTGCCGCCCAACCCCTAATCGGGCCTGCAAAGGCCAGGATCGGGTCGCAGGGAACCCCATGGTGCTGCATGCCTGTCCTTTTGTCCCCTCCATAGCTGTCCGGCAATGTCGGGGGGACTTATTCCACTTCCGAGGTAGAATAAGTCCCCTGTCTAACTTGGTTCCCATGGATGTGCAGGGCAGCAACTGGAATCACCCTGTATATGCAGGGTCAAGGTCATGCCTCCAGCCTGCCCCCTCCTGCCCCCATCCACAGCTCTCCGCACTTCTCCTCTTTATATTAAGAAGGGACCCAGGATATCAATGCTTGACACAGTACAAGCATTGCGGAACCTGTGTCTTTTGGGGAAACTGCTAGATACGTATGACCTAAATTGGCCACTGTTGGAAACAGGATACTGGGCTTGATGGACCTTGGTCTGACCCTGTATGGCATATCTTATGTTCTTATGTTATGTTCTTATATGCGGGGAGCTTAGGATCCAGCACTGGGAGCAAGCATTTAGCAGGGATGTATGTCCAAAATAGACCTACATCCCCGCTAAATGCTGGTCAGAATCTACCCTATAGTGAAAACGGGGACTGGAGTATGGTAAGATACACATAAGTAGTGGACAAGAAAGTGAGGAGTAACAGGATCCAAAAGCAGCTTCAAAGAGGTGTGTTTTTAGCCTGGATTTGAATAGGGCTAGAGAAGGAGCCCAACACACATACTCATTTTGTTCCAGGCATATGGAGCAGCAAGATGGAATGAATAAAGTCTGGAGCTGGCAATGGCAGAGAAGGGCACAGTAAAAAAGGAATCTGCCAGAGAAGCGGAGTTCCCGAGGAGGGGTGTAGAGTGAAACAAGAGTGGAATGGTAGGGAGGAGCCGCAGAATGAATGCACTTGTAGGTCAGTAGGAGAAGTTTGAACTAGATGCAGAAATTGATAGGGAACATGAAGTGACTTGAGAAGAGGAGTTACATGAGCATAGGGACACTGGTGGAAGATAAGCCATGCAGCTGGGTTTTGAACAGATTGAAGGGGAGAGAGATGATTCAGAGAGAGACCAGAGAGGAGCAGATTACAATAGTCAAAGCAGAAGGTGACTAGTGAGTAGAAAGGATTGGACGAATTTTATTGATCTTATAGAGAAATAAGCGACAGGCTTTAGACACCTGTTGGATGTGTCTAGAGAAATAGAGAGAAGAGTCAAAGATGACCTAAGGTTGTGAGCTGAGAAAATGGGGAGGAGTGTAGTTTCATCCACAGAAACAGAGAAGGGAGGAAGTAGGGAGGTGAGTTTAGGGGGAAAGTTAAGGAGTTCAGTTTTGGTTATGCTCAATTTCAGACAGCAGCAGTGAGACATCCAGGCAGCAATGTCGGTTAAGCAAAAAGAAATCAGGGACTGGATTCCTGGAGAGATTTCAGGCGCAGAAAGGTAGATCTGAGAGTCGTCAGCAAAAGGATGGTACCGAAAACCATGAACGGAAATAAGTTCACCAAGTGACTGAGTGTAGAGAGAGAAAAGGAGAGGTCCCAAGATAGAGCCCTAAGATACACCGACTGAAAGTGAGATGGGGGCAGAGGAGGATCCACCAGAATGTACAATAAAACCACACTGGGAAAGATAAGAAGAAAACCAAGACAGAACAGAGCCCCTAAATCCAAGCAAGGACAGGGTATTTAGGAGAAGGTGATGATCAACAGTGTCAAAGGCAGCAGAAAGGTCAAGAAGGAGGAGGATTTGAGTAAAGGCCCTTGGATTTGATGAGGAACGAGTCAGTGGAGACTTTGGCAAGAACTGTTTCTATGGAATGTAGAGGACAAAAGCCAGACTGAATCGAGAAGGGCTTGAGTGTTTCATGGGACCGGATGGGATAAACCCTAGAATACTGAGGGAGCTTGGAGACGTTCTAGGAGCTCTACTGACTGACTTTTTCAATGCCTTGTTGGAGTCCAGAGTGGTGCCAAAGGACTGGAGAGAGGCTCATGTGGTGCCTTTACACAATAGTGGAAGTAAGGATGTGGTTGAAAACTACAGGCCGGTTAGTTTAACTTCGGTGGTGAGTAAATTATTGGAAACGCTGCTGAAAGAGAAAATAGTGAGGTTTCTGGAGTCCAGCGGATTACAGGATCCGAGGCAGCATGGATTCACCAGAGGCAGGTCTTGACAGACAAATCTGATTGACCAGGGAGTTGGACCGAGGGAGAGTCCTAGATGTGGTGTTTTGGAGCACAATTTTTTCAAGTATTTTGGTTTAAAAAGGGAGACTTGCTATTGGTCTGTAAGAGGTTGGTTGATTCATATCATTTGCAGTTCCCTTTTTTACTGGTCAAATGGAAGCCATTTTGAATTCAAGCGGTAAGTAACCTTGCTGTAAAGAGAGATGGGCTATTTTGCGTATTGTTGGAGTGAGCTCATGTCTTGCAATCTCGATCGAGTTGACAGGTCAAGGCTTATCATGATGTCTTCTATATGTTCAAGTGTAGGTAGTGAAAATATTTTCCAGATGTGTAGTGGGTCTGGAGGATTTGGGTTGTAAATAATTTATGCTGTTTTTGTTAGGAGATGTTAGAGTTAAAAATAGTTTGCCATATCTTGACTTGATAGATGTGTTTCCACAGGGACGGTTGTAAGATTTTTGCTTTAGTGTAATATTCTCTCTTTGTAAGGTGGCTGCATGATATTCTTTGAGTTTGTTTTTGCACGATGTAAAATTATCTGAAGTTTTTTTTTTTTTAAATTCTTTATTTTCGTTTTATAACTACAAAGGAAAAGGAAGACATACAGCTAAAAGACAGATACAGAAAGTGTAATACATACACCAAAGTAAACCCCTGCCACCCCCCTCCCCCCTGCTTCTTCTCTAGAAAACTAATCATTCCCGAAGCGGGCGTGTACGTACATTATTGTGTTACAAAACCTAACGGTGATCTGAAACATGATGAGTGCACATTATACAGGCATGTTGGAACAATGAGCAGATTGTACATAATCATTAAGCATCTGCCATTTAGACAAGCGAGAGTGAGTTTGGGCATGGGGAATAGCTCTCCGAGGTATCTGCTCATATTTACTATATAAGCAGACGAGGTTCCACCATTCATTGGCAGTAAGTCGAGAGCTATCCTTCCAATTCCTCGTGATTAAGCATATGACTATACCCAGCATGAAATCAAGGAGAAAGCGACCCTTCTTAGGAAGAGAGGGGACCTCCGCCACAGAGCGGAGTCCCACGGTCTTCCAAGAGAGAGGCTCGTGAAGGTGTAAGATAAATTGAATACAACCCCAAACCCGCCCCCAATAAACCTGTAGTTGAGGACATTCATAAATAACATGAGCGAAGGTTCCCACAGCAGTATGGCAAGACCAACACTGGTCCCTAGCAGTGATGTTCCATTTGGCTATTTTTTCCTGGGGTATAAAAGCATCTGTGTGCAAAAAGGAAGAGAGTTTGGGTAACAGAGGCAGACCGGGAAACCCGCACTACTTTGCTCCAGAAAACGCTCCATTGCACAGGGGTTAAAGTGGTTTGCAGTTCACGCTCCCAGGCTTGTTGGGCTCTAAAAGTGGCCGTGTCTGTACCCTGACATAATATTTTATAAAAGTTAGAGGCTACCCCATGTGTACGACTAATAGAGTGAACTATCTCTAATAGCCCGTCCTCAGTAGGGGCAGAGGGCGGCTTTCCAACGAGCTGCAGAGAAAAGCTGTTGGGGTGTCCAGATCCCCCTTGAGTACCAGGGTTTCCATGCTATCGTTCTATTTAGGACTTGAATTCTGGGGTTATTCCATAGCGGGAGTCCGTCCTGAGGACAGACGTTCGGGCCCAGTGATAGAATGAGAGTGTTAAAGGCCGCAAGAGTATAACTCTGGCAGAGTTAACAGGGCTCTATCAAAGAACCAGGCCCCCGAATTCCCTTGGGGTGCAGTAGTGTGTTATTGAAAGGAAATAGCAGCGTGATCTGAAATATGTTGGGAGTGAATCTTTGCAGTGTCCACCTGAGGAACTAACAGTTTTGATATTAGAAAGAAGTCTATGCGAGACTGGGATTTGTGAGGGGAAGAGAAGAAGGTGAAGTCAAGCTCAGTGGGGTGTAGTAACCTCCATAGATCAACTAAAGCAAGATCTTTGATCAGGGAGGTAAGCGTGGTGTGAACTCTTGGGGGGACCACTTGTCCTAGGCGGCTGTTTGTCAATCAGGGGATCAAGGACTAGATTGAAATCCCCCCCAATTATCAATGAAGTATTAGCAGAGGCCTGCGCAACCTGAGCAATGGTAGCAAAAAAGGCAGGGTCATCCACATTAGGAGCGTAAAGGCATATACATGTAACTTCAAGGCTACCTATCTTGAGGTGAACTCTGGACCATCTACCTTCTGTATCTGAGCTAGTCGCTATAATAGTAGCATGCAAAGATTTCCTAACCAGTACGGGAACCCCACATTTCTTAGAAACGGCTGGGGAATAGGCGGCCACCATGTAAGGTTTAATATTGAGTTTAAGAGTTTCCTTCGAATTTAAATGCGTTTCTTGGAGAAAAATCAGATCCGCAGCTTCCTGACTTAGGTAGCTTAGGATTTTCTTCCGTTTTATCGGATTATTGATTCCTTTTACGTTCAATGAGAAAATCTTACATGGTGCCATCAATCGGTAATAGACATTTTAGGTAAGGGCGCTTGAAAACATACAACATAATCAGAATCTGTGCAACAATGACATAATCACCGAGTATGCTGGCTAATACACCCCATATTGAAAAGTATGTACCAAAGTATCTTAGAGAAGAAGCAAAACCCCCAAAGAATATGGCGACCAGATGTCTGCGGGAGGAGGCCCTAGAGAGGAAATAGAAAGACATGAAAAAAAGGAAAAGAAACACCAGAGTCCATAATTAACACTGTCTCTGATACTCATCGAGGCTACTGTGGGTAGATGGAGTCGGGTCACAGATATCATCAAAGTAAGGCAAACAAACTGCCCTCGCCAGACTCTTTGCTGGGTTGCGGCAGATCCAATATGGCAGGTACAGCGGATATGAGAATACTTGCAGGAATATTCTGGAAGTCAGCGCATCAAGTCGGCTTCTTTGGAGTCCAAAAACTCCGCTAGTAGATCAGGGTCCTCAAATGTTCTTGTCTGATTGTGAAGCGTGACTCGGAGCTTGGCCGGGTACATCAGGCCATAGCGTGCTTGTAGTTGTTGAAGCCTCGGCCGGAATTCCAGAAAGCGCTTTCGGCGGTCGACCGTGGGTTTAGCCAAGTCAGGATAGAAGGAGATCTTGTGGCTCTCAAACTCCATATGGCCCTTTGCCCGAGAGGCACTTAGAATTTGCTCCACGTGTTGATATCTCAAAAGTCGAAAAATGATAGGCCGCGGGGTCTTCCTGTTGAGCGTTATGCTTGTGGGTACACGATGAGCGCGATCGATCTCCAAATCTTTGGTAAAGGTGATTTGGAGCAGGGAAGGGAGGGTTTTGCATAAAAATTCTTTCATGTCTCCCGATTCCGCTCCCTCCGGTATGCCCACGAGTCGTATGTTGTTGCGGCGCGCTCTATTATTGCCATCTTCCACTTCTTTCTGCAAGGCCCGCACCTGACGTTCAACTTTGTCGAGTTTGGACAACCGGGCCGCATGGGAGTCCAATATGCTCTCCATTTTGTCCTGACGCGAAGAAAGCCCTTCTAGCTTGCTTTGCAGCACACCAAGATCTTCCCGCAGCGCTCGGAGTGCTTCACCGTTTGATTGCACGAGGTTTTTGACCCCTCTAATCTCTGCGAGGATTTCCTGCTGCATTTCGGGGCCCTCGCGCAAGGCCAGCCCCTTCTGCGGGGACGGGGGTTCAGTTTTGGAACGTTTGCCGTGAGAAGCCGCTGGAGATCCAAATTCCAGGCGCGTGGGTTTGGTCCCCGCCATCTCACCAATGTGCCCCGGCAAGATCAGAGTAGAAGTTCCAAGTATGTCCGGTGTTAATTCAGGATTCTGAGTAGGCCTCTCGGGAGCCTCAGCGTTATGCGACCATCCCGCTGGACATCAGGCTCCGCCCCATCAATTATCTGAAGTTTTTGAATTTCTCCATTTTCTTTGGATCTAAGTGCACGCTTCATATTCTTTAAATGTATTGTATAACAAATTGTTATTCTCTGCCTTTTTTTAGGTGGGATTTTTGTGATATTAAGGCTGCTTGGATAAAATGTTGTTCCAAAGTTGCACAAGCATATCAATGTCATTAGGAGTCGACTGCAGAGTGGGTAGTACTTTTACTAGAAGTTCTTTTTTACCTAGGTGAAGGAATCCACGAATAGAGTGTGATTCATGCAGGAGATGGTTCTTTTTAATTATACACTGAGGTTAGAAAAATGAGATAAGTTTATGATCCGACCATGGAACATCAACAATACTTGGTGTTGAGGTATTGTGGTCCTTTAGAATGCCCTGGGGAAGGAAAATCATGTCAAAGGTATTTCCTCTCTCATGTGTGGGTTGATTAACAATTTGAGTATAGTCTAAATAAATAAATAAATAAAGTGCTTCAACAGCATCCAGAAAAGCTTTTGCTTTGTTTGTTGTTGTGGAGGCAAGGTGAAGATCACCAAGAAGGGCAAGGTAGTTGTTCTGAGACCTATGCTTGAGTATTTCTTCTACTAATATGTCTAATTGTTCTGAACTTGCATGGGGTGATCGATAGGCAAGAATAATGGTTATTTTTCCATTTGTTATTGCTATTGTATCAAGTTCTTTCTCCAGGAACAAGCAGGAAGTAAGTCCTCACATATGGATGATGTCAGCGCCAACAGAGCCCCGCGCAGAGCATTTCCCCAACTTTCAAAGAAAGCCTTGTGGGAATGCTACCACACATTCATGGTCCAAGGGTGTCATCTTGTTCAGTCTCCTTTTTTCCATGGAACCCAACAAATGTAGTCCTCTGCTTCCCTGCAAAACGTTCTTAAAATACTTCAAATCTCCAGTTTGCGTATCGGTTCCCTTCCCACCTCGATCTGGCACCTTTGGTGCCATCCTCGGCTCTCTTTTCCCTTTTTTTTCTTCGAGGTTCCTCCTCGACTGGCCTTTGCACCATTTTATGCCTGGGGGTCATAGACCCTGGCTGGGTGTTCTCCCACCATGACTCCCTGTGGATTCAAGAAGTGCAACCGCTGCAGTCAGACTATTTCAGTTACCGATACCCATGACTGCTGTCTTTGCTGCTTGTGCCTGGACCACAACAGCTCCACCTGCGACCGGTGCCAGGCCATGACCCCCAAAACAAACAAAAAGTGGTCGGAGTTGCAGGGGAATCTGTTTCCGAGATCTGACTCAGCCTCAGCCTCCCCATCGCTGAGCCCCAAAGCCGGCATTTTCTGTGAGGTCCAGGCATCCTCGGAGTCCTGCAGTGGCAGCTCCTCTGGTGCGGCCCCGGACCCTCCCAAGAAAAAGAAAAAGGTACCGAAGCCTGCTGAGGTGCCTCAAATGAAACCTGCTCGGAGTCACAAAGTCCCATAGTGGGACTTGGGCGACTCCGACCATCGCTCTCAGAAAGTCTCGAGACAGGAGTCCTCGGCTGGCGGAGACAGCACCAGTACCCATGAACCTGTAGTCCTCCAAATGGCAGCTATGGAGCAGAGCATCTCCTCCATCCTGGCCTTGCAGCAGGCATTAATGTCTGGTTTTTCAGCATCATTGGCCTCGACACCGAGCCCCCCGACCTCAAGGGAGTCCCTGGGTGACAAGCTGGGCACTGAGCGCCATCGGCCTCGGGTAAGTCCTTGGCATCTATCGTGGTCTCTGTCATGCTCCTTAGGGATCCGGTCCTCCTCGGCGAGTTTTCAGGAGTCCGACCCCCAGATACTCCGGGGGGCCCCGGTTCCTCTGGACTACCCCCGAGGCTGATTCCTCGATGGTATCCGAATGGGAAACCAAGGACGAGGCCTCTCTGGAGACCTCTCAGCACAGGGATGTCCCCTCTGAGACATCTCCCCCAGAGCTCCGCGCCATTCCCTGCCTGAGGATGTAGCTTTTCATGACTTTGTCCACGACATGACCCAGGCTCTCTCGGTCCAGACAGATTGAGAATAGGATCCATGCACCGAGGAACTTGAGATCCTGCAATATGAGTCTCTTCCCAAGGAGACTCTCATGATGCCAGTTCCATCCATCCTCGAGAGGCTACTCCTCAGGATGTGGGAGAACCCAGCTTCGATGCCGGTGATCAGTCAGTGCCTGGATGCTATCTACCGTGTCTGGAAGGGCCCCGGGTTCCATAAACAGCAACTCCCAAATAACTCCATGGTGGTGGAGTCCTTGATGCAGAAACTGAAGAGCCAAAAAATCTACTCTTTGGTTCCCCCCCGGCAGGGAAGCCTGGGACCTCGATGCCCTGGGCCACAAGTGTTATCAGGGTGCCATGCTCGGGTGCAGGATTCAGGCATAAGAACTGTACATGGGAATTTACATAAAAGGCCTGATCCAGGAGCTCTTGGAGTTCTTGGCGAGCCTTGTCGGGGAACTCCTGCAAAGATTCCAGTCCCTGTCGCAGGCATCCAGGACTGTTCCAAATTACTCTCTAGGGCTGCCTACGATGAGTTTGAGTCTGTGGCCAGAGTGGCAGCCACTGGCATCGGCGCACAGTGCCAAGCATGGTTACAAACCTCGGACCTCAAGCAGTGGGTGCAAGAAAAGCTGCTAGATGTCCCCTGCAATGGTGAGAACTTGTTCAGGAAGCCAATGTCTGATAAGGGGACTGAAATCGAGGCCGAGGTAATGATCCGACAAAGGCTGTCCTGAGGAAAAAGGGATATCACCAGGAAGGGCCCTACCAGCCTTACTCAGGGCAGCAACACCAGGTCTCACAGCCTAAAAATCAGGGACATGGGCCCCAGAAGCCCAAGGCCCCCAAGCCTCAGACACCAGCCCCCACCCACACCAGCCCCCACTCCCTAGGCAGGGCCTCCCCTCTCCCATGAGTCCCACCTCAGCCCACAGGGGGTCGGCTGGCCTCATTTGCCCACAACTGGCTCAGCATCACCTCGGACAAGTGGGTCCTGCAGGTGGTGAGGGAGGGTTACCACCTCCATCTACAGCAGAACCCTCCAGACTTCTTTCCAGGAGAACCATCCTGGCCTGTCCTCCACCAGGCCTTGCTCATTGCAGAACTTGCAGGTTTACTAAGGGACAGGGCAGTGGAGCCTGTACCCCAGCATCTCTGAGGAAGAAGGTTCTACTCAAGGTATTTCCTTGTCCCAAAAAGAACAGGGGCCTCAGGCCCATCCTGAAGCTGTACAGCTTGAACAAATTCCTGGTGAGGGAGAAGTTCAAAATGCTCTCCCTTAGGACACTGCTTCCCTACCTCCACCAGGGAGACTGGCTCTGCTCCTTGGACCTCAAAGGCGCATACACTCACATCCTGGTCAATCCCTCCCACAGACAGTAACTGAGATTCGTGGTGGGGGGGGGGGGGGCAGCACTACCAGTACAGAGTAATGCATTTCGGCCTCGCCTCCTCTCCAAGGGTCTTCACGAAGTGCCTGGCGGTCATGGCCGCCCATGTGCATCTCCAGGGGGCTCACGTCTTCCCCTACCTGGACAACTGGCTCATCAGACGCAGTACAGTCCTCAAGGCCAGCCATGCCACAAGGCTTACAATTCATACCCTGCAGAAGTTGGGATTCATCATCAACTACTCCAAGTCCAGCCTCTCCTCTGCTCAAGACCTGGAGTTCATAGGAGCCCAGCTGGACACTCTGCAGATCAAGACCTTCCTCCCGATAGAGAGGACTCATCACCAGATACAGTTAGTGGAAAAGGTTCAAAGCTTCAGGTCAGTGCCAGCCCACCTGCTCTTCTTCTTGTTAGGTCACACGGCCTCAACGGTTCATGTTATATCCTTGGCTCGCCTGCACATGCAAGCAGCCCAGTGGTGCCTCAGATCCCAATGGACACAAGCCACAGGCAAGCTAAGAGACAGGGTAAGGGTTACCCACTGACCCGTGGCCTCCCTCAACTGGTGGCAGTTCCTGTAACATCTCAGGGCGGGGATGCCTTTCCAAGCACCAGCACCACAAAGGTCCTGACAACAGACGTCTCCCTGGAGGACTGGGCGCACATTGCGAGGGCCATTGTACTCAGGACAACTGGTCCCCAGACGAGTCTCGGTTACAAATCACCCTCCTTGAGCTCAGGGCCATCTTCCTGGCCTTCTGCTACTTCCTGAGCAACCTCTCGGTCCTATGACAATCAGGTTTCCATATTCTATGTGAACAAGCAGGGAGGCACGGGTTCCTACTCCCTCTGTCAGTGCGCAACAGCATGCTCCTGAGTGTGGTGTACGTGCCACGCCAGGACAACGTCCTGGTGGATAGGATCAGCAGGATCCTTCGCCCACATGAGTGGCATCTGGATCCCAGGGTGGCACAGAGGCTCTTCCACCTCTGGGGCAGACCCTGGCTGGACCTGTTCACTTCCCTGAACAATGCACAGCTGCCCAGATTCTGCTCACCTCAGCCACACCACCGCAGGGTGTCAGTGGATGCCTTCCTCGTCTCATGGTCGAGGGGCCTGCTTTATGCAATCCCACCAATCCCTTTATTTTATTTATTTATTTATTTATTTTATTTACAGTCTCTTATATACCGCACTATTCATCATCAGCGCGGTTCACATGGAACAAAATGCTCAGTACATTTAACAAGTATGAGTTTACAGGTAACAGGGCATAAATAACTTGGATAACCAGAGTAACTATTTACAAAACTTACTACATGGAATCATATGCACAGAGGTTTCATAGGAAAACACCAGCCCACTATAGGATTGAATATCAAACTTGGAGTGTTGTTGAAATACCATAAATTTATCTGTTAAATTTTATTGTTGAAATACCATAAATTTAATAGCCAGATGCCTTTTCAAGATCCAGAGCAACCATGCCGCAGTAATCCTGGTTGCTCCCAGGTGGCTCAGGCAACCCTGGTTTCCTCTGCTACTTTCACTGTCAGTGGCACCCCCGGTGGCACTGGGCCATCAGCCAGATCTTCTTTCGCAGGAGGAGGGCTCCCTCCTCCACCCCCAACCTGGCATCCCTGACGTTAACTGCATGGATGCTGAAAGGGTAGCACTGGCCACCTTCAGTCTCACAGACGAAGTGCAAGAGATCCTCATGGCCTCCTGGAAACCCTCCACCAGGAGGGCATA
Source organism: Ichthyophis bannanicus (assembly GCA_033557465.1). Lineage (NCBI taxonomy): Eukaryota > Metazoa > Chordata > Amphibia > Gymnophiona > Ichthyophiidae > Ichthyophis > Ichthyophis bannanicus. Next base: position 1,805,717,866 of record CM066032.1, read on the forward strand.
TGTCTTCAAGTGGAGGAGATTCTCTCTATGGTGTGCAGAGCAGGAGGAGAATCCCTTCTCCTGCCATCTGCAGCTCATTCTGCAGTACCTGTTGCATCTCTCCCACTCAGGGTTGAAATCTAATTCAGTCAGGGTGCATCTCAGCGCCATAGCAGCTAACCATCACCCTGTGGAGGGGAGGACCCTCTCCAGCCAGCCCCACCTCCGCCCACAATCACCAGAGTGGGATGTCGATATGGTGCTCAAGAGACTGCAATTTGAGCCTTTGGCGACTTGCCACCTGAGGTATCTCTCCTGGAAAATAGCCTTCCTGGTGGTCTTGACATCCGCACAGAGAGTGAGTGAACTACAGGCCCTGGTGGTGGATCCACCATATACCAGGTTCTATATGAACAGGGTTGTGCTTTGCATGCACCCGAAGTTCCTCCCGAAGGTGGTGTCGGCTTTTCACTTCAATCAGGAGGTGGTCCTCCCCACCTTCTTCCCACGACCTCATGCTGGTAAGGCAGAGTCAGTTCTGCATACATTGGATTTTAAGAGGGCTCTGTCTTTCTATCTACATAGGACCCAGGCCCACCGAAAGCTCCTCAACTCTTTGTCTCTTATGACTCCAGCAGGCTGGGGCTACCTGTGACCAAGCAAACCCTATCCTCTTGGGTGGTGGACTGTATTGCCCTCGCTTATGAGCAAGCTGGCCTCTCCCTAGAGCACTGATCACTGCTCATCATGTGAGGCCTATGGCCACATCAGTGGTCAACCTACTCTCAGTGCCGGTGACAGAGATTTGTAAAGCTGCCACATACCCAAGCTCTTATCGCCCAATTGCAAGTATCCCATTCCTGGCCAAAATAATTGAAAAAAACATACAACATCAACTTCAAGACCATGTGGATACTCATGCACCCCTAGACCAACACCAACATGGCTTCCGCCCACAACATGGCATCGACACTTTCCTAACAGACCTATTCACAGAATCATCATTGGACTGGATAAACCCTGTCAGGGCTTTGTGCTACTGTTCCTCTACATAAATGCCGCTTTGACTCAGTTTCTCACCACATCATGCTAAACAGGCTAAGTGGCATTAGTCTAACAGACAACATGCTAAGATGGTTCAAGTCATACCTATCCGACCGAACCATGCAAGTAAAGGCTGGCAACTCCAACTCAAGACCCTTCAAGTCAGTACAAGGCATTCCCTAAGGCTCAGCCCTTTCCGGACTATTATTCAATCTATACATTCAACCAATATTCAACTTACTATGGAAATGGAACACACACTATCACCGCTATGCAGATGACATCATGTTCTACCTGCCATTTAACACCAAGAACCCAGACTTCTCAACCATATCAGATGTCTGCAATGCTGTAACAAACTTCCTAGCCAGTGTAAATCTCACAGTAAACCAAAAGAAAACTGAAGCTCTATTCATATTTAGAGATCAAGATTTCAACTCTCCAAAAAAGATAACAACACACGATTCAGAAATACCAATAAAATAAGAAATCAAATATTTAGGTATTTATTAACAGCAATCTCAACATGATCTCTCACATCAAAAATGCATCCAAAGCAGCATACTGGAAGCTAAAGCTCATCAAACCCCTTCGACATCTTCTGAAAGAGATGGACTTCAGATCAGTACTACAAGCCATAGTCACACCACACCTCGACTATGGAAACATCATTTACCAAGGCCTCCCAAAAAATGCTCTATATCTAATCCAACTAGTCCAAAACACTGCTGCCAGAATCCCCACTGCCAACTCAGCCATGCACCATATAACACCAATCCTAAAAAAAACCTACACTGGCTCCCAATAGCACAGAGAGCAAAATATGAAACCATTACTAACACCTTCAAGATACTTCATAAGGGAGGAGTGGCCTAGTGGTTAGGACAGGGTACCACAGGCTGGAGGCCAGCGGTTCAAGTCCCACCTGGGAACAGCAATCTCAGGCTGGAGGGACTGGGGTTTCTAGTCCTATAGGCACTCCTTGTGGCCTTGGGCAAGCCACTCAACCCTCTGCTGCCTCAGGTACACATAAAATTGTGAGCCCTTTGGGGACAAGGGAATGTATCCAGTACCTGTTTGAAGTGATTACATAATGTTAACCAATTTGATTGAAGGATAAGGTGGTATAGAAAACTGGTTAAATAAATAAATAACCTCTCAGCTCCCTGCCTCTCAGAGCTGATCACAACAACCTACTCAACAAGACCAAAAAGATCCTCCAATTAGAACCTCCTGAACATCCATCCACTCAGAACCAAAACCACACAACAGACCAGCAACAGGGCATTCTCCTTGTATGCCCCATCAATGTGGAACTTGCTACCAGATAACATAAGATCAGCAAAATCCATCACCAAACTAAAAAAACAACTAAAAACACACTTATTCAGAGAATACTATGGAACTGATGACAATACATAATCAGAAGTCAAAATATCATATAGAAGGAAAGCTAAGCTGAACCAACCACTCCTCCCCAATAAAACATAGACTTCTCTACATGTACACACTGAACCCAACTACCACTTCCATTGATTGTTTGCTGTGTAACCGCCTGGATTAAAGGAAAAGGTATAGAAATACCATAAAATAAATAAAATAAAAATAAATAGAATAGTTCACTCCCCCCACATAATGATTCTTGCACCTACCTTCAAGTTATTAGCCTTGTTCAATGTAAAACAATTCCTCTGTAATTATGTTGTTTGATGTAAACCGCCTTGGACAAAGGCAGTATAGAAAAAATGTTAATTAAATAAATAAATTAAATACATGGTCTTCAGTGCATATGTTTGCAGGCAGCTCACTATTGCCTCGAAAGTGAGACCCGCGGGGAAAATGCCTTTGCCCAGGCATTAATCCAAAGCATTCTCGGTGTATAGGCAACTTTTGCCCTCCAACCCTTCTGTGTTCAGGCTACCGGAGCGATGGTAATGCTGGATGCTGGGGTCTGCAGAGTCTCTTGGTAGGGACTCACCCTCTACAACTCACGGCCTCCATATTGGTAGATGTTGGTACTGTCGTGGATCGGTCCGCAAACAAAAAATCCTGTATCATAAACCACTGTGCTGAAAGAAGTATTTTCTCTTTAAATAAAATGCAATCAGGTAATTATATCTTTTTGTCTGAACTGTGAAAATGCTCCAATACCGCTCCCAGGATACTATTGTCAACAACGTGGCACGTTTCGGGTCCCCTTATTATAACCCTGCATCAGGTTGAGACATAATTCTTAATCCTGCAGTCACGGAAACAGAAGAGCAAAGCCAGCAAGCAGCCACTTTCAAAGTGCTCAAAATCGGCGTCTGATGTCAGAAACAGCTCTATCATGATTGACAGATGATGTGAGCCAATAGGAAAAGCCTTACCAAATGATCCACCAATAAGAAGGGGAAGACCCTATAGAAACAAGGGATCCCCTATAGGATTGGTGGATGAAAACTTCATCAAAGTTCCTCGAAAATGTAAACTATCAAGGCAGTTTGCTACCAAACTGTAAACTATCAAGGCAGTTTGCTACCCAATGTAAACTATCAAGGCAGAGTGGAGGAGTGGCCTAGTGGTTGGGACAAGTTACCTCAGGCCAGAATGTCAGTGGTTCAAATCCCACTAGAGGCCAGCAACCTTGGGCCGGAAGGACTGGGGTTTCTAGTCCCACAGGTGTTCCTTGTGGTCTTGGGCAAGCCACTTAACCCTCCATAGCCCATGTTCCCTGTAAAATAGTTATCTCCAAGTTATAATGCCCCTGTTCAATGTAATTTCAGTTTGTTCAGTGTAAACCACCTTGATATCATGAAAGGCAGTATATAAGAAATGTAAAATAAATAAATAAACTGTTCCATTCAAGAGCCACCTTTAATCCATGCAGTGCAACCGTATTTAGATGAAAAATCCAACGTTGTTCAGTTTTCTGCAGTCTATAAAGTCGGTTGCCCCTGCGAGGATTCAATGGAACATGATCTAAAATGCGCCAGCGTAACTGGGCAAACATATGATTATTGGAAAGGCAATGTTCCACTATTGGAGCTGTTAAAGGTTTTTGTGTGTAATCGTGAAGCATGCTCCAAAAGACGAACCTTGGCAGGTCTGATCGTGCGACCGATGTAATATAGCAAGCAAGGGCAGATAAGCAAATACACTATATAAGTGGAAATGCAAGTAGTATGCCAGTGAGATGAAAAGTGTATAGACGTTTTAGGATCACACCACACTTCCCCTTCAAGTCAAGATTCAGAAAAACGACAGGAACCACAAGCATAATGACCCGGATTGTCATGACAAAAAACTGGACGATCCACTAATGGAGTGGAGTGTACAATCTGATCACGCAAATTTGTACCTCTAGTGTAAGCCTACATCAAACGTTTATTATTAAAACATGGATGAAGCCCCAAAATTGACCAAAACCGACGTAAAATTCTTGAAACAAAAGTAACCCCACCTATATAGGGCAAAACGCCAGTAATCATATCTCCAGAGGACAAAGTAGTAGCAGGGGCTGGCGCTAACAACCACTCCCGATGTGTAAATCTAGCTTGCTTAAACGCAGATTTAAGTAACCTCAAGGGGTAGTCACGATGTAACAATCATTGCATAAGATCATCAGTGTGTACATAGAAATCCTGCAATGAGGAACAATTTCTTCGTAAACGTAGGAACTGACCATAGGGTAACCCCCGTTTAAGCGGCAAGGGATGATAACTGTTATAATTTTAAAAAGTATTTTGTTGAACCGGCTTCCTATATAATGAGGTTGTAAAGCCAGCAGCTGTCAAAGTAATTGTGATGTCCAGAAATTGAACCTGGATCAGATTTTTTGAGCTGTGAACTGAATATTGGGCGTGAAAGAATTTAACGTCTCCAAAAAAGTATCCAATTGTGAGACAGTACCCGTCCAAATGAAAAAGATGTCATCGAGAAATCGACGCCAGAAAGGGATGTACTGAAAAAAAGGAGAAGAGTAAATTTACAAGTCTTCAAATTGAGCCATGTAAATTGTGGCAATAGATGGTGCCACCGTTGCCCCCATAGCAATGCCAGAAATTTGTAAATAGTATTGTTGATTATGCAAAAAATAATTATAATTAAGTACCAGATCTAAAAGATCCAGTAAAAAAGCCCGTGGCAGCCGCATTGGAAGATCCAAAGGAAATGTGGTTAAGCATTGAAGTGCTTCCGCTTGATTGATGTTAGTGTAAAGGGCTTGCACATCCAATGTTACTAAACATTGATAAGATGAACATGTCGTACAAGCTGATAGCTGTGTTATGAAATGTCCAGTGTCCTTAATGAATGATGGCACCTTAGCAGCAGCTGGCTGTAGAAAAAGGTCACAACATTTTGACAGGGGCTCCAGTACAGAATCACGACAGTAAACTATAGGTCTTCCCAGTGGATTAGTTAAAGATTTGTGCATTTTGGGAACAAGGTAAAAAACTGGAATTTTTGGAAATTTAGTTTGGTCCCCGGCAGCCTAGAGCTAGGGAGTCCCATATGTGAGGACTGACTTCCCGCTTGTTCCTGGAGAAAGTGTAGCTACTTACCTGTAACAGGTGTTCTCCAGGGACAGTAGGAATCAGTCCTCACTACCCTCCCACCTCCCCTGAAGAGTTGCTATTTTTGTCCTTCCCTTGCCATTTGCTTAGTAGGGCTCTAGCTAGGAGACCTGACTGAGCAAGATGGCACCTTTGGGTGGGAAGAGGACCACACATGTGTGGAGCAAACCCAAAGGCTTTCTTTGAAAACTGGGGAATTGTTGTGTGTGGGCTCCGTCGGTGCCGACGTCACCCATAAGTGAGAACTGATTCCAGCTGTCCCTAGAGAACACTTGTTACAGGTAAGTAACTATGCTTTACTTGCCTCAGAAAAAGGTGTGTGCAGCCAGGGAGGGGGCACCCTAGAGCTGCTCCTTGACAGCCTAGAACTCACTGGGCCAAATATTCAAAGGGACTAACAGAGGATATTCAGTGGCTGAAGAGTATACGGGGGTACCGCCGCTGCAAACCCAGTACTAACCAGTTAGCATCGGGGCATTCTGGGGGGAAACCAGAGCTGCTGCCCAGTTATAGTAACATAGTAAATGACGGCAGATAAAGACCAGTATGGTCCATCTAGTCTGCCCAGTAAGATGGCAAGAGTAGGTGCACCTGCTGCTCCGTGCAGGCCACCCCTCCCAAAGTCTTTGTTTAGAGGTGAACCTACCGCTCCGTGTAGGACACCTCTGTTTGTTGAGAAAATAAATAGTTAAGTTTATTTTGATGTTATCCTGTAGCAGCGAAGTGCATGCAATAAATAATACCAGGAGTCAGTTGCAGGATCCAAGCCAATTTATTGTGCACAGGCTCAGACAAGAGTGTGTCCAAAAGTGACTGAGCAATGGAGTACAGGAACAAATTCCTTATATACAATTTTTACAGTTTGATACAGGCAAACTTTCTATTGGTCCCATTGCCCCTTGCACCTGTCCAATCGGGGACCCTCTCTGGGTCTAGCTCCCTTTTCCCCCTTCTCAGGCTATTCTAACAAAGGCACAGTCTTAGACATAGATACATTTCTACTTCAAGGACATTTCTAGCTCAGAGAATGCAAGAACATGTCTATCAGCAGCACAGAGGAATTATACAAACTTTTCAAAAGCAGTTTAAAGCAGTTTCTCAGACTCTGGTTCTTCTCAGCACTACTCCCAGGTGGGGGTTGGGGTCTAGGCCTAGTTTACAGGTCATAGCCTACCACATTCCCCCCTTTGATTATTCTCAGCCCGAATAAAAGAGGGTGAGAAAATAATCACATATCAAAACTCGGTTTAAGCGGATGCTTCTTCTCGGGGTATAGCCTGATACTTCCACATGGCTAGTACCCAGGCTGCTGTCTTACATTCAACTGTACTGTCAATAATTGAGGTAAACATATGTAGGCAAAGAGGCAGGAAACATGGAAGGAGTAAACACATAGCTATCATTAGTAAAACTGCAAACACAATAGTCTTCAAACCTAAACAGGCGTGCGGTATCCCCAGGACCCATCATTTGCCCATGTGGCTGGTCCATAACATGTGATACAAGGAGGTATATCAGTGGTCATTCTAAGGGGCCCCAGGGCTACCGCAAGTACAACATAGATATATCATGATTACAAGATCTTAATAAATTTCTCTTAAAAACTGCAAATCTTTCACTTAAGTTCTCTTCCTTTATAGCTTCCACCGTACGTTGACCTGTCAGCTTCCGGTTTGTGACAGGAGTAGGGTTAGTAGATTCCTCAAGCTTCTGCTGTACGTGGACTTGCCAGCGTCCGGTAGGTGGCAGGAGTAGGGCTGTAGACTCTCACAGCAGTGATTGACGTCGCAGCGCTGAGGGGCACTGGAAATATAGCTGCCTGGACTATAGTACTAGTAGCAGGAACTTGTCCAGTTGTGGCCGCTTCTCGAGCCGAAGCGTCAGCAAATCTATTTCCTCGTGAAACTTCTCCTTCCCCTATCTGATGACCTCAGCAGTGCATTACTGCAATTTGTTTGGGGGCCCATACAGCATCTAGCAATGTCAATATCTCAGGGCCATACTTGATGGACTTGCCTCCCGAGGTTATTAACCCTCGTTCTTTGTACAGGGCTCCATGTGCGTGCAATGTTGTGAAGGCATACTTAGAATCTGTGTGCACATTTAGACGGAGCCCTGTCCCTATTATCAGTGCCCTGGTGAGGGCTATCAGTTCAGCTTTCTGTGCTGAAGTCCCCGGGGCCAACGCTGAGGATTCTGTTACCATGTCCAGGGTCACCACTGCATAGCCCGCACATCATCGTCCGTTGATGACAACACTACTTCCATCCATGAAGAAAGTTCGTTCAGGGTCATTTAATGAGACATCAGTTAGATCAGGGCAACTTGAGAATACAGTGTCCATAACTTCCAAGCAATCATGATCGGGTGGGCCTGGATCAATTGGCAACAGCATAGCAGGGTTCAAAGCTTGACTGACGATCAACTTCAATCGGGGGTTTTCACATAACATGCTTTGGTACTTTAGCATCCGTGAATTCGTGAACCAGTAATTTCCTTTGTGTTCCATGAGGGTTAGAACAGAATGCGGTACCGTAATTTGGAGATCCTGACCCAGAGTGAGCTTGTCGGCCTCACCCGCCAGGAGGGCTGTAGCTGCAATGGCTCTCAGGCAAGGTGGCCACCCTTTTGCGACGGTATCCAGCTGCTTTGATAGGTAAGCCACAGGTCGCTGCCAAGATCCGAGGGATTGAGTCAATACTCCCAAAGCATTTCCACTTGACTCATGGACAGAGGCAAAATGGTTTCTGTACATCTGGCAGGCCCAAGGCTGGTGATGACATCAAGGCTGCTTTCAATGAGCGGAATGCTGTATCCTGTTCTGGGCCCCATTCCAGGAGATATCGCTCCATTTCTTTGGTGGCCTGATACAATGGCTTTGCCAACAGTGCAAAATTGGGTATCCATATTCGACAATAGCCTGCAGCTCCCAGGAAGGCCCTCACCTGCTTTCTGGTGGTGGGGATAGGGATGCGAAACACAGCTTCCTTCCATTCTGGTCCTAGCCGCCGAATCCCTCTGGACAGATGGAATCCCAGATATTTAACCTCAGTTTGGCATAACTGCGCCTTGGCTCTTGAAACCTTGTATCCAGCTTCATTCAGGAGGTGCAAGAGATCACCGGTGGCATGCACGCATTCATTTTTGGAGTTAGTGGCTACTAGCAGGTCATCCACATACTGAAGAAGAACTCTCTTCCCTGGAGTCACAGGATAACTTGAAAGATCCTGATTGAGGGCAGCACTGAAGAGGGTGGGCGAGTTCTTGAATCCTTGGGGTAATCGAGTTCAGGTGAGTTGGCCTCGCCTTCCTGTGGTAGGGTCTTCCCATTCAAACGCGAACAGGAGTTGACTGGTTGGTGCTAAACGTATGCAGAAGAAGGCATCCTTCAAATCCAAGACGGTGAAGTGAGTAGCCTCAGCGGGGATCAGTCCCAGGAGAGTATAAGGGTTTGGTACTACTGGATGTATGGTTTCAACTGCATTATTTACTCATCTCAAGTCCTGCACTGGGTGGTAGTCACCTGTCCCAGGCTTCTTGACTAGGAGGAGGGGGGTATTCCAGGGCGATTGGCACTCTCTGAGAAGTCCGTACTTCAGTAATTTCATTAAATGACAGTGAATTCCTTCAATCGCCGGTCGCAGGAGAGGATATTGCCTCACATGCACCGGCTCCACTCCTGGTTTGAGGGTGACAAGTACAGGGGCTACATTCTTTGCTAGGCCTGGAGGATTATCCTCCGCCCATACCCCGGGTGGAGCTGAGATTCTGATGGGTATACGGGGGCTGGCTGCCTTGGTCGGAGAGGCACTATAGAACCGCCACTCTTCTTCCCGGGGGACAGTCAGCACCATCAGGCCAGCAGATTTCAAGTTCACAGTCATTTCCATCTTTCCCCCTTCAACAAAGGATATCTGTGCCTGGAGCTTAGCAAGCATATCTCGGCCCAAAAGGGGAATTGGGCATTCGGGCATGTACAGGAACTGGTGCGTTATCTTCCGTTCCCCTAGTTCACAAGTGCGGTTCTGCAAGAAAGGCTTTGTGGCCCTAGCTCCAGTAGCTCCGATAATGGTGATGGATCGAGAAGACAGAGGAGCCACTGGTTTTGCTACTACTGAATGTTCGGCCCCCGTTTCCACCATAAAGTCCATATATTGGTCCCCAATCTTCAAACTGACCATAGGCTCCTGGGGACCTAGAGGAAACTTGGAGCCCGGTCTGGCCTAGTCTTCATCCATGTTGTAGCCCTCTTCGGCTGCCATTCCCTCTATAGCTGCTTCTCCTTGTTGGAACTGTGTGCGATACATTCCTCCCCGATTCTGGAATCATCCCCCTGCTCTCCGTATGCTCCTTCCTCCTCTCCAGGAGGCGGAGTCAAAGTTCGGGCATTCATTCTTCCAATGTCCTTCTTCTCTACAGTGGGCACACTGATTTGCGCCCAACGGGGGCCGACCATCTCCTCGGCCCCTTCCACGTCCTCGAGTCCTTCGGTTAGATAAACTTCCTCCTCGTCGTTCAACTAAAGCTGCAGCAAGGAAATCAGCTTTCTTCTTCATTTTACGTTCAGTTTCCTTCTGACGTTCTTGATCACGATTCACAAACACTTTCTGAGCAACTTCCATTAACTTGGCCGCATTCATGCCCGCAAATCCTTCCAACATTTCAAGTTTTCGTTTTTTGTCTCCCTGGGACTGACTCACAAAGGCTGCATTTACCATACGCAAATTTTCCTGGGCCGCTGGATCAGTGACTTCAATATTCACGCTGACAATCCCAGCAGACAGAAGGACTATGCCTTCCTGAATCTCTTCCACGATATCGCCTTCCATCAACACGTCACTGGCCCTACCCACACTGCTGGTCATACCCTGGACCTAGTTTTGTCATCTTCTACGCTGTCAGCTGAGATCTCCCCCCCCTCCATGTTGGGCGTCCCTTGGTCTGATCACTGCTGTGTCCTTTTCTCGGTCACATATTCTTCCCCTGTGATGGCTCCCCCTCCGGCACCTTCTTCGCCCCCTCTTCTTCGTCGCCGTCTAACTCCTGACACCTTGAGTACCTTTCCCCCCACTCCCTCTGTCTTCCCCCCGGATTTTTCGTTGCTCTCACCCAATAGTCAGGCTTCCCTCTGGACCTCTTTCCTTACGGACGCTTTGGATAAATTAGCGCCGCTGTGCTCTTGCCCTCGCTTGCCTACCTCTGGTCACTCTCCTTGGTTTCATCCGGCTCTGCGGCTGCAACGGACTCAACTCTGTCAGGTGCAAGCCGTTGGTCCCGTCATCCCTCTCCTGATCTGTATGTCCGTTTTAAGCAGCTCTATGCTATCGCTCGGCTGTTCAGTCTGCCAAGCGAGCTTACTACGTGACTGAAATCTCTGAAGCAGCGAATTCTTCTCGCCAGCTCTTCACAATCCTACGTAAACTTTCGTCTACCAGTTCCCATCGTACCACGACAATGGGGGCCCCTGATCCCCATTCTATGGCTACCTTCTTTTCTGACAAAGTCCTTACCTTACGTGCTTCTTTTTCTACTCCCCCTCCGCCACCTCCCTCGCCGCCTGGTCCTACCTGCAACCTGCTCGCTACCGATCTTGTGCCTCTGTCCTCTCCTCCTGTGCCCAACCGGGCCCTTTCCCATACCTGGTCTTCTTTTCATCCGGTCCTCCCTGCTGAACTTCTCTCGATGCTGTCCACCTCTCGGAAGACCACATGCTCCCTAGACCCGATTCCTTTCCGCTGGCTGTCGGAGCCTTCGCTGCAGCTGATCCCTATCATCACCACCATCATTAACTCTAGTTTATCTTCTGGTCTGTTCCCCTCACCGTGGAAGTCAGCCATTGTTCATCCCATTCTGAAGCAACCTTCCCTCGACCCGTCTGTCCTTGCTCACTGGCGTCCTGTCTCAAACCTCCCCTTCCTGGCCAAGCTTTTGGAACGTTTTGTATTTAACCAGCCGTCTTCTCACATCGAGTCCACCAACACTCTTCACCCTCGGCAAGCCGGTTTTCGGCAGGGCCACAGCACTGAGACTGTCCTCTTGGCAGTTCTAAATGAGCTGCATGTTGCGCATGATAGCGGCGATATTACTCTGTTGGTTTCTCTTGATTTGTCCGCAGCGTTTGATTTAATTGACCACACGCTTCTTCTTGCTCATCTCACGGAGGTGGGGCTACGTGGTGCGGTTCTCCTCTGGTTTCGTTCCTTTCTCACAGCCCGATCTTTCTCTGTTACCATTAATGGTAAGTCATCTGCCTCTCTCCCCCTCACTTGTGGTGTCCCTCAAGGTTCTGTATTGTCCCCTTTACTGTTCAATATTTTCCTGGCCCCTCTACTCCTCTTGTTACAACAGTACCCAGTGTCTTCATACATTTATGCGGACGACATTATTCTGCTTTACCATACCTCTCCACTTTCTCTGGATCTCTCCCCCTTCAACTCCTGCCTCTCTCATGTGGCCTCTTGGCTCTCTCAACATTTTCTGCGTCTAAATCCTTCTAAGTCCACCGCTATGTGGATATCCCTGAGTGGGTCGTGTCCCTCCGTTGCCCCCATGATTGATTCCATCCCCATTCCTCTCGTGTCTTCTTTCCGGTATCTTGGGGTGATCCTTGACTCTTCTCTTTCCTTCCATGACCACATCAACTCCCTTACCAGGCGCTCTTTCGCTATCCTCCGTCAGCTCTGGGCTGTTCGTTCACTTCTTCCTCTTGGTTCCCTGGTTACTCTCGTCCTTGCTCTAATTACTAGTCGACTTGATTATTGTAACATCTTTATGGCCAATCTCCCCAATTACCAACTCCAACGTCTCCAGCTTATTCAGAATACTGCTGCCCGCATCATCACCTTTGCCTGCCGCTTCAATCACATCACTCCCATCCTCTTTCGCTTGCATTGGCTACCCTTCCGTGTTCGTTTTCACTATAAAATTCTTATTCTCACTCATCGCGCTATTCATACTAATAACCCTCTGTACTTGGCTGATCTGGTTTCTCTCCACACACCTTATTGTCAACTTCGCTCCCTCCATGCTAATCGTCTGTCCTTACCATCCCCTTCTCACGCGCATCTTGAAAAGACCCGTCATTCTGCCTTTTTCTTTCTTGGTCCCTGGTTGTGGAATGCACTACCCGCGTCTCTTCATCTGGAACCCTCCTATTCCCAGTTCAAAGCTTCACTTAAAACCCATCTGTTCCAAAAAGCGTTCGACCTCCCCCTTGATCCTCCTCCCTGATGCAGCCGTTGGTTGTTGTCCTGTCCCAGCCGTGTTTGGTCCTGTCATTCCCCTGTCTGTCTGTGTTGGTTGTGTTTGGTTCTGATTATTGTTTGATGTTTTATGGTCTTTTATTTTGCACTGTTCTCTCTCTTTCTTTCCTGTCATTTTTGGCGTTCTTTTTTCCGTAGTTTGCAGTGTTGACCTTCTATTTTATTTGTACAACGCTTTAATGTCTTGACATAAGCGGTTTATCAAGTGTGAAATAAAGATAAAGATAAAGATAAAGATATGGGGTATAAAGTCTATAAGCTTCAGATAAGCGTTCATAGAAGGCCGCTGGGCTCTCATCTGGGCGCTGAAGGACTTCTGATACCTTTCCGATATTCATGGCCTTCTGGCCTCATTTCTTCAGGCCTTGTAATAGGGCCTGGTGGAACCGATTAAGGGCCGCCGCCCCATCGGTACTGTTCGGATCCCATCTAGGATCGTCATTTGGAAAATCCGCGGCAGCTGCTTGACGGGGATTTAGGCCTACTTCACCTACGGGATTTTCTTCTAACCATCAGGTGGATGCTTGCACAATTCACGCTCGCTCTTCGGTACTGAAGAGAGTGGACAGGAGCTGGCGACAATCAGACCAGGTAGGCTGATGGGTCTGCATAATACTAGACATTAATTCAATCAAATCTTGGGGTTTCTCAGTATAGGATGCATAATGCGTTTTCCAGTTCAATAAATCAGTGGTGGAAAAGGGCACATAAACAAGACTGGTTGGTCCCACCACCACCTGGTCCTGGTCATTGAGAGTAGGTAGACCTGGGACCTGGCGCAATGGCATGACGTGACCATCCCTCTGGCTCGCAGTTGTACTTCTGAAGGCATAAGGTAGTCAAGATTGCTGAGGCTCTGTTCCCTGAGTCTGGGTATCGGCAGCAAGTGACCCTGAACTGGCAAATGAATCCCTGCTTGCAGTGTCAACGGTGAACTGTGCCCCCCCCCCCCGAAGTACTTTGTACGGACCCGGGGCTTCCTGTTGGAAGGAAGTGAACCTCCTCCAGCTGCGGAGGCAGGTGGGGGCCTACTTGGGGTAAAACTGCAGGGATGGGTCCCTCCGGGACAGACTCTGCCTGGGATGGTGGCGGAGCCGAGGGGACTGGCCTATAAAGGAATTGGGGTGGACGGGACGGAATGTCTGGAGATTCCGGGGTAGAATAGACAGGCAGTTTCTTTTCTCCAGACTTTCGGGCCCCTCGTGTGGTTGCTACAAAGATCCTGCACTGCTCCTTATAACAACGCTTCATCCAGGAGGGTTCTTTCTCACAAATACTTAACCAGGAATCTATATAGGGGAACTGGTCTGGGTGGTCTTTTCGTATAATCTAGTGAACTAAGGATATGATACTAACATCAAAGGTACCCGCAGGGGGCCACGAGGTGACCAGTACTGGCCACTCCCTATCACAGAGCACTTCTAATTGGGACGGAGACATTTTTATTCCATAGTCTCCGGTAAATCCCTTGCTAAAATTCTTGATCATACATTTTAACGGAGTTTGGACTCTGACCCTCCCATAATGACGTACACGACAACAGACAGTAGGGGCAGGTAGTCGGGCTGCAGATAAGGGGTCCGTACAGCCCTAGAAACAAATAGGTAGACAAACACCAAACGTTTCCTCCTTTTCGCGACCTGGGCGCAGTCGCCCGGCCAGGAACTGTGTTAATCAGGAGTCCGCGCTTGCTTGGTCTGTGTTTCAAGACCTCTCATTCACACACACACAAACAGACATGCCGGCAAAATCCAAAATCCCCAGCGTGACAGAACTGTGTGGCAGTGTTCCTCTGGGTGCACTCTATAAAGATGGGGGGGGGGGGCATTCCCATTCACATAAAACTTCCCATCGACCTGGGGGTCATTACAATTACATAATCACCAGAGAAACCCCTCTTAAAGTTCTTAAGGAGACACTGCAGAAGGCTCAGTATAGATCCAAGTTATAATGCCCTGTTCAATGTAATTTCAGTTTGTTCAATGTAAACCGCACTGATGCAGAATAGCGCGGTATATAAGAGAATGTAAATAAATAAATACACCCCCTCCCATGCTGTTCAAAAATGCTGTTCAAAACCTTTGTCTCTCTCTCACTCATTCAGCAACTGTAAAATTAACGCTTTCCTCCTCCCTTGGTCCGTACTCGGACCTCTAAGCCGTTCAGGTTTCTCCCATAAATCAGAGAATAAATAAATAAATAAATAAAAATAATAATATAACAGGAACAGTTGACGTAGAAATACAGGCAGGGCTGAGATATAACCAGAAAACTAATGTAACAAGTACAGGTGAAGTAACAATACAGGCAGGGCAGAGATATAACTAAAACAGTTGAGGAGATCCGAAGGGGTTAATAAGCAGGCTGTGTGAAAGACACACCCCTTCTCTCTCTGCTTGCTAGAGATACCGTCTCTCACGCTGTGCTGAAAAAAAAATAAAATCACAGAGACAGCGCGTCTTCACTATGCTGTGCTCAGACTCGATTCCTTAAAGTGACTCCTGAGTTTCTTTTTCCCTTTTCTCAGTACTGTTCCTTAATTAATAACCTTACATTATACCAGAAGTGAAACCCGTGGTTAGACAACAGACAGAGGGTGCGGGTGATTGGACTGCCGGTAAGGGGTCCAGGCAGCCCTAGAAACAGAGGGAGACACAAACAGACATGCTAGCAACGTTTTCCCAAATTCCCAGGCCTACCTTACTAACCAACAGCAGCTGGTCTCGCGCATACTCATGCAAGACGTACTCAGACTGCTGATTAACTAAGGAAAGTAGTTTCGGCCTCGCGCATACTCATGCAAGGCTTACTCGGACGTGCCCTGAGAGGTGATCAGGCTCTTGGTATCTTATTCCCATACCAATTCAGTCTCACGCATACTCATGCAAGACGTACCCAAAACTAACTAACTGAGGAGCAAGGAGATTGCTACTCACCGGATTCGGTACCCGATGCAAAACCAGTTTTTGGGTTGAATCCTGGACTCCCCTCGGGTTCAGAGGTGTTGGCCGGCCGGATCCAGTAATCCGCCGAGGCAAGGCGGAACCCTCTCCGATACAAGAGGACCGGTGGCGCCTGAGGTTTCCCCCGCGGTCGGACGGACACAGTTCCAACCGGGCCAAACCTTGAGGCGGTAAAACGTGGTATATTCACTTGAATACCATCCACTACTCGCACCTCCCGGCCCAACGCACCAGGAAATGTAGCAGCGAAGTGCACGCAATAAATAATACCAGGAGTCAGTTGCAGGATCCTAGTCAATTTATTGCGCACAGGCTCAGACAGGAGTGTGTCCAAAAGTGACTGAGCAATGGAGTACAGGAGCAAATTCCTTATATACAGTTTTTACAGTTTGATACAGGCAAACTTTCTATTGGTCCCACCGCCCCTCTCTGGGTCTAGCTCCCTTTTCCCCCTTCTCAGGCTATTCTAACAAAGGCACAGTCTTAGACATAGATACATTTCTACTTCAAGGACATTTCTAGCTCAGGGAATGCAGGAACATGTCTATCATCACCACAGAGAAATTATACAGACTTTTCAAAAGCAGTTTAAAGCAGTTTCTCAGACTCTGGTTCTTCTCAGCACTACTTCCAGGTGGGGGTTGGGGTCTAGGCCTAGTTTTCAGGCCATAGCCTACCACAATCCTATTGCTGTTGTAGCAGCAAAGCGCAGACAAACCAATGATACCAGGAGTCTGTTCAGAAGGTCCAAATCATTTATTTGTGCACAAGTCTCAAGCAAGTCAATTTCAAAATGGCTGAGCAAAGTTTTCTAGCATTACAACAACTTTTATAGACTTCTGTTCCATTCTAGGTATAGAAAAACATTTCATTGGTCCCGGTACTCTCCCGTACCTCCCGTAGCCCTTCTATTGGTCCCGGTACTGATAAGTTTCTCCAATTATGTTCCTTCTGTGGGCTTCTGTAGGCATGACACCTGCCTGCCCCCCTTCTAGTCCCAATTACAATGGTCAGTTCATCAACTTGTTACTTTCACACTTTCAAGGTTATGGGACCATTTGTGCGTGCAGAAGAGCAAGGTTCTGTAACTCATCTGTCAGCACTCCTCAATATTTCTCTGCAAATGTACTTTTTCTTATCAGTAACTTTAAAACACATCTTTTCTGTATTTTTCCATTTCTTAATTCTGCAATTCTGCTTATCTAAGCTAATCCAATATTTCTACTGAGTTCTTTCTTACAATAGCAGCATATTGGGGGATGTGCAATCCTATATGCCTCTCCACAGGCCTCATTTACAGGTCAAGCTAGCCATGCTGGCCTGCCTATGTCAGACACCGTGGGTCACAGGCCTGCACCTGCCACATTCCCCCCTTTGATTAATCTCACCCTATTACTTAATAAGGTGTGAGAATTAAATCACTTTCTAGAAGATTCACATCCTGATTAAAGGATTCTTACTAGTTCCACTAGGGCTAGCTTTGTATAAAGCCATTATTCTAGTTGCGGTCTTCCGCTCTACTGTACTATCAATAGCACTATGAAGGGAACGCATACAACATGGGATTAAACATGGTAAGCAGAGGACAACAGCAACAAGGATTAGTACTAAGATAACGAAAGTCTTAAATCCTCCCAGCCAAGAGAAAAGGTTAGCAAACCAATTAGGGAATTTCAAGGCGTGCCAAGTCTGTACTGGCACATAAGCATGTCTTTGCATATCTTTAGCAATTTCTTCAACTACTTGACCTTTATCATCTATTTTCAAACAACAATTAGTTAAATTCAGTTTACCACATACTCCTCCTTCAGCTGCTAGCAAATAATCAAGGGCTAAGCGATTTTGGTATATGGCAGTGCGCATTTGAGTACTTTGTCTAGCTAAGAGCGTAAGAGCATGACTAGTTTCATTGGTTATTATTTCAACTACTGCTTGTAAGCGGATAATACGATTAATCATATAAATTGGGGTACGATAACCATACATACCATCATCATTCCAAGTGGCAGGTCCATAATACTCAATAATTCTTTCTGGTGGCCAATCATTACCTCGCCACTTCTCCCACTTGCCTATTTGTAAGGCCTCTCTTCTCTGTCTTGATGCTCCTTTGTGTTTGTGGGTTGTGTATACAGGGTATCCTAATTGTTCTCCATGTTCAGTGTTTAACAGGAAGAAAGAAGGTCTGATGGTTCCTAAGACACATGCTCCTCCCCATTGTGGTGGGAGTTGCGCATATGCTCGGTTTCCACAGATCCAATATAGGCCAGGTGGGGCTTGCCAGGCTTGGACTTTGGCAAGGTTAGTCCATAGACCTGCGAGTTCAGGAAATCTAGCTAATGGGTTAGGAGGTTCAGGATGTCTGATTCCTGACCACCATGCTGTCTTTTTGGTCGTAGCGTTATAGTATTTCTGGCTAAGACAGACCAGCTGTCCTACCTTTTGGGTGAACTGGGGTCCAGTTCTGGCAAGGCAAAGACGTCCAACGATTGAGTGCGCTAACACCCATTCACTGGTAGTCTTGTGTAATTCAGTCTGATTGTAAGTCATAGAATAATTCAATTCTTGGGCTTCCCATGGCCACTGGTCTCCCATTTGGGTTCCGCCACAGAAATAGCAATCTGAGATCTTAAGACTAGATACTACTGCTCCGGCTAATTCTAGAAACAAATTCTGTGAAGGGTGAGGGATCTCAAACTTATTTACATGCATAGCTTCATAAAAGGTATTATGAATATGATATTTAGATGACTTGTGGGCTTGGGTATTCAATCTAATATACACAATGGTCCCTGGATCTGTTCCTCCTCCAGCAATATGTAAACCAAACTTATATCCTTGTTTCCATGCATGGGGGTTATGTACACGCAAATGTAAGGGGTTGCAAGCATCTTTCTGACATTTATCATTTGTGGTTGGCTTGGTTAGAGTAGCCATCCGTTTATCTATTTTCTCATCAGTTATACCAGTGTTCCAGGTAGCATAGAAAACACATTCCCAATACGGGCAATAGTAATCTGCCGCTGTAGCAGTACTATACCCTGGTTCCTTTTTACCTGTACACTTCCTCCATCCCGTGGCACCTTCTGGACACATATACTTATGGTCATTCCGATACGCTTTCTCCCATGTACCACAGGTGGACTGACTATCTCTATTAATAGCATTACATGCATCAAAATTCAAAACAGCAGGTTTAGTAATGTCCTTAAGTGGTGGTGTAGCAGCTAATATAGGTCCATCTGCATCCTTCCATCTTATTTCCAACGTGTAATAGGATGGATTCTGATGCGGATTATAGCATGCTTTGATTTTGCCATGAGTGCAAACATTTAGTTCAGTGGTGTTATAGATACACCGAGTTATTGTTCCCTTGCAGGTATAGTAAGAATGGTAAAGCAAAGTCTGAGTTACTTTCAGTCCAGTTCTAGTAGAGGTAATGCAAGCAGTGCATGGAGGTAGAGCATAAGTCTGTTCAAACCCTCCAAAGAAGGCAACCAAGGCAAAGCAGAAGCAAAGATACATGTTGATGTTGATTGGAGTTCTTCTGAATCCTCAGCTTGCTGGTCTTGATCACGACGGTCTATTATTCTTCGTCCCGTTTGCTAATGAAGCAATTTAACGGGTGCTGAGTGTTGATTGAAGATCCTCAAGATGTCCAGCACACATTAACCAACTTAGCAATTCAGTTGGCTTGTGAAGTCTGGCTTAGTCAATGTAGTCTCAAAGTAGTAGTGTGTCAAATCACACACAAGTTGGGTTCGTTGAAACAAAACTGTGGCTGCATGGAAAAACAGCAATCCTCTTCGAAAGACTTGGCTACTGCAAAGCACTTGCGATGAAGTGTCTATGCTGCTGGTTGCCGTCTCAAAGTAACTCGCAAGGGTACATCAGGGTGCTGCTCTGCTGTCCACCGCTCTGGTTCAGGATCGGCGGCGGGCTTGACTCTGCTGTGGTGGATCCAGGCGTCGATCTCGGCTACCTTTACTGCAGTTGGGGTAGACAGGATGACGGTGTACGGTCCCTTCCAATGGGGTTCCAACGGTATCTTCTTCCAATCTTTGATCCACACCGAAGTTCCAGGCTGGTAGGGATGCAAGGGTTCCGTCAAGTTGATAGGCAACTGGTCTTGGATCCACGTATGGAGAGTCTGCAGAACAAAACTAAGAGCTAGGAGTTCTTGTCTGGTTACTTCTGAACCAATCTGGGCTAAACTTCCTTTGACTCCCTGCACTATTGGTGGGGGTTTACCATACAAAACTTAAAACGGGGAAAATCCTGTTGACTTTACAGGGGCTGAGCGTATTCTGAGTAAAGCTATGGGGAGCACTTGGGGCCATTTCAAGTGTGTCTCCTGACAAAGCTTAGACATTTGGGCTTTCAAGGTACGATTCATTCGCTCAACTTTCCCTGAACTCTGGGGTCTGTATGCAGTGTGGAGCTTCCACTGTATCTGCAAAGCTTTTGCTAACTGCTGAGTAACTTGGGAGACAAATGAGGGTCCATTGTCTGACCCTATTACGGCTGGGATTCCAAATCTGGGGACAATCTCTCTCATTAAGGCTTTGGTAACTTCTCGGGCTTTCTCAGTTCTGGTTGGGAATGCTTCTACCCACCCAGAGAAAGTACAAACTAATACTAGTAGGTAATGGTATCCATTGGCTTTTGGCATTTCGGTGAAATCAACTTGGAGGTTGTGCATGGGGGTCACACCTCTTGACTGAACTCGGGGTGCTGTAATAAGGCCTTGCTTGACATTATTCTTGGCACAGGTTTGACATTGTCGTGCTACTGAGGCTGATATGGTTGTCATCAGAGGGATGTAGAAATGTGGTCTGAGTGCTTTTTCCATAGCACTCTTCCCATAGTGGGTGGCTTCGTGGAAAGCTTTGACAAAGGATGGTCCTAACAGTTCAGGAATTACTATTCGTCCTGGAGGTTGACTGCCCTCTTCTGGTGGCAGCTCAATCCATCCATCTTTCAATACTCCATTTTCTTTGTCACAATAGTAATCTAATTCTTTGGTGGTATATCGTGGGGTCCATAGATTCAAAGGTACTGGAAACAATGCTGCTTGCATTGGCATAGCTTGTGGGGCAATCTGTCCTGTCATAGCTGCTTGTCGTGCTGAGGCATCTGCAAATCTATTTCCTCGAGCAACTTCTCCTTTTCCTGCTTGATGTCCTCTACAATGCATGACAGCTACACGTGTTGGGGCCCAGACTGCATCAAGTAACATCAATATCTCGGGACCATACTTGACTGATTTTCCTCCGGATGTGATGAGTCCTCTTTCTTTGTAGAGAGCTCCATGGGCATGCAAGGTAGTGAAGGCATATTTAGAATCTGTATATACATTCAGCACAAGTTTTTCTCCTAACAACAATGCTCTGGTGAGTGCTATCAATTCGGCTTTCTGGGCTGATGTGCCTGAGGCTAGAGCTGATGATTCAACTACTTCATGTTGAGTGACGACTGCATATCCGGCACAGCGTCGTCCGTCAAGGATGAGACTGCTCCCATCAACATAATAGATCTGGTCAGGATTGTCTATGGGCACATCTGTTAGGTCAGGTCGACTAGAGAACACAGTTTCCATGACTTCGATACAGTCATGTTCTGGGAGTTCTTCACTGATGGGTATTAAGGTAGCTGGATTCAAGGCATGGCTCACTTCAAGTTGTATCTGTGGGTTTTCACATAACATGCTCTGGTACTTCAACATTCGGGAATTGGTGAGCCAATAATTTGCTTTCTGTTCCATGAGGGCAAGGACTGCATGTGGCACAGTGACTCGTATGTTCTGTCCTAGTGTGAGTTTGTCTGCCTCACTCACTAATAGCGCTGTAGCTGCAACTGCTCTCAAGCAAGGTGGCCATCCTTTGGCCACAGGGTCCAATTGTTTCAATAGGTAGGCTACAGGTCGCTCCCAATTTCCTAATTTCTGAGTCAACATGCCTAGGGCATTTCCCTGTGTTTCATGTACAAACAAGTGGAAAGGCTTGTGGACATCTGGTAGTCCAAGTGCTGGTGATGACATCAATTCTTCTTTTAACTTCTGGAAGGCTGTATCCTGCTCAAGTCCCCACTCCAGTGGTGACTTTTCTTCTCCTTTTGTGGCTTCATAAAGTGGTTTGGCAATTTGGGCAAAGTTGGGTATCCAGATTCGGCAATATCCTGCTGCTCCCAGAAAGGCTCTGACTTGCTTTCTGGTTGTTGGAGTTGGAATTCTGCATACTGCTTCTTTTCTTTCTCTGCCTAATCTTCTGCTTCCTTGGGTAATACGAAAACCCAAGTATTTCACTTCTTTCTGACATAGCTGTGCTTTGGCTCTGGAAACTTTGTATCCAGCTTCATCTAGTAACTGCAAGAGATCTTTGGTGGCTAATATACATTCACTTTCTGATACGGCAGCTATCAACAGATCATCCACGTACTGGAGAAGTACTCTCTTCCCCGGGGCTACTGGATAGCTTGAAAGATCTTGATTTAGTGCAGCACTAAAGATGGTAGGGGAATTCTTGAATCCTTGAGGTAATCTTGTCCAGGTGAGTTGGCCCCCTCTTCCAGAGATGGGGTCCTGCCATTCGAATGCAAACAATATTTGGCTTACAGGGGCTAACCTTATGCAAAAGAATGCATCTTTTAAATCCAGTACAGTGAAATGGGTAGCTTCAGCAGGTATCAGTCCTAGAAGAGTGTAAGGATTGGGCACAACTGGATGTATAGTTTCAACTGCATCATTTACTCTTCTCAAATCTTGCACTGGGCGATAATCATCTGTCCCAGGTTTCTTTACTGGCAACAGTGGAGTGTTCCATGGGGATTGACATACTTTTAGTAGGCCATATTCGAGCAATCTCTGTAGGTGGCGATGGATGCCTTCAATTGCGGCTCTTGGGAGAGGGTACTGTTTGACGTGCACTGGTGTAGCACTAGGCTTGAGGGTTACAATTACTGGAGCTATATGCTTGGCTAGGCCTGGGGGACTGCCTTCTGCCCATACTCCAGGTGGTGCATGAATGTTCTTTAAAGTTTGTTCAAAATAGGTATCTTGAATCGAATCATCAATGTAATATCTCCATTCTTCTTCTCGGGGTACTGTCAGCAGCATTACTCCTGCTGGTTTGGCTTGAGAATTCACTGTCATTTGCATTTCTCCTTGCTCGGAGAAAGATATTTGTGCTTGAAGCTTGGCTAGCATATCTCGTCCCAGTAATGGTACTGGACATTCGGGCATGTAAAGGAATTGATGAGTTACTTGCTGTCCTCCTAGACTGCATATTCGGTTTTGAAGAAAAGACTTTGTGGCTTTGGCACCAGTTGCTCCTATAATGGTGACTGCTTTCTTGGTGAATGGGGCTATCTTTTTGTCTATTACTGAATGTTCTGCTCCAGTATCAACCATAAAATTCATAAATTGGTCTCCTATTTGTATTTCGACCATAGGCTCCTGGAGACCTAAAGCAAACTTGGAGCCCGGTCTGTCCTAATCCACGTCATCCTCATCATGGGCTTGTGTGGCCAATGCTTGGATGGCTCCTCCTCCCCTCTCTCGCTGGAATTGTTCTCGATTGGCTCCTCCTCGGCCTCGGGGACGGCGTCGTCTTTCTTCTCGCCACTGATGATCGTTGTCGTCATCTTGCTGGGCGTCTTCGAGTTGCGGGCACGTATCTCTCCAATGTCCTTCCTCTCTGCAATAGGCGCATTGGTTTACGCCTAGTCTCTGGGTCCGGCCTCCGCCTTGACCCCGCCCTCTTCCTCTGCTCCTTCGATTAGGGACACCTCCCCTTTTCTTTTCAACTATGGCCGCAGCCAAAAAATCAGCTTTCTTCTTCATCTTTCTATCACATTCTCTCTGTCTTTCAGTATCACGATTCACATACACTTTATGAGCGACTTCCAATAACTGTGTTGCATTCATGCCCGCAAACCCTTCTAATTTCTGTAATTTACGTCTAATGTCTGGTTGAGACTGGTTTACAAAAGCAGAATTCACCATGCATAAACTTCCTGGTGCCTCGGGATCATAGGGAGTATACATTCTATAAGCTTCAGTTAATCTTTCATAATAATCTGCTGGGCTCTCATCTACTCCTTGGATAACTCCTGCTACTTTGGAAAGGTTCATAGCTTTTTGGCCTCCCCTTCTCAGGCCTTGTAAAAAGCCTTGGCGAAAGCGGGCTAGGGCTGTGGATCCTTCATCTGTATTCGGATCCCATTGGGGGTCTTCATTCGGGAATTCTCTCTGAGCTGCTTCTCTACGATCTATTATATTCTGCCCCTGCGCTGGAGCTGCAGGGTTTTCTGCCATCCATTCAATAGCTGCTTTTCTAATTCTCGCTCATTCTTCTGTAGTGAATAGGGTGGTCAGGAGCTGACGGCAATCTGGCCAAGTGGGTTGGTGAGTTTCCATAATACTAGTTACTAATTCTGTCAGCTCCTGCGGCTTGCTAGTATAGGAGGCATAATGCGACCTCCAATTTAATAAATCAGTTGTAGAGAAAGGGATATACACATAAGTTAAGGGTCCCGCTACCACTTCATCATTATCATTCTTTACGGGCACCCCCGGGACTTGCCTTAAGGGAAACAGTTTGGCTGTCCCAGGCGTCATTTGGGTCTGGGATCTAAGGGCTATTGTCGTTGTCTTTGCAGGAGTCACTTTCTTTTTCTCAACTGGTTTTGCTTTGGGTTTTTCTTTCACTGGCTTGCTAGTGCTAGCGCTGGCTTTCTCAATTATTTGTTCACTGTCCTCTTCTTCTTCTGCTGGGGAATTCCCTCCTTCTTCTTCTAGCTCCGCTTCTGACTCACTTTTTACGTCCTCCTCTTCTCTTCCCGCTAATTCTTTCTCTTTCTCTCCTCCAGGAGGAGGGGGGTCAGGGGTTGGGTCTCGCCTCGGCTACGGCGGTCTCTGGGGTTCTGGGGCAGGACGCCGCCGGGCTATTCTTACTGGACCTGGGGTTCGGGGCTGCCTGAGGACTACTTCTGGGGAATCAGGATCTGCCAGGATGGGTTTCTTCGTGGCTTTCTTATCCTGCTCTTTCATTCTAGGCTGTTCCTTTTTCTGTCTAGAATCTGTTTTAGCTAACATTATTCTGCACTGTTCCTCATAACAGTGCTGCGCCCAGGAGGGCGGATCTTCACAAATACTTAACCAGGAATCTATATAGGGGTACTGATCGGGGTGCGCTACCCGCACTCTACGATGTATTGACTGAATAATCTCTACGGTGAACGTTCCCTCTCGGGGCCAGATGGGGTCTAGATCGGGCCACTCCCTAGTACACAAAATCTGCAAACGGGCTGCTGTCATTTTAATACCATAATCTCCTGAATATCCCTCTTTAAAATGTGCGATCATACATTCTAATGGAGTGTTTCTAGTAGACTCCACCCCTCCAATTTCGATGTGTGCGCGCAACAACAGACAGAAGGGAAAAGGAGTGCGGACCGTGGGTAAGGGGTCCTCACGGCCCTGGAAACGTACAGGGAATACAAATAACAAGACAAGACGACAATCGCTTCCCCCTTTTCGCGACCTGAACGCGGTCGCCCGGTCAGGAAATGCGCTAATCAGGGGTCCGCCTTCACTTGGTCCGTGCTGCCAGACCTCTCATTCACACTTCGTTCACACAATCATGCTAGCAACGTATCCCAGAATGCATTCGTTTCTATCTGTTCTGACTAGTCTTTTTCCCAATTACAAAAAGGATGAGGGTTTCACCTAGCGAATTCCCATGCCAGGCTACTCGGCTCTTCCTTGAGAGTTGATCATGCTCTCTTACCAATTCCCAATATCTCGAGATTACAAATTCCAAATTCCAATGGCAGTACTGCTCTTTCTATTTCTGTCTAGACCCAAAATCAAAACTATACTCACCGGATCCGGTCCTCAAACTTCCCAAGCAGGCACATGAGTTGGACCTCGGACTCCCCTCACTCGGGTTCGAGGCGTTGGCTCCGACCGGGCCCGGCACCCGCCGAGGTCCGACCAGCTCCCTCCGATACAAGGGACCGGTGGCGCCAGGGAGCGGCCCTCGTCGGAAGGGCGCGATCCCGGCAGGACCAAGCCTATAGAGGCGGAAAGTCGTGGTATATTGCCCTATATACACTTTGATTCCACAACTTCCCGGCCAATGCACCAAGGAATATGTAGCAGCAAAGCGTAGACAAACCAATGATACCAGGAGTCTGTTCAGAAGGTCCAAATCATTTATTTGTGCACAAGTCTCAAGCAAGGCAATTTCAAAATGGCTGAGCAAAGTTTTCAAGCATTACAACAACTTTTATAGACTTCTGTTCCATTCTAGGTATAGAAAAACATTTCATTGGTCCCGGTACTCTCCCGTACCTCCCGTAGCCCTTCTATTGGTCCCGGTACTGATAAGTTTCTCCAATTATGTTCCTTCTGTGGGCTTCTGTAGGCATGACACCTGCCTGCCCCCCTTCTAGTCCCAATTACAATGGTCAGTTCATCAACTTGTTACTTTCACACTTTCAAGGTTATGGGACCATTTGTGCGTGCAGAAGAGCAAGGTTCTGTAACTCATCTGTCAGCACTCCTCAATATTTCTCTGCAAATGTACTTTTTCTTATCAGTAACTTTAAAACACATCTTTTCTGTATTTTTCCATTTCTTAATTCTGCAATTCTGCTTATCTAAGCTAATCCAATATTTCTACTGAGTTCTTTCTTACAATAGCAGCATATTGGGGGATGTGCAATCCTATATGCCTCTCCACAGGCCTCATTTACAGGTCAAGCTAGCCATGCTGGCCTGCCTATGTCAGACACCGTGGGTCACAGGCCTGCACCTGCCACAGTTAGGCCTGCCTGCTTATGTCAGACACCGTGGATCACAGGCCTGCACCTGCCACACTGTAAGGAGATGGCTATGTAGCGAAAGTCAGGCACAGCAAAGGCTGGTCTTCCTGGGCAGCGGATGAATATTGTCACTCTCTGGTTTCTTCTTGCTAATCTGAGCAACCCGGATATGCAAAGCTGCAGCAGAATATGACCCCGGCACTGTATATCCTGGTTTAAAGTTCAGCAGCGGCAGTTTCCTGTTTTGGGTCAGCTAACTGCCGCCACTGAATAACCCTTGAGAAGTCTGGGGGAAAAGCAATAAACCCTTCCACGCTGCTTTAGACTCAGACAGAGGCTCGTTAATGAAGTGAAAGATACTACTGGATCCGTTTTAAACTCTGTTGTCAGACCATGCAAGCTTCTGGTTTCTCTGCTGGACCTCTCCAATGGTTTCAGCGAAGGGAGTTTTGTAGCCAGAGCTGAGTTTACTTATTTATTTATTTAGTAAGGACTTATATACCGCTCCTTCCAGCGATCAGAAGCGGTTTGATTACAATTACGGGATTTGTCATAAATTACAGACAGAATTATTTGGGGATTAGATAGAGAGAGCAGGGGGATACACAGCACACATATGCGGGTCCATATAAAGACCTTAGCTATTATCATACATTTACACAGGCACTAACCACCATCTATTTACATTTGTACATACAGCAATTCAATTTCTTTTGTCCTTTTGGATTTTCATCTGGTATAATGACAATTGAACAGGTGCGTCTTCAGTCGTTTTCTGAAGTTGCTTATGTCTTTAATTTCTCTCAGCTCGTGTGGGAGCTGGTTCCATAACGTGGGGGCAGATAAGGAGAACGCTCTGCGACTAGTACTGACCTTTACGTGCCTAAAGCTGTTTGGAACTCTTAGTGTGTCAGAGTTAATGGTTCTCCTGCTTCTGGTTGTAGGTTGCATGGAGATCAGGGTGGAGAGGAATGAGGGGGCCAGGTTGTGAATTAACTTGAATGTAGTTACCAATGTTTTGTATTGAATCCTTGCAACGACTGGAAGCCAGTGTAGTTCCATCAATACAGGTGTTCACTTGGGGGGGGGGGGCGGGGGGGGGGGGAATGCTCTGAACTGTGCCCTCTGTGACATCTTTCAGCACATGAGGCCCAATGCTGGTCCATAGCTCCCTGCACTGAACTCCTGGGGACCTGTGGAAGTTTTGCTTTCCTCTTACCTCAAGAAGGTAGGAAATAACTCAGAGACAACCAAAATGTTCAGAGCTAATGTCTAACTGGCCATTTAAAGATCTGGTGAATTTTCAGCAACAGATATCTTGAAATCAACTGCTTCAAAAATCCACTTACACATTTGAAGGTTAGAGCTGCTAGTTACCCAATGCTGCTCGGGAGCACAGCTTACACATTCCCGAGCAGCCATATGCGCTAGTATTTGCCCCACCCTTAGGTCCAGTCTATTTACTTTTCCTAACCCCCCTGCCCAGGGCCAGATTTACCTTGAGTGAGGCACTATGCCAACAAAAATTGTGGGCCCCCAGCAGGGGCGGCCCAAGGGGGGTGCGGGGCCTCATTTGCATAAGGGGCCTCATTTGCATAAATATTTGCATAATGTTACCATATACTAACTTTTAGTAAACGTGCCTCTTAATGAGTGTATGGATAAAGAAAGACTAAAAGATTTCTACATTACTATAATCCAGTGCCAACTGCCAGACACATTAGGAACTACTACAAACACTGCCCATTTAGAACCCATAGTAAACCCGCCATATCCTAACAGCACTACCAGGACTCACAAAGCACCATACTCTACCAATCAAAAGGCAACACTGCAAATATTAAACCAATACATTTCAGAGAACAACAATACATGACCTACTGGGGAAAGAGAAAAAGTGGCAATGTCAAATAGGAATTACATAAACAGAATACCTCAGCTCAGTTACACATGCAGAACATAGACCATCACCAAACAAGTAATCACAATTTAGAAACAGGAAGACAATAATTAAACTGGGAATCCCAAAAGCCAAACTTGGAATGTACAACACTGTAGAAATAAAACTATACATTAATTTGCTCTTGTACTAAACAAAGCGCAGACGTTAATGATGCACATTTACCAGAGCTGACATATTCCAATTAATAAATTCAAAATAAAGAGATATTTTTCTACCTTTTGTGCATTTTTTTCAGCTGCAATTGCTCCAGCCACTTTCTTCTGGTTTCTTCATATTTTCTGCTAACTCTCCATCGTCTGCTGTCCATTTGTCCTTTCTTCTCTCTTCTAGATTTTTTTCCATTCTCTCTCTACATCTGCTTTAACATACTAATCTTTCTCCTTTTGCTCTTTCCTCATTCCTATTTCATCCACTCAAATTTTACCCCTCCATCCTCAATCCCCACTTACTCTCCCAATACCCGGCCAATTGTAGATTTTTTATCCCTCCCACACAAAATATTTTTCCCTTCTCCATTTTACTCTTCCAGCCCCATCCCATTCTAATCCTCCCCCAACATCAGCTCCCTTCTAGTTCCAGCCTCACCCAGCATCCATTCCCTTCTAGTCCCTGCATCAGCCCATTTCCAGTCCTAGCCATCCATCAGCCCATTTCCAGTCCTAGCAACCCCCCAACCCAATACCAGTCCTAGCCCCCCATCAACCCACTTACAGTCCTTAACCCCCCATCACCCCATTTTCAGTTTAAGCCCCCCCTATAACCCATTACCAGTCCTAACCCCCCATCAGCCCACTTCCAGTCCTAACCCCATCAACCCATTTCCAGTCAGCCCCCCATAGCCCATTGCCAGTCCTACCCCCCCATCAGCCCACAGCCCATTACCAGTCCTAACCCCATCATCCCACCTCCAGTTTTAACCCCCCAGCCCATTTCCAGTCCTAGCCCCCCACAGCCCATTACCAGACAACCCCCATCAGCCCACAGCCCATTACCAGTCTTAACCCCCCCCAAAGCCCATTACCAGTCCTAACCCCCCCCAACAGCCCATTACCAGTCCTAACCCCATCAGCCCACCTCCAGTCTTAACCCCCCAGCCCATTTCCAGTCCCAGCCCCCCCAAAAGCCCATTACCAGACAGCCTCCATCAGCCCACAGCCCATTACCAGTCTTAACCCCCCCCAAAGCCCATTGCCAGTTCTAAGCCCCCCAACAGCCCACAGTCCATTACCAGTCCTAACCCCATCAGCCCACCTCTAGCCTTATCCCCCCCCCTCCCATTTACTGGCCCTGCCCTCAGAGGAGCGCATTTCCTGTCCTACACCCCCCATAGCCCATTACCAGCCATACCCCCCCAGCCCATTTCCAGCCCCAGCCCCCCCAATAGCCCATTACCAGTCCTACCCCCCCCCCCGTCGGCCTAATGTAAAATTTAATTAAAAAAAAAAACTGGTGGCTGCCGCCGCGGGGCCCCCTCTGCTGCCGCGGCAGCATGGACTGACCCGCGGGGGCCCCGTCTACAAGCTGAAGCCGTCGGTTCGGTTCGTTCCTCCCTCCCTCCCTCCCTCCGTGCAGGCTGCAGGCTGCAGGCTGTAGGCTGTGAGAGACGCGAAGGGAGAGCGTCTCCTCGCGTCTCTGTAAAGCACGCCCCTCCGCCCCGGCGGGCTTAACAGAGACGCGAGGAGACACTCTCCTTTCGCGTCTCTCACAGTCTGCAGCCTGCACGGAGGGAGGGAGGAACGAACCGAACCTACGGCTTCAGCTTGTAGACGGGGCCCCCGCGGGTCAGTCGGTGCTGCCGCGGCAGCAGAGGGGGTCCCGCGGCGGCAGCCACCAGGTTTTTTTTTAAATTGTATTAAAAGAAAATGAACTTGTTCTTTTTTTGTGGGCCCCTGCCGGCTGTGGGCCCTACGCCATGGCGTACATGGCGTATAGGTAAATCCGGCCCTGCCCCTGCCTTTCATAGAGGGGCAGTGACCTCTGCAGAGCTGCTGCTGTTTGCAAATAGGGTTGCCAACTTTTTCACCGAGAAAAACCTGACACCTGTGGCTCGCCATGCTCCACCCATTCTCCGCCCCTAGTCCCACCCCTGCCCCGCCCTACCCCGCCCCCAGCCCCACCCACAAAAATTACCGAGGATACGTGTAGGCTATCTTCCTTGGTCAGATAATAATTAAACTAGGAACCCCAAAAGCCAAACATGAAATGTACAACACTGGAGAAATAAAACTATAAAGTAATTTCCTCTTGCACTAAACAAAAACGCAAAGATGTTAGCAATACACACTTCCCAGACCAGACATATTCCAGTTAATAAATTCAAAATAAAAAGTATTTTTCTACCTTCTGTTTGGGCATTTTATTTTTCAGTTGCAATTGCTCCAGTCACTTTCTTCTGGTTTCTTCGTGTCTTCTGCGAGCTATCCATTTGTCCTTTCTTCTCTTTTAGATGTTTTCCATTCTCTCTCTATTTCTGCTTTAACATACTGATTGTTTCTCTTTTGCTCTTTCCCCCAATTCTTTCCTTATTCCTTTATCATCCATTTAAATTTCACCCTTCCATTCTCAAGCCCCTCTTACTCTCCCAATACCTGGCCCCTCATAGACCTTTGTTCCACACAAAATATCTTTTCCCCTTCCATTCTCATTCCCCATCCATTCTAGTCCTCCCCCAAAATTAGTTCCCTTATAGTTCTAGACCCACCCAGCATCCACTCCCTTCTAGTCCCATTCTCCCATGCCCCACATCAGCCCATTTCCAGTCCTATTGTAGCCTCCATCAGCCCATTTCCAGTCCTATTCCAGCTCTTCATCAGCCCATTTCCAGTGCTAGCCCTCACATCACAGGCCATTTCCAGTCCTAGCCCCCCCCCCCAATCACAGCCCATTTCCAGTCCAAGTCCCCCATCACAGCCTCTTTCTAGCCCTAGCCCCCCCCCATCACAGCCTATTTCCAGTCCTAGGCCCCCCCCCCCCACCATCACAGCCCATTTGCAGTCCTAGTCCCCCCCGCACCATCACAGCCTATTTGCAGTCCTAGCCCCCCTAATCACAGCCTATTTCCAGTCCAAGTTCCCCCTCCCTCCACCATAGCCCATTTCCAGTCCAGGTCCCCCCCCCCCCATCACAACAACATTTCCAGTCCAAGTCCCCCCCCATAGCCCTTTTCCAGTCCAAGTTCCCCTCCTCACAGCCCATTTCCAGTCCAGGTCCCCCCCATCACAGCAACATTTCCAGTCCAAGTCCCCCCCCATAGCCCTTTTCCAGTCCAAGTTCCCCCCCTCATAGCCCATTTCCAGTCCAGGAAATGGAAAAACCGGCCAGGCCGGCTGAAAACCGGCCGGTTGGCAACCCTATTTGCAAATGAGCAGGAAAGATTAATGCAGAGGGCCACATGGGGGATCTGCAGTGTGAAAGAGTTGGCAACAGGTGGTTTTCTGACTGAATTAGGGTTGCCAACCAGCCGGTTTTCAGCCGGCCTGGCCGGTTTTATCATGGCCAGGCCGGCTGCCGGCACAGATGTAAAACCAGCCATTGAAAAGCCGTTTTTTTGCTCTGGCCGCAAGATCAGGAGCGGCCAGAGCAAAAAAACAGCTTTTGTGCCGAAGTCCGCGGCGCGAACGCGAACACGATTCCCCATAGCAGTGCAGCCACTGCTTCTGCTTTGTACAGAGCAGCGGCTGCAATACACTTACATTGAAAACTAAAGATAAACTGTGTAAGGAGCCCTCCGGTCATCGCAGAGCCCGAGGAAGTAATGTCATGGGGGCGGGCTCGTCACAGGTTGTCTTTCCTTTTCAAATTAACTTTAGCTGCAATAAAGTTATTTTGAAAAGGAAAGACAACCTGTGAGGAGCCCCGCCCCATGACCTCACTTCCTTGGACTCTGCGATGACTGGAGGGCTCCTTACACAGTTTGTCTTTACTTTTCAAAGTAAGTGTATTGCAGACGCTGCTCTGTACAAAGCAGAAGCAGCGGCTTGGGCAGAGGGGGGGGGTTGTGGGTGGGGGTAACCAGCCAGGGGGGGGGGGGGGTGGTGGTGTGAGTGAACCAGCAAGGGGGGGGGGGTGGTGGTGGTGTGAGTGAACCAGCAGGGGAGGGGGGGGGTGATGGTGTGAGTGAACCAGCAAGGGGGGATGGTGGTGGTGTGTGAGTGAACCAGCAGTGGAGGGGGGGGGGTTGGTGTGAGTGAACCAGCAGGGGAGGGGGGGGTGAGTGAGTGACCCAGCAGGAGGGGTTAAGTGACAGGGGGGTGGGTGAGTGAACCAGCAGGGGAGGGGGGTTGGTGTGAGTGAACCAGCAGGGGAGGGGGTGAGTGAGTGACAGGGGGGTGGGTGAGTGAACCAGCAGGGGAGGGGGGTGAGTGAGTCAGCAGGGGGGGTGAGTGAGTGAACCAGCACTGAGGGGAGGGGGGGTGTGAGAACCAACACTGAGGGGGGGTGTGACTGAATCCTCGGTAATTTTTGTGGGTGGGGCTGGGGGCGGGGCAGGGGTGGGACTAGGGGCGGAGAATGGGTGGAGCATGGCGAGCCACAGGTATCGGGTTTTTCTCGGTGAAAAAGTTGGCAACCCTAGACTGAACATGGGGTTGGTAGGTAGCAGGGTGGCTTAGGGTGGAAGTGCATCTCTGGATCCGATGTCCCAAACTGCACGAGACAGCCTCCAATGTTTTAGATTGAATTCTTAGATGTGTTGTGGCAGGTATGGCCTATAATAGTCTGCAAATATGAAAGGCCTGTAAGTTAGGCCCTGATTCCAACCCCCATCTCAGTAAAGAACCAAAGTCTGTGAAAGTCAGTCAAACTCTGAATCCTGCTATGTTGTTCCCAATTGGTCCTGGCCCTCCTGATCATGACTGTTTAGAAACTATGGACACTGTATTTTCAAGTTGCCCGGATTTGACTAATGTTCCTTTGGAGAACCCTGAACAGACTTTCTTTGCAGATGGAAGCAGTCTTGTCATCAATGGACATCGTTGTGCTGGATATGCAGTGGTGACCCTTGATCTGGTAGTTGAGTCCTCAGCTCTGGCCTCAGGAACCTCAGCACAGAAAGCTGAACTGATAGCTCTCACTAGAGCACTGACATTAGGAGAAGGACTCCGTTTAAATGTGTACACAGATTCTAAGTATGCTTTTACCACTTTGCACGCACATGGAGACCTGTATAGAGAACGAGGGCTGATCACCTCAGGAGGCAAGTCCATTAGGTATGGGCCCGAGATATTGATATTATTAGATGCTGTATGGGCCCCTAAGCAAGTTGCAGTCATGCACTGTCGAGGTCATCAGACAGGAGCAGGAGAAGTTACCCGAGGGAATAGATTTGCTGATGCCACTGCCCGAAAAGCAGCCACAACTGGACGAGTTGTGACCCAAGACACTTCAGTGCAGGCAGCCTTATTCCCTGTGCCCCTTAGCTCATGGACTCCCCGATACACTACAAGAGAGTTAGATTATTTCTGTGAAAAGGAGGGAGGGGTCCTGACAGAAAAAGGTTGGATAGTGCTGCCACCTCCAGAGAGTAGCTCACCTCCAGGTCCCACAGTCATTCCTGAAGCATTAGGGCCAGCCTTTGTTCAGGCTTTTCATCAGGTCACACATTATGGGAAAACGGCCATGGAAAGAGCCCTAAGACCCCATTTCTGTATCTCACTATTAGGACCCCTGTCTGCTTCAGTGGCACAGCAATGTTTGACATGTGCCAAGAATAATTCTAGGCAAGGTCCCGTTCCACCCCCAAGAGTTCAGTCAATAGGGGTGACCCCTATGAGTGATATTCAGGTAGATTTCACTGAAATGCCATGAGCAAACGGATATCACTACCTGTTAGTCCTAGTTTGCACATTTTCTGGGTGGGTAGAAGCCCGTCCCACCCAAACTGAGAAAGCTCGAGAAGTCACTAAAATACTGCTCCATGAGATTATTCCTCGATTTGGAATACCATTGACTATAGGGTCAGACAATGGACCCTCATTTGTGTCCCAAGTGACTCAACAGTTAGCTCGAGCTCTACAGATACAATGGAAGCTGCACACTGCCTATAGACCCCAGAGTTCAGGGAAAGTAGAACGCATGAATATATTGTGAAGCCAATGCAGACCATCTGTGCTGGACGGTTATGTTTTAATGTAAACCGCGTTGATGCAGAAGAACGCGGTATATAAGAAAGTTAAATAAATAAATAAATAAATAGAACCCTGAAATCTCAGTTGACCAAGCTTTGTCAAGAAACACACCTAAAGTGGCTCCAGGTTCTCCCTATAGCCCTTCTTAGGATACGTTCTGCTCTAATCAAGTCCTTAGGAGTTTCCCCTTTTGGGATTTTGTATGGGCGACCTCCACCCATTGTACATGGAATTAAAGGAGATATGAAACAAATAGGATCTGAAATAACTAGACAAGAACTATTGGCTTTAGGTTCTGTTTTGCAGAGTCTTCATACCTGGGTGCAAGATCGATTGCCCATCAATCTGACAGAAGCTCTGCATCCCTTCAAGCCAGGAGTGTTAGTGTGGATCAAGGAGAGGAGAAAGACCCCGCTGACGTCGCATTGGAAGGGACCTTATGTTGTCATCTTGTCAACCCCAACTGCAGTAAAAGTCGCAGAACTCGAACCCTGGATCCATCAGTCGAGTGAAGCCGGCAGCTGCTCCTAAACCTGGTCAGTGGACTTCAGTAAATGATCCTGAGACTCCATTGCGACTCACATTGCGGAGATAACCAGCGTTGTAAGAGTCTCTAGATTCTATCATCCTACCCCTGTCGCGCAAGGGTAGCAGTCGAAGCAGAAAAGAAGAAAAGACTCTACAAGTTCATCATACCCAATATTCCAGTTGACCTCCAAAGACTGTAATCACGATGCTCCTCCACTATTGCCTTGTGGGAGTGATGGTCCTGGGATTCCTAGAAAAGACTTTTGCCTTACCCCCTTGTGCAGCTTGTATAACTACCACCTGAACTGGACTGAAGGTCACTCAGACTTTACTTTATCATTCCTACTATACTTGCACTGGTATAGTTAGGCCAGTGTGTATATAATGGCACAGAGTTAAATATCTGTACGAAGGGGAAAAGCAAGACTTGTTACAACCCCCGGCAGAACCCTTCTTATTATGTACTCGAGATACGATGGAATGATGAGGATGGAGCCTCATAAATGCCACTCGACAGCTTCCTGATCCCACGAAGCATGTTACCCTGAGTTTTGATGCTTGTGAGGTGATAAACAGAAATATCCATCACAAGTGTGGATATTGGGAGCAAGCCTATTACTATGATGATAAATATATGTGTCCTGAAGGAGCATACGGATGGGGAAAGTGTACTGGGAAATCTTCCCCAACAGTCTACAGTACATCATCCAAAGATGC
Organism: Ichthyophis bannanicus; assembly: GCA_033557465.1. Taxonomy (NCBI): domain Eukaryota; kingdom Metazoa; phylum Chordata; class Amphibia; order Gymnophiona; family Ichthyophiidae; genus Ichthyophis; species Ichthyophis bannanicus. The sequence goes on from CM066032.1 coordinate 1,805,753,830, forward strand.
TTACTACTGTCCCAAGTGGGAATGCGTGTACTATGCCACCTGGTCTGGTGCGCCTACTGGACGAGAGGGAGATAAACGCATAGCAAGCCTGGAAAAATTATCATTACCAGAACCTCGAAAGTGCAAGAAAGGTGCCTGTAATCCGGTGCAGCTCATTATACTTAACCCCAGCCAGTGGAAGCAGGGGTACAGATTTGGGTTACGAATAGCAGGAGGAGGCATAGATCCTGGAACTTTTATACATATACAGCTGAATACTAAGACTCATGCATCTGTACCTTATCGAATACATCACTCTTTCTATGAAGCCATGAAGGCCAAGTTTGAGATTCCTCATGCCTCCCAAAACTTGTTCATTGAGCTTGCCGGGGCAGTAGCATCTAGTCTCCACATTTCGGACTGCCTCTTCTGTGGAGGAACTAAGATGGGAGACCAATGGCCCTGGGAGGCACAAGAAGTGAACTATTCTATGTCTTATAATCAGACTGATTTACATAATGCTACTAGTGAGTGGGTACTGGCCCACCCCATTGTTGGTAACTTGTGTTTTGCTTGCTCTGGACCACAGTTTGCCATGGAGGTTGGACAGCTGGTCTGGCTCAATCAGAAGTTCTACAACAGTACCATCAAGAAGACGTCCTGGTGGACAGGAATCAACGCTTCAGAGCCCACCAACCCTTTAGTCCATTTCCCTAATCTTGCCAGCATCTGGACTAATCTAGCATCTTATAATACCTGGCAAGCACCACCTGGACTGTACTGGATTTGTGGAACCCGAGCATATGCTAGGCTTCCTCACCACTGGGGAGGAGCATGTGCATTGGGAACCATATGACCTTCCTTTTTCCTGTTACCTATATCCCATGGAGAACAACTGGGTTATCCCGTGTACAGGAGTCGACAGAAACGAGAGGTCTTGAAAATAGGCCAATGGGACAAGTGGAAGGAAGAGGAGTGGCCACCTGAGAGAATCATTTCATACTATGGAACTGCCACTTGGGAGCAAGATGGTACATGGGGATATCGTACTTCTGTGTATATGATAAATCGTATTATTCGCTTACAAGCTGTTGTTGAAATAATAACCAATGAAACCAGTAAACACTAACTCTTTTAGCTAAGCAGAGTACACAAATGCGTACAGCTATTTATCAGAATCGTTTAGCTATAGATTATTTGTTAGCAGCTGAAGGTGGAGTGTGTGGAAAATTGAATTTAACCAACTGTTGTTTGCAGATTGATAATAATGGGTATGTTGTTGAAGATATAGCTACTCAAATGCGCACACAAGCTTATGTGCCTGTTCAGACCTGGCATGGCCTGAAGCTCGATGGGTGGTTTGGTTCAGCATTTTCATGGTTAGGTGGTCTGAAAACCCTTGTGTTTATTGTATTACTCATATTAACTGTATGCTTGTTGCTCCCATGTCTCCTACCCCTTTGCTTACACATGATAACCTCAGTTATTGATAACACTGTAGAACGGAAGGCAGCTACAAAGATATTAGCTATGTGGCAATATTCCCCAGTATCCCACTAGATACTGAGGAATATTGTACTAGGAGTACTGGGGAATATTGATACTAGGAGTGGAGGAGTAGCCTAATGGTTGGGGCAAGGTACTTCAGGCCGGAAGGTCGGGGGTTCAAATCCCACTAGAGGACAGCAACCTTGGGCTGGAAGGACTGGGGTTTCTAGTCCCACAGGTGCTCCTTGTGGTCTTGGGCAAGCCACTTAACCCTCCATAGCCCATGTTCCCTGTAAAATAGTTATCTCCAAGTTATAATACCCTGTTCAATGTAATTTCAGTTTGTTCAATGTAAACCGCACTGATGCAGAATAGCGCGGTATATAAGAGAATGTAAATAAATAAATAAATAAATAAATCCCAAGATGATGCTGTTACGCAAGTTAATATGTGATTTAATTCTCACCCTTTCTCACTAGCGGGTGAGAATAATCAAAGGGGGGAATGTGGCAGGCTATGGCCTATAATAGTCTACAAATATGAAAGGCCTGTAAGTTAGGCCCTGATTCCAACCCTCCTCTCAGTAAAGAACCAAAGTCTGTGAAAGTTTGAGAAAACTGTTTTAAACTGCTTAATAAGAAGTTTTCATGAATGCATAAATCTTTCATTATTCTCTTGTGCTGTGAAGATAGAAATGTTTCAATACTTGCATTCCTAGAGCCAGGGACGACCTTGCAGTAGAGAAGTATCCAAACCTAGAAACGGTACCATTGTTAGAACAATCCTAGAGGAGGGAGCTGGGTGCTAGGCCCAGGAGGGATCTCCGATTGGACAAACGCAGGGGGCGTTGGGGCCAATAGAAAGTCTGCATGTATCAAACTGAAAAGAAATGTATAAATGAATTTGTTTCTGTAAGAACGTTGCTCAGTCCTTTTTGAAGCTTGACTAACTGGGCCTTGTGCACAATAAATTGGCTTGGACCCTGTAAATTGACTCCTGGATTTCTTCATTGTCTGCACTTCGCTGCTACAGTGTGAGTTAAGTTTAACTTTGACCTCTAATTACTGTGGTTAAGAATAAGTTTAACTTGACTTCCAGTTAGTTTGTTGCATCAGTAGTAAGTGTGAAAGTGCTCGCTATAGTTTATTATAGAGAAGGGGAATCTGCCGAATCACACTGTACTAGGAGAGCTAACAAATAGCTTTCTAGGAGTCTGCAAGTTGGGTGCGTCGGGTCTGGTATGGTAAAGTTCTGTGAAAGCTCAGTGCTGCTCATTCAGGCCAGGAACAGGATTTTAAATATAAAACTCCACCCCATAAAGAACTTTCCAAAGTGTCGATTCACTTGTATTATTTAACACAGTCATTCACTTTCTTCGTTACCGTAATGACTTCCTGGCAGAGGCCTAACCCTTCTCTTATATTTTCACGAGTTACTTGAGTAATTAAATTAGAGATGTGTGCAGCGAGAAGCTCTTTATAATGCTGAACAGTTCAGGACTTTGTTCGCTGTTCCTTTTATCCAGCGTTATGGTTTGCATGCAGAAAAGCAAAGAGCTTGTCATTAGCAGAACAAATCATCTTGGCTTGGAAGGGGGTAGTTATTCCAAAATCAAACTATATCAGCTTGTCTAAACAAACACAGCGAATTAAATCATCAGCAAATGAATGTGATAATTTACAATTAATGCATCACAGTAGCAGAATTTTAATAACCCTCCACCATCCCCCCCAACTTGGCCTAAAATCAAACTTCTCGATGATTGTTAAACCTGCCCATAGAATTCACAGTGTGTGAGAGAGAAAGTGAGAGAACAGGGGCTGGATTTAATCTCATTACCTTGCTTTGCATCCTCTGTGGACCTTCCCAGACTTCGTTAATGGCACTCTTGGTAATTATAAATTGCAGAGGTAACCTGTGGCTCCAGCTGCGCTTAGATATGAAATGTGGAATCTCATTTCTGGCAACCAGGGTGGTAAGGATAATTTCCTTAGTATTTTGGTCGCCTGCCATGCTAATCGGTGTTCCCTCGGCCACTGCCAGAAGAGGTGGAGACAGTACCTGTGCCTCTCCTGCACATAGACGGGAAGAGCCAAAGTGCAGACCCCACGCAGGAGAAAACTGAGTGGCTACATCTGCAAAAGCCAATTACTATGCCTAAAGATTCCCTATTAGAGAGAATCACAATCACTCAGCAGCTGCAACCTATTCCCCCTGAAGTTTAGTAAATCGCATACCGGCGTTCTACATTTTCATAAATCTGCTCATACTCATCGGTGCGAATGATTCCTGCAGCAGACCTCAAGATAACCCAATATTTAATGAACTCATCAAAGCTCTTGGCCTGCAAGAGCAATAAAGGCAAGAGGTAGAAGCAGTTTCTCTGCTATCTGACATAGATGACTGCTATATAGGGAAATAGCCAAGAGGACCTGACTGCTCAGGGCTGGCTCAACAATTAGGCAACACCAGGCAGCCACCTAGGGCAGCGGAGTCTGAGGGTCAACAACAAGAGCCAGATAATAAATCCTGACAATTGCACAAACTGAAACAGTCATAAGCACATTCCTTTACCTGCAGGGAGAGCGGCACACGCATACATACAAAGCACAGGTTAATATCCTGACAGCCAGAGAAACTCAGAGACCCCTAAGCACATTCCTTTACTTGCAGGGAGAGCGGCACACGCATACATACAAAGCTCAGGTTAATATCGTGACAGCCAGAGAAACTCAGAGACCCCCTAAGCACATTCCTTTACTTGCAGGGAGAGCGGCACACGCATACATACAAAGCTCAGGTTAATATCCTGACACCCAGAGAATCTCAGAGACCCCTCAGCACATTCCTTTACTTGCAGGGAGAGCGGCACACGCATACATACAAAGCTCAGGTTAATATCGTGACAGCCAGAGAATCTCAGATCCTGCAGCACATTCCTTTACTTGCAGGGAGAGTGGCACACGCATACATACAAAGCACAGGTTAATATCCTGACAGCCAGAGAATCTCAGAGACCCCTCAGCACATTCCTTTACCTGCAGGGAGAGCGGCACATGCATACATACAAAGCACAGGTTAATATCCTCACAGCCAGAGAAACTCAGAGACCCCTCAGCACATTCCTTTTCTTGCAGGGAGAGCGGCACACGCATACATACAAAGCTCAGGTTAATATCCTGACACCCAGAGAAACTCAGAGACCCCTCAGCACATTCCTTTACTTGCAGGGAGAGCGGCACACGCATACATACAAAGCTCAGGTTAATATCGTGACAGCCAGAGAATCTCAGATCCTGCAGCACATTCCTTTTCTTGCAGGGAGAGCGGCACACGCATACATACAAAGCACAGGTTAATATCCTGACAGCCAGAGAATCTCAGAGACCCCTCAGCACATTCCTTTACCTGCAGGGAGAGCGGCACACGCATACATACAAAGCACAGGTTAATATCCTCACAGCCAGAGAAACTCAGAGACCCCTCAGCACATTCCTTTTCTTGCAGGGAGAGCGGCACACGCATACATACAAAGCTCAGGTTAATATCCTGACACCCAGAGAAACTCAGAGACCCCTCAGCACATTCCTTTACGTGCAGGGAGAGCGGCACACGCATACATACAAAGCACAGGTTAATATCCTCACAGCCAGAGAAACTCAGAGACCCCTCAGCACATTCCTTTACGTGCAGGGAGAGCGGCACACGCATACATACAAAGCACAGGTTAATATCCTGACACCCAGAGAAACTCAGAGACCCCTCAGCACATTCCTTTACCTGCAGGGAGAGCGGCACACGCATACATACAAAGCACAGGTTAATATCCTGACAGCCATAGAATCTCAGAGACCCCTCAGCACATTCCTTTACTTGCAGGGAGAGCGGCACACACATACATACAAAGCACAGGTTAATATTCTGACAGCCAGAGAAACTCAGAGACCCCTCAGCACATTCCTTTACTTGCAGGGAGAGCGGCACACACATACATACAAAGCTCAGGTTAATATCCTGACACCCAGAGAATCTCAGATCCTGCAGCACATTCCTTTACTTGTAAGGACAGCGGCACACGCATACATACAAAGCACAGGTCAATATCCTGACACCCAGAGAATCTCAGAGACCCCTCAGCACATTCCTTTACGTGCAGGGAGAGCGGCACACGCATACATACAAAGCACAGGTTAATATCCTGACACCCAGAGAATCTCAGATCCTGCAGCACATTCCTTTACTTGTAAGGACAGCGGCACACGCATACATACAAAGCACAGGTCAATATCCTGACACCCAGAGAATCTCAGAGACCCCTCAGCACATTCCTTTACGTGCAGGGAGAGCGGCACACGCATACATACAAAGCACAGGTCAATATCCTGACACCCAGAGAATCTCAGATCCTGCAGCTCCTTTACTTGTAAGGAGTGCCTCTGCACACGCATACATACAAAGCACAGGTTAATATCGTGACAGCCAGAGAAACTCAGAGAACCCTCAGCACATTTCTTTACATGCAGGGAGAGCGGCATACGCATACATACAAGCACCTTGAGGCGACTCCAGGGCGTCACAGGTTTGACGTCCTAGCCCGCAGCTCCCTCTCTTGGGTCAGCTCCTTCATATGCACTGTTCCACTACAAGTAATCTCCCATTATTTTGCTGTTCATTGTTTCTCTCTGGCCTTTACTCCTCTCCCCATATATGGCCTCAATACCTGTACACTGGGGCTGGCGTTCTAGTCCCACTCGCCCTTTTTGCCCGACTCACTTATCTCATACCCCTGAGAACCTGCTATAATGTCCCACCACCCCCTCGCTTTCACCTTACCCTCCCCTAACTCCCTCCCAGCTACTCCTCAGCATTGTCCTCATTAATTGCCGTTCTATCCAATCTAAGTCCCCTTTGGTCAACGACTTAATCACTGACCACTCGTTCGATATTTTGTTTGTCACTGAGACCTGGCTCCATGAGGGGGAGGACCCACTGCTTATCTGATGTCTCCCTCCTGATTTCTCAGTGCTCAGTTCCTTGGAAGGGACGGTCGGAGTGTGTGTGTGTGTGTGGGGGGGGGGGATAGCAGTTCTCCACCGCTCTAGTCTCCCACTTCGAGAGATCTGGTCCCCAGCCCTTCGCTACCCGGAAACCCTGTTTCTCCGCCTGGAATCCTTCCACCCACTGCACTTTCTCCGTTTGTATGTACCCCCCAGCGCTTTCTCCCCACAATTGGGATGATTTTCTGCTGACCATTACTGAGATCTCGTCTCTATTTACCCATGTGCTCATTCTGGGCAATTTCAATCTCCATCTTGAGTCCCTCTTCTGCCCCCGTGACAATGCCTTCACTTCCCTCCTGGCTGATCTTTCCCTCAAACAACATGTTCTTTTCCCAACCCATACCACGGGGAACACGCTTGATCTTATCATCACTCTCTCTCTTTCCCCATTTTCTCCATTGTCACTTTCTTCTCTATTTTTTCCATGGACAGACCACCTCTGTGTTTGCTTCTCTCTTATACTGTTGGCACTTTTTGCCCAAAATATCCCATCTCCCCCTCCTCCTATTCCTCACCGGTATGTTTCTCCCCTTACCTTACAACTCTTTCACCCAGCGGATCAACTCCTTCCTTCCAACTTTGCCACCTTATCACCCGATTCCCAGGCCAGAACCTGGAATTCCTACTTGTCTACCACCTTTGATCTATTGGCACCTCTCCGTCTCCTTTCCCTCACTCGCCCCACCTGTCATCCCTTGTATCACCCTGGACTTCACCTTCTCCGGTGTCATGTGCAATATGCCGAGCAGGTGTGGCAGTCTCATCCCTCCCCTTCCACACTCCTGGTTTTCTGACAGCTTCACCAGGAATACCAGTCCTCCATAAATTTGGCTAAGCAGGAGTATTACTCCCATCTAATCTCCTCCTCATCTAATTTGTCCCGACAGTTATACTCTGTATTTGGCACTCTCACATCTCTTCCTTCTTTCTCATCCTCTCCGTCTTCGACAGGGCCAACCGCAACTGACCTGGCTGTGTAATTTTCCAACAAAGTGCTTTCTCTTTGTGCGACATTTCCCTCCTGTCCACCTCCACAGTCTCCGCTTTCCCCTACCCTGTCTGACCAGCTCTCCTCCTCTCTATCTTCTCTTTCCCACACCTGGTCCTTCTTTCATACGATTGCCTCCTCTGAGCTTGTTATGACTGTCTCTGCCTCTCGGTAAACTACCTGTTTTCTGGATCATATCCCCTCTACGTTGCTCCTTGAACCCTCACTTTTCCTTCTCCCACCTCTCCTCAGCATGATAAATTCCAGTCTTCTTATGGGAATCTTCCCTTCTCCATGGAAACAAGCCATTATTCAACCCATCCTTAAAAAACATCACTTGATCAATCAGCACACGCATACATACAAAGCACAGATTAATATCCTGACAGCCAGAGAAACTCAGAGACCCCTCAGCACCTTCCTTTACATGCAGGGAGAGCGGCACACACATACATACAAAGCACAGGTTAATATCCTGACAGCCAGAGAAACTCAGAGACCCCTCAGCACCTTCCTTTACATGCAGGGAGAGCGGCACACACATACATGCAAAGCACAGGTCAATATCCTGACACCCAGAGAAGCTCAGAGACCCAGCAGAACATTCCTTTATGTGCAGGGAGAGCCTCTGCACACACATACATACAAAGCACAGATTAATATCCCGACAGCCAGAGAAACTCAGAGACCCCTCAGCACATTCCTATCTCCAGGAACAAGCAGGAATAAGTCCTCACTTATGGGTACGTCGGAACCGACAGAGCCTGCGCGGGAAAGCTCCCCAGCTTCCCAGGAAGGAAGCTTTTGGGGTCTCCCACTGCACATGCGCGCTGCCTTCCCGCCTTCCTGACCAGCTCTCCTCAGTTTCTCTTTTTTCCGCGGAGCCAGCAGGTCGTGTTCCTGTCACCGCTGAAGAAATTATTGTTTTAGTTTGTTTCTTTAGACCGCGTACCTGCCTTCCCCATACCGAAACCGGTATCGCCGGTCTCTCTTTTCTTTTCTTTAAAAAAAAAACAACAAAAAAACCTTTATCTTTGCACAACTTGGTGACTTCGGTTAGGCCTCAGGCCTACACAAATTCTCCTCATGGAGAAACCAGCCCCTGGTTTTAAGAAGTGTACCTAGTGTAGTGCTGTTATTTCTGTCACAGACACCCATGAATGGTGTCTTAAATGTTTGGGACCTGACCACTCCATTCCGGACTGCCCATCCTGCTCCCAGATGTCTAAACGTGGTTTGCAGAACCGGGCCAACAAATTCCATGTGCTGTTTGCTTCAGATAATCCAGCATCACAGTCATCCAGGTCTTCCTCTCCGGATGGATCTCAGGTAACCAAACCTTCTTCGGGCAGGTCCTCAAAGAGCAAATCTCCTTCAAAGCATCGAGAGGCTCTCACTTTTGAATCTGAGGATCCTGCCCCAGCCAAACAACACCAGCGGGAAGCTCTGGCTTCCAAAGCACCATCTGTGGGATTACAGGTTGACATCGATGGCACGGCCTCGACTGATCACCTGTTAGACTGCTCTGGGGTACCGGCCCATACCGGTACCGACATCCAGGCAGCAGTGGCGTCTATGAGCAATTCTGTTCAGACCATGCAGCAGGCCATGCTGGCTTTTATTAAAGCTGCGACGCCCTCGGTACCGCGTTCAGCAGTACCGGGTCCGGTTCCGGTATCGTCTCCCATACCGGAACCGAGACCATCGACTTCCAAACGCAGATCAGTTCCGCATGCCGGATCCGGGTTTTCACCCGATACCGTGCCCATACCCGGTACGCCCGATGTCGATACCAATCGGTATGCGTATCGTGCGTTGGAAGCAAATAGAGAATACTCTCATTCTTCTGAGGATTTTGACTCCTCTGAGGACTCTGATGAGCTGTCTCTAGTTCTTCATGAAGACCCCTCTTCCCCAAAGAGGAGAATGTCTCCACCAGAGGATTTGTCCTTTCAAGACTTCATTATAGAGCTAGCTAAAGGACTTTCTATCACCACATCCTCTGAAAAAGAACCTAGGTCAAAGAAATTGGATATTTTAGGATACCCTAAGGTTCCTAAAGAGGCAGTCACCCTGCCTATCCATGAAATCCTTCAAGAACACTTGATGGACTTATGGGAGGCTCCTCTAACGTTGTCTCCTTACTCTCGTAGGTTGGACACCATGTACCGGGTCCCTCCTTCTCCTGGGTTTCAAAAGACTCAGCTGCCTCACCATTCCATTGTGGTGAAGTCTGCGCTGAAAAAGATTAAGAGCACCAAAAGGCACTCTTCTACCCCTCCAGGGCGAGAATGTAAGACCCTAGACTCTTTTGGCAGGAAAATTTTCCAGGCTAGTATGCTTATAGCCAGGATTAATTCTTACAGTCTGTATATGGGCATGTTTCTCAGGGATCTTGCCCTAAAGGTACGGCATTTTGCCCCCTTTATCCCGGAGGATAGAAAGGAGGAGTTCATTTCTATAGTGAAACAGCTTTTAGATGTTTCTAAGTTCTCCAACAGAGCCGCCTTTGATTCCTTTGAAGGTGCCGGTAGAGCTTCGGGCATTGCCATTGCAGCCCGACGACTTGCTTGGCTCCAGGCCTCTGACCTAGAACCCTGGGTCCTGGATGGCTTACGGAATCTGCCCTGTACAGGTGAGAACTTATTTGGTAAAGACTGGCAAATTAAAGCCACTCAAATGGACGCAGAAAATGCTACCTTAGATAGACTTTCTAAGTCTACCTCTACTCCTGCCAAGAAAAAGTCTTTCAAGAGGCCTTACTACAAGAAGGCCAGATTTTCCACAAATACTGGCCAACAATCTTCTCAGCCTCGCTTTGCTGCTAAACGTCAGCAGCCTAAACAGGCAAGGTCAAAGCCTGCAGTGTCTGCCACTCCTCAGCAGGCTCAACCCCCTCAGGGGTTTTGACTTGCCCCTAGAGAACCTAACCTTTCTGGCTCTAGAACAACCAGAGCCCCTCACCATTCCCGGAAGGTTAGCTCACTTTGCTCCCAGATGGGGGCAAATTACATCAGAGCAATGGACCCTCTCTATCATCAGAGAGGGCTACAAACTTCATTTTTCCAACCTTCCTCCATATACCATGGTGAGGCAATTCAATTCTCCCCCATCTCTCCTGGGCCTGTTGGGTCAGGAAGTCTCTTCTCTCCTTGCCGAAGGGGCAATAGAAGAGGTTCCTCTTCTTCAACAAGGGACAGGATTCTACTCCCCTTATTTTCTCATACCAAAGAAGACAGGGGGATTCAGACCTATCCTAGATCTGAGAGAATTGAACAAATTTCTGTACAAGGAGAAATTCAAAATGCTTTCTCTAGGCATTCTCCTTCCATACCTTCAGAGTCAGGATTGGCTTTGTTCTCTAGATCTCAAGGATGCGTACACACATATACTCATCCACCCATCCCACAGAAAATATCTAAGATTTCTGTTTCAGGGAAAACATTTCCAGTACAGAGTACTTCCCTTCGGTCTAGCCTCTGCTCCAAGAGTGTTCACCAAATGCATGGCAGTTGTTGCCGCATTTCTAAGAGGTCTGGGAATTTTTGTATTCCCATATTCTGGACGACTGGCTCATCCAAGCTCCATCTCAGTCAGAGGCCCAGATTTCCCTGGACCGCACAAGGCACATTCTGCAGTATCTGGGACTGGTGGTAAACCTTCCCAAGTCTCAACTTATCCCTACTCAGTCTCTGGAATTCATAGGGGCCCAGTTGGACACCAGCACTGCAAGGGCCTACCTACCTCAAGTCCGGGGCCAACGTCTGGTGTGCTTGGCCTCCCAAGCTCAGTCCAGCAGTCACTTGACAGCCAGAGAAATGCTGCGACTTCTGGGCCACATGGCCTCCACGGTACACGTGGTGCCCTACGCTCGTCTTCATATGAGAGCAGCTCAATGGACCTTGGCCACCCAGTGGACTCAAGCATCAGGAGCGCTCTCCGACCAAATACTCACCTCAAAGCGTCTGTTTTGGTCCCTCCAATGGTGGATGTCCACCAAGAATCTGTTGTTGGGGACCCCCTTCCAGCCTTTGTTGCCCCAAGCAACCCTCACAACAGATGCCTCCCAGACAGGGTGGGGAGCCCATCTTCAACACCTCTCCACTCAGGGTACTTGGTCTCCCCAAGAGACCACCCTTCACATCAACCTCCTGGAACTGCGAGCAATCTTCTTTGCCCTCAAAGTCTTCCATACAATCCTTGTCAACCTGACCGTCCTAGTCCATACAGACAATCAGGTGGCCATGTTCTACATAAACAAACAAGGAGGGACAGGCTCTCTGTCGCTTTGCAATGAAGCTCTCAGATTATGGGCCTTCGCCAGAGAGCATCAAATTCATCTTCTGGCAGTGTATCTTCCAGGGGTTCAAAACTCTCGGGCAGACAGACTCAGTCGAGTTCTGCTTCCACACGAATGGTCCTTGCATATGGACCAGATACACAGAATCTTTCAGGAATGGGGAACCCCGGACATAGACCTCTTTGCAAGTCCGTGGAATGCCAAACTTCCCCGGTTCTGTTCCAGGACTCCGTGTCAGAGAGCTCAGGCCAACGACGCCTTTCTCCTACATTGGGGTCAGGAATTCCTATATGCCTTTCCACCCATTCCTTTGATTCCCAAGACTCTGTTCAAACTCCAGAGGGATCACGGATCGATGATCCTCATAGCTCCACGCTGGCCACGCCAAGTGTGGTTCCCTCTACTTCTGCATCTCTCCCAGGGACCCTCCCTGGACCTGGGAGCTGCGCCAGACCTTCTGTCTCAGGAGGAGGGGACTTTGTGGCACCCAAACCCCAAGTCCCTACACCTCAGAGCTTGGTTACTGAAGGCCTAAGCCTTCATGACTTCAATCTTTCTCAACCAGTGAAAGATATCCTTCATGCCTCTAGGAAACCCTCCACGAGGCGTTCCTATGCTTTCAAATGGAAACGCTTTTCCATTTGGTGTGCTCAACAGGGTCTTGACCCTCTAGCACTTCCTTTGAATTCTCTATTAGACTATCTCCTGCATCTTTCTAATGCAGGCCTTAAGACAAATTCAGTACGAGTCCTTTTGAATGCTATTGCAGCATCCTTAAAACCTATAAATGGACAACCTGTCTCCTCTCATCCGCTTGTTGCAAGGTTCATGAGAGGCCTGACTCTAACTAAGCCTCCCATCCGACCTCCTCCGGTAGCATGGGACTTGAACCTAGTTCTGGGTCAGCTTATGAAGCCACCTTTTGAACCATTGGTTTCTACCTCCTTGAAATTTCTTTCCTGGAAGGTCCTTTTCCTTATTGCAGTCACTTCGGCTCGCCGCATCAGTGAACTACAGGCCTTAGTGGCTCATCCACCTTATACCAGGTTTCATCATGATAAGGTGGTCCTTAGGACGAATCCCCACTTTATGCCCAAAGTGGTCTCGTCTTTTCATCTTAATCAAGAGGTATATCTACCTGTCTTTTTTCCAGCTCCTCATGCATCCAGTGCAGAGAGGAACCTTCATACTTTAGATTGTAAAAGAGCTCTTGCCTTTTACCTCAACAGGACTCAGCCACATCGAAAGTCTTCCCAGCTTTTCGTGGCTTTTGATCCTTCTCATTTGGGACTTCCAGTCTCCAAACGTACACTTTCCAATTGGATTGCTCAGTGTATTTCCTTTGCTTACCAGAGTAAAAATATTTCTCTGGAAGGCCATGTCACAACTCACAATGTGTGAGCCATGGCCACTTCTATGGCTCATCTTCACTCTGTATCCATAGATCAGATCTGTCGAGCCGCCACATGGGCCTCGGTTCATACCTTCACAGCCCATTACTGCTTGGACAAGGACTCCCGCCGGGATGCCTTGTTTGGTCAGGCTGTCCTCAAACACCTGTTCCATACTTGAACAACTCCTGCGCACCTTCCCAGGATGGATGCCTGAGATCCATACGAAGATGGCGAACCCTTGGAAGGGGATCTCCCAGGCATCTTAGCTAGGGAGTCCCCATAAGTGAGGACTTATTCCTGCTTGTTCCTGGAGATAGCACAGTTACTTACCTGTAACAGGTGATCTCTGGGAACAGCAGGAATTAGTCCTCACAACACACCCACCTCCCCTAGGAGTTGTATCTTCTATCTATCTTCCTTTCCTCTCTCTATTGTCTCAGCTATAAACTTGAACTGAGGAGAGCTGGTCAGGAAGGCGGGAAGGCAGCGCGCATGTGCAGTGGGAGACCCCAAAAGCTTCCTTCCTGGGAAGCTGGGGAGCTTTCCCGCGCAGGCTCCGTCGGTTCCGACGTACCCATAAGTGAGGACTAATTCCTGCTGTTCCCAGAGATCACCTGTTACAGGTAAGTAACTGTGCTTTACTTGCAGGGAGAGTGGCACATGTATACATACAAAGCACAGATTAATATCCTGACAGCCAGAGAAACTCAGAGACCCAGCAGCACATTCCTTTACATGCAGGGAGAGCGGCACACGCATACATACAAAGCACAGATTAATATCCTGACAGCCAGAGAAACTCAGAGAACCCTCAGCACCTTCCTTTACATGCAGGGAGAGGGGTACACACACACATACAAAGCACAGGTCAATATCCTGACACCCAGAGAAGCTCAGAGACCCAGCAGCACATTCCTTTACGTGCAGGGAGAGCGGCACACGCATACATACAAAGCACCGGTTAATATCCTGACACCCAGAGAAGCTCAGAGACCCCTCAACACATTCCTTTACATGCAGGGAGAGCAGCACACCCATACATACAAAGCACAGGTTAATATTCTGACAGTCAGAGAAGCTCAGAGACCCCTCAGCACATTCCTTTACATGCAGGGAGAGCGGCACACGCATACATACAAAGCACAGATTAATATCCTGACAGCCAGAGAAACTCAGAGAACCCTCAGCACCTTCCTTTACATGCAGGGAGAGGGGTACACGCATACATACAAAGCACAGGTCAATATCCTGACAGCCAGAGAAACTCAGAGAACCCTCAGCACCTTCCTTTACATGATGGGCACACACACACATACAAAGCACAGGTCAATATCCTGACACCCAGAGAAGCTCAGAGACCCAGCAGCACATTCCTTTACGTGCAGGGAGAGCGGCACACGCATACATAGAAAGCACCGGTTAATATCCTGACACCCAGAGAAGCTCAGAGACCCATCAGCACATTCCTTTATGTGCAGGGAGAGCAGCACACGCATACATACAAAGCACAGATTAATATCCTGACAGCCAGAGAAACTCAGAGACCCCTCAACACATTCCTTTACATGCAGGGAGAGCGGCACATGCATACATACAAAGCACAGGTTAATATCCTGACAGAGAAACTGAGTCCTCAGCACATTCCGTTACGTTCAGGGAGAGTTGCACACGCATACATACAAAGCACAGGTTAATATCCTGAAAGCCAGAGAAGCACAGAGACCCATCAGTACATTCCTTTACGTGCAGGGAGAGCGGCACACGCATACTGTCACACTTCAGCACCCTCTGGTATATATAGGCGGTTGCCTAGGAGGGGTTGGCATGTGATGTATAGGGGAATACATATTTATAAACCTTCTAAGTGCTGCAGCCTGGTATCCGTTGTAGTTGTGGTCCAAGTAAATACAGCAAAGGCCTCCGTGAGTTTAACAATAACTTTATTGCCGCACAGGAGTTTGGTGAACTACTTCCCCAAACACAGACAAAAGATGGTGCTACGCAATTGTGTTCAAATAAAAGTCCAAGAATCCCCTGATGCTTCTCAGGTACAAACTCAAAGCAAAACATTCAGCTTTCAAACTTCCTTCAGCTTCAAATACAACAGCTGTTTCTCTCCATTGGCATTGCTTTCATATACATGCTTTAAACACAGGAAAACTTTCACAGCCTTGTACTTCTCTTCACAGCTGAATTAATTAGGCTTGAGTTTCCCACAGGCAGAACGCTGCCTTTCTCCGTGGAAACTCAGGTTATAGCAAATAGGCTTTCTCAGCACTTCTATAGGATATCTTTGTACAGCTTTCACTCCTTTTACAGGATACACTTATGTGGCTTTCAGTCCTTATAACAAACCCCACAGTCCATAGCTGATCCACTGCTATCACTTAATGGTGCATCAGTTTGCATATCCTCCAGCTCTGGGTCTGATATGTCCTTAAGACCTGGGTTAAGGGAGTCTACAGACTGCCACTGCTTAATTAGTGCTTTAAGCTGCTTCCGTTTGTTATCTCTAACATGCCTAGGCACTTGCAAGGATTCCAAATCACCAGCACCTTTTAAAACATCACAAAAAGGGCTCACCTTCCTTCTTGTCTGCCTAGTATGTGCTTTCTGGTTGAGAGGCAAATATTTCCCTTGATACTGCTTCACTAGTTCTTTTAACACAGCGTGCTCTTCAGAGTCTAACTCTTGCCCGTGTCTGTGCTGCCTGCAATTAGTAACATGCTGAAAGGCACCTGGGCTATACTCAGAGCTAGAGCTCCTGTCATGTTCTCTGCAGTATGAAAACTTTTGCAGTCTTTTGAATGGGACTTTCTCTCTTCCCAATCTCTCCTTTATAATTCTGGCTTTGAGAGAAGATTCCAGAGAACTACTCCTATCCCTTCCAGGCAAGGTATCTGACCTTTTCCCCTGAGGTTTAAAATAGTCTCTGACCTGTTTTTGTTTGCTGTGCAGCTCACGGTAGTTCCTTCCTGGAAGCTTTTTCAGACGGCACTCCTGAGACCTGGCTGTCTCTCTGCAGTCTGGCCAGCAACTCCCCAAGCACCTTGTGCCAACCGGGTACCGGTTGCTCTTGGCTTTGCTTCTCCTGGTCCCCAGATCTCTCCCTGGATCTGACTCTCCAGGACCTTCCTGGAACTGCTCTCTTTCTCTTTCCAGTTCTCGTTCCAGTTCTATCTGACTTAACAGTTGCTTCCTGGTTATGTGAACAGGGCTGCCCTATCAGGTGTGACTCTGCCCCTTTTCCTCCCACGTCAGCTCCCTGGGTTTGCCTGAAGCTGGGGTGTGGCTCTCTTTCTGCTTTCCTGTGCAGAGCAGCTTTCAGGGCTGAATCCTTAACCCTTTCCTGACCTGTTTTACTGACAGCTTCTGAGGACAAAAAGTGTTTTAAACCCCTATTTTTAGGTTCTGCAACCTCTGCCTTGTCACAATACATATAAAGCACAGGTTGATATCCTGACAGCCAGAGAAACTCAGAGACCCCTCAGCACATCCCTTTACTTGCAGGGAGAGTGGCACACACATACATATAAAGCACAGGATAATATCCTGACAGCCAGAGAAACTCAGAGACCCCTCAGCACATTCCTTTTCTTGCAGGGAGAGCGGCACACGCATACATACAAAGCACAGATTAATATCCTGACAGCCAGAGAAACTCAGAGACCCCTCAGCACATTCCTTTACTTGCAGGGAGAGTGGCACACGCATACATACAAAGCACTGGTTAATATCCTGTCAGCCAGAGAAGCTCAGAGACCCATCAGCACATTCCTTTATGTGCAGGGAGAGCGGCACACGCATACATACAAAGCACAGATTAATATCCTGACTGCCAGAGAAGCTCAGATACCCAGCAGCACATTTCTTTATGTGCAGGGAGAGTGGTACACACATACATACAAAGCACAGATTAATATCCTGACAGCCAGAGAAACTCAAAGACCGCTCAGCACCTTCCTTTACATGCAGGGAGAGTGGCACACGCATACATACAAAGCATAGGTTAATATCCTGACAGCCAGAGAAGCTCAGAGGCCCATCAGCACATTCCATTACGTGAAGGGAGAGTGGCACACGCATACATACAAAGCACAGAGCACAGGTTAATATCCTGACAGAGGAACTAAGTGAGTCCTCAGCACATTCCTTTACGTGCAGGGAGAGCGGCACACGCATACATACAAAGCACAGAGCACAGGTTAATATCCTGACAGAGGAACTAAGTGAGTCCTCAGCACATTCCTTTACGTGCAGGGAGAGCGGCACACGCATACATACAAAGCACAGGGCACAGGTTAATATCCTGACAGAGGAACTAAGTGAGTCCTCAGCACATTCCTTTACGTGCAGGGAGAGCGTGCACACGTGTACATACAAAGCACAGGGCACAGGTTAATATCCTGACAGAGAAACTAAGTGAGTCCTCAGCACATTCCTTTACGTGCAGGGAGAGCGAGCACACGTGTACATACCAAGCACAGGTTAATATCCTGACAGCCAGAGAAGCTCAGAGACCCAGCAGCACATTCCTTTACATGCAGGGAGAGCAGAACACGCATACATACAAAGCACAGGGCACAGGTTAATATCCTGACAGAGAAACTAAGTGAGTCCTCATCACATTCCTTTACGTCCAGGGAGAGCGGCACACACATACATGCAAAGCACAGATTAATATCCTGACAGCCAGAGAAACTCAGAGACACCTCAGCAGATTCCTTTACATGCAGGGAGAGCGGCACACGCATACATACAAAGCACAGGTTAATATCCTGACAGCCAGAGAAGCTCAGAGACCCATCAGCACATTCCTTTATGTGCAGGGAGAGCGGCACACGCATACATGCAAAGCACAGATTAATATCCTGACAGCCAGAGAAGCTCAGAGACCCAGCAGCACATTCCTTTACATGCAGGGAGAGCGGCACACGCATACATGCAAAGCACAGATTAATATCCTGACAGCCAGAGAAACTCAAAGAACGCTCATCACCTTCCTTTACATGCAGGGAGAGCGGCACACGCATACATACAAAGCATAGGTTAATATCCTGACAGCCAGAGAAGCTCAGACACCCATCAGCACATTCCTTTACGTGCAGGGAGAATGGCACACGCATACATACAAAGCACAGGACACAGGTTAATATCCTGACAGAGAAACTAAGTGAGTCCTCAGCACATTCCTTTACGTGCAGGGAGAGTGGCACACGCATACATGCAAAGCACAGGGCACAGGTTAATATCCTGACAGAGAAACTAAGTGAATCCTCAGCACATTCCTTTACGTGCAGGGAGAGCAGCACACGCATACATAGAAAGCACAGGGCACAGGTTAATATCCTGACAGAGAAACTACGTGAGTCCTCAGCACATTCCTTTACGTGCAGGGAGAGCGAGCACACGTGTACATACAAAGCTAATTTTAAAACTTAAATATATGGGGGCTGTCATTCAGCAGTGGTGCTCCAGTCTTCAAATCACCTGGCTGCTGCCACTTTATCGAAAATCGGATATTTAGTTTCAGAGCCTTTCCGGCCCTTTGTCATTACACATATGCTGTGCTAGTCAGGCTAGACCAGAATCCAGTGGGCACATCGTCACTTTGGTCTCTCCCAGGATCATGGCCACAAGAGCTATTAATTTGATACGGTTGCAGTATAATTTGAAACTGCATTTAGATCAGGGGCATCATTAGGGCTGGGCATATGGGGCCCATGCCCCAAGGTTTCAGCCATTGTTGAAAAACTGGCTTCTGGCATCAGTTTATAGCTCATTTAGGTCTTTCTCCGCTTCTTGCTCTGAGGGCGAGGCTTCGCAGTAATGCAGCTGCTGGTGTCTCTGAATGCTGCTTTGTCTTCACAGCTGCCTCACGCTTCCGTGCCTTCCTTATCTTCACAGATGTCTCTGCCTGCAAGTCATCTACTGGGTCCAATTGCTCCTGAAGGCTAAATCCGAAGTCACACTGGCCTCAGCCTGCCTATCAATGCGTCTCTCAGCCGCTGAAACCCTCATCTTCCCACCACACACTTGGGAGTCTCAGGGCTTGATCAGAAAGAGTTAGATAGGAGGACACAGGTGGATAAAGTTGGTGTGGTCAAGTGGCAGCTGGGGGAGGGATGTGGAGGAAAAGAAAGAACTTAAAGTAGACAAAGCAATGGGACCAGATGGGATACACCCTAAAATACTGAGGGAACTTGGGGACGTTCTAGCAGCTCCACTGACTGACCTTTTCAATGCCTCGTTGGAGTCGGGATTGGTGCCAAAGGACTGGAGAGAGGCTCATGTGGTGCCTTTACACAAAAGCGGAAGTAAGGATGTGGTTGAAAACTACAGGCCGGTTAGTTTAACTTCGGTGGTGAGTAAAATCTCCAGGAACAAGCAGGAATGTAGTCCTCACATATGGGTATCGTCGGTATCGACGGAGCCTGTGCGGGAACGCTCCCCAACATCCTATAAGAACGCTTTTGGGAGCATCCCTCAGCACATGCGCGCTGCCTTCCTGCCTTTCCAACTGTCCCTCTTTAGTTCTTCGTTTTCCGCAGAGCCGACAGGACCTGTTCCCTGTCACCGCAGAAAATTACATCTTTAAACTTATTTCTGTGGTCGCGTTTGCCTACCGCACGATGCCTACCGATACTGCCGGTTCTTTTCTTTTCCTTCTTTAAAAAAAAAATAAAATTTATGTGTTTCTTTCAGAAACTTTCCTTTTTGGTGCTAGGTGTCATTTTGGGCACTAGGCCCCCATTTTACTAAATCATGGAAAAACCAACTAGTGGTTTTAAGAAATGTACTAAGTGTGGCGGTACCATTTCCGTCACTGACACCCATGATTGGTGTCTAAAATGTTTAGGACCTGATCATTCTCCAACAGAATGTCTCTCCTGCCTGGGGATGAGGAAGACAAAACCGGGCCGCAAAGCTTGGTACCCTTTTTTCTTCAGATGCCAGATCCATTGCATCGATATCGTCGAGGGCCTCTTCTTCCTCCCTGCTGGCACTAGAGGGTTTCTCTTAGAACATCCCTCTTCTCCCCAACGCAGAATGTCACCTGCAGAGGACATGTCATTTCAGGATTTCATCCGTGATATGGCTAAAGGTCTTTCAATCACAGTAGCTCCTGAAGAGGAACCCAGAGCAAAGGAATTGGAAATCCTCCAATATCCTAAAGCTCCTAAGGAGGCAGCTACTCTGCCTATCCATGAAATTTTGCATAACGTGATGCTCAGAATGTGGGAGAAACCTCTGACTACTTCTCCTCACTCTAGGAGACTCGATACTATGTATCGAGTCCCACCATGTCCTGGATTTCAGAAAACTCAGCTGCCACACCATTCAATGGTAGTGGAGTCAGCCATGTGTAGAATGAAAAGTGCAAAAAGACATGCATTCAATCCTCCAGGTCGTGAATGCAGGACTCTGGATGCTTTTGGACGCAGAACTTTTCAAGCTTCCATGCTTTCAGCTAGGATCAGCTCATATATCCTATATATGGGAATGTTCCTCAAAGAAATCACAGGAGACTTGGAACTTATGAGCCCATTTCTCCCAGATGATAAGAGACAAGACTTTCTTACTCTTGTTAAGCATGCTCAGGATGTCTCCAAGTTTGTCAATCGTGCAGCCTTTGACTGCTTCAAATGCATCAGCAGAACTTCTGCTATTGCCATTGGTACACGACAGATTGCCTGGCTACAGCCATCAGACTTGAAGACTTGGGTACAGGACAACACAAGAAAACGGAGATTTTGTTCATCACGAAGGACCGAAATTTCACCGCTCCGTCCTTTTTGAAAGTGAAGGATGCAGACCTCCAGATCAAACACACTATCAGATACCTCGGGGTCACCTTAGACCAGCACTTGGATATGAAGGCGCACATAGGAAACATTGTAAGTGCGGTCTACCATAAAATCCATTCCCTTAGACACCTTCGATCCCTGCTAGAGCCAGATGATTTCAGAACCATCTATAAGGCCTGTGATAAGGAAGCTTATCATAGCTCAGGAAGGACCTATAGAAAAGGTGAAGTGACTCTGAACAAGCAACCTGTCAGTTCTGGTAGAAATAAGAAAACAGAATTTTCTCATAAAAGACTACCAGTCCCAGAATGCACCAGGTTTCCAACAGCCATTAGAGGAGCTGAAGTGGGGAAACGTGTGTTCAATCAGGAGGGCTATGAGGTAATCCCTAAGCACTCATCTCAAAGGGCAGGGCCTGATTCAGCACAGCTGCGCTGTATTAGGGGGGAGCACTCATCTAGGCAGAAAAAAGGTAGAGTTTATTCTACAGAGAATTATCCTCATTATCCTGAGAATCAGCTTGAGCTTGATCATCAGTTTCATCTGAAGGATCATCAGAAGCAGAAGCCAAACTGGACGGACAGAGAAGGAAAGAAACCCTTTGGAAGAAGGAAGAGAAAAGCCTTTGAGAGGTCTAGAAGAGTCCAGAGCAGTACGTATACTGGGAGGCATTTCAAGGGCCAGCATACACCATTGGACTGGGGAAAGCCAGAGGAATGGTGCTGCAGAGCTAGGAAACTCCAGACGCTACCTGTGAGGGAGACGGCTGCACGTGGAAGGGACCCTAAGACCTGTGCCAGAAGGTATGTGAAGAGAGATCCAGTGTCCAGGGATCTGGATTGGAAGGCTGGACATAAGAACTGGACTACATACTGGCCAGGCTATATAGAGAGGAACTCTAACAGCAATGGAAGCTCAGGTATGAACACTGATCTATGCCCTAGCTATAACCTTGAAAGACAGCAGGGAAACAAGTATTCTCCTGAAAGTGCTCCATTGAGAGATTCATCTGTGCCAATCCATGATATTGAACCCATGCTTGTTGAAGAAGGGGGAATGATTGCAGATGAAGAATGTGTTTATATGGACTGCTCTCTGTCCAAACTCCTTTGGTGATTTTCTGTTATAAAGTACAGCAACCATCACAAAGAAATACAAACTTGTTCTTTAATCTACTCAGAAAAGCTCCTGAAGCAGGATTTGACCCACACAGTAGAAAGCAAGCCAGCTAAGGGGTTTCAGCTGGATAACTGCTAGCAATTGAGCCTTACCCAATTGCTTGTGAGCTAGGAGAGAATCACTTCTGAATCTATGTGGGAAGTTATCAGAAGTTAACCTGAAAAGAACAGTTTTTTTCTTTCTTTGTGGCTTTTCGTTTGTTGTTTGATATATGCTAAGAAAACATTAGCTAATGCCTACAGAGAAGACCAGTTTGTACCAACCAGGTCTTATTTCTTTGCTTTAATTGCATGATAAGTTAAAAGGTTGTTTTCCTGATTTTGTTTTTTTCAAGTTTAACACTGAAGGCAAGTAACCTGATTTATGTGCTACCAAGCATATCTGTGTTGGGAGAAATAACCCCATAAATAAATATCTTATTGGCTTTACCCAAGAGCACAACTAAATTATTGTCAGCAGCTGTGTCTGGTGTGAATGAACTACATTGCCCACAATCCCTTGCAAATCATATAGATATATGCACTTGCCAAGACTGTGAAGATTCTCACCCAGGCAGCCGTCTGACAGGCCCTAATCATACCTCATTTTGATTATGCGAACTCTATCTTACAAGGACTCCCTCAAGCCACCTTACACCCACTGCAACTGGCAATGAACTCCGCAGCAAGAGTCCTTCACGGAGCATCCAGGAAAGATCATGTCTCACCCATCTTAAAACAACTCCATTGGCTTCCGATACGAAGTAGACTCACTTACAAGCTATTACTACTTACATTCAAGTCCATCAATGGACTCACATCCACGTCACTAACGGACCTGATCCAGATGACACCTCAAAACAGGGACAGATGGTCAGTAACACTCAACACACTAGTAGTCCCAAAATCCATAACACAATGCACCAAAGCAACAGCAGACAGAGCTTTCAAGTTCTGTGCACCAAGGTGTTGGAACAGCCTCCCTCAAGGCATCAGAGCAATCCCGGATCTATTGCAATTCAGAAAAGCCTTGAAACACCACCTCTTCCTCTTGTATTACCCAGTAACCAATGCTGACACCTCAACCACCTCACAGTTCTCCCAAAACCCCTAAGACAGAAACAAAAGAGTTCATGATTATGTTATAAATTGTAAATAGTTACCCCTGTTATCCAAGTTGTTTATGCCTGTTCAACTGTAAACACAAAGTACCATCGGAAATGTGTAAATTCTTTGTTCACTGTAAACCGCGCTGATGCTGAATAGTGAGGTATAGAAGAGACTATAAATAAAAAAAAAATAAAATAAGTTAGGCAACATTCCTTGCACGGGAGAGAATCTCTTCGGCAAGAACTGGCAGGAGAAGGCTAACGAGTTAGATGCTGACAATTCTACCTTAGATAGATTGTCAAAGTCTACAGCCACTCCAGCCAAAAGGAAGCCTTATAAAAAACCCTCTTTTGGCAAAAAGAGGAAGTTTTATCCTTCCTATACCCACCAGACTCAGACTCCAGGTCAGGTTGCCCAAAAGGGACAAACTAGACAACAAAAGAAACCAAAAGGCCCGAGAGCCCAACCAGCTCTCCAGGTTCAGCCCCCTCAAGGGCTTTGACTCCTTCCTAGAGCGCTTTGCCTTCCTGCCTCTGAGGGGTCCTCAGCTCCCCAATATTCCCGGCAGGTTATGCCACTTTGTCAACAGATGGCATCAGATAACAGCAGAAGATTGGACTTTGTCCATTGTAGGGGAGGGGTACAAACTTCATTTTCACAGCTTACCCCCTCCTACAATTCTAAAGAAGTTCAATTCACAAACCTCTACAGACAATCTGCTAGATTATGAAGTCTCCACACTTCTTGCCCAAGGGGCAATAGAGGAAGTACCCATTCTTCAAAAGGGTGCAGGGTTCTACTGCCCCTATTTTCTTATTCCAAAGAAAACAGGAGGACACAGACCCATTCTAGACCTCAGAGAATTGAACAAATATCTGTTTCAAGAGAAATTCAAAATGATTTCTCTGGGAACTCTTCTGCCATACCTTCAAAGCCAGGACTGGCTTTGCTCTCTAGACTTAAAGGATGCATACATTCACATTCTTATCCATCCAGATCACAGGAAATTTTTACGTTTCCTTTTCAGGGGAAGACATTTCCAGTACTGGGTTCTTCCTTTTGGTCTGGCTTCAGCACCAAGGGTATTCACGAAATGCATGGCAGTAGTAGCTGCATTTCTACGAACCCTGGGGATTTTTGTCTTCCCTTACTTAGACGACTGGCTCATCCCAGCCTCCACAGTGAGAGAGGCCAGCACTGCACTATCTTGTACAATGCGAATCCTCCAATACTTGGGATTGGTAATAAACTTCCCGAAATCTCAACTAGTTCCTTCCCAATGCCTAGAATTCATAGGAGCCTGTCTGGATACCAGACAGGCAAGGGCTTTCCTTCCACAAGCCCGGTGTCTTCGCATAATGCAACTAGCTTCCCAAGCAGCAGGCAAATCCTCCCTCACTGCTTGGGAGCTACGGCAGTTACTGGAACATATGGCATCCACAGTTCATGTAGTCCCATATGCTCGCCTCCACATGCGAGCAGCTCAGTGGACCCTCTCCACACAGTGGACACAGCCCACAGGTCATTTGTCGGACAAAATTATAATCTCTCAACGACTAATTTGGTCCCTCCAATGGTGGCAATCATTAGAAAATCTGTCAGTAGGGTCTCCTTTCCATCAACCCCTCTTTCAGGCCACCCTAACAACAGATGCATTACAGGTGGGTTGGGGAGCGCACCTGAATCATCTCTCTACCCAGGGCACCTGGACTCCACAGGAGGTTGGTTTACACATAAACCTCCTGGAGTTAAGATCACTTTATTTAGCTCTGAGTGTTCCACGCCCAGCTCAGCTACAAGACTGTCCTAGTCCAGACGGACAATCAGGTAGCCATGTTCTTTTTTTTTTAAACTTTTATTTTCATTTTGCAACAAACAAAAGAAAACAACACACCAAAGGAGACAAAACAAGTATACAATAAGGAAAAGTAAACCCAATTACCCCCCACCCCGATGCTTCTTCTCTACCCGATTAGATCAGCATGTGGGCGCTTCCAATTAACAGTGATTATACATCAAACGATCAAAAGAGCATCTACGATACAGCATGATCATGGGACAGAGATATATACAAAGTTAGACAGTCAGATGAGAGCATTTAGCAAAATGTACATAGTCATTGAGCATCTGCCATTGAGACCAATGAGAAGGAGTCTGAACAGGGGAAGCGAACAGACGAGGTATTTGTGCATATTTACTGTAAGGACAGGCATGATTCCACCATTCATTGGGGCTCAGATGGGAGCTAAATTCCAGTATTACTTAATTAGGGAAATAGCAATGCCAAGCATAAAGTTCGAAAGGAGATAAGCCATTTTTGGGAGAGAGGGGATCCCCGCAACTGGGCGAAGTCCCACTATCCTCCAAGAAAGGGGCTCGTGAGAGTGCGAGATAGACTAAATACGACCCCAGACCCGACGCCAGTAATACTGTAGTGCGGGATATTCATGCATAACATGAGGCAATGAACCAATGGCCGCAGGACATGTCCAGCAACCATTGCCCCGAGTAGTGTTCCATTTGTCTAATCTGTGAGGAGTGTAAAAACACCGGTGGGCTAGAAAGAAGAGGGTCTGAGTGAGTGAGGCGGATCGGGAACCCGTGTCCCTCTACTCCAGATAAGGCTCCATTGCTCCGAGGTCAAAGTCACATGCAATTCTCTCTCCCATACTTTCTGCGCTATAGGGGTATCTCTAGTTATAGCATTACATAAGGTTTAGTAAAAATTGGATGCTACACCCGGTGAACTACCGATAGATCGGAAAGTCTCCAATCAACCTTATGTAGAGAATGCCGATGGCGGGAGTACCCTAGTACTCCGAAGGCGATGCTGAAGTTGCACTGACCAGAGTCGGGAGTCTAAAGATTGCATAAGAGTATTAAAGGCACCTAAAGTGTCTAAAAGCATTGGTGGATAGTGGGAGTCTGATGGGAGAGTCATACCAGGGAGAAAAGTAAGAGGAATCGGTTTACAAAGGCCCGCTTCTATATCTAGCCACACAGGTCTACTCGGTACTGGATGTTCCAGCCAACGAGCGCCTTATTTGAGAAGAAAAGATTGAGGGAACACTGGAGTAAAATCACCACCAAGTATTATTGGAGCATTGGCAGAGGCCAATGCCAACTGCGCAATACTTGCATAGTAAGCAGGGTTGTCCACATTCGGGGCATAATGCAAATACACGTGAATTCACTATCTCCAACCTTAAGGTGTACACGGGCCCATCTACCCTCTTTGTCATTGCTAATATCAAGTACAGTAGCGTGCAAAGACTTCTTAGCCAGAATGGCTACCCCGTACCATTTGGAAACGGTGGGAGAATAGGCAGCTACCATGTAAGGCTTAGCATGGAGTTTCAGTGTTTCAGCAAAGTTTAAATGCGTTTCCTGAGGAAACACTAAATCAACATGCTCATGGCTAAGATAGCTAAGGATTTTCTTTCCTTTGAGTGGACCATTAATGCCTTTTACGGTGATTGATAAGATTTTACATAAGGCCATTTAGAAAAGTTAAAAATTCTGAGCATTATAGCACACATAATTTCACTATGTCCCTCAAACTGACTGTATCTGGCTGTACACATGACATAAGAAAATAAGCTAATATAATACAATGAAGCGCCCCACATTAACAAAGAAAACCGCAGTAAGGTAGAGGAGAAGCAAAACCCCAAAATTACTGGCGACCATGTGTCTGCGGGGAGAAACCCCAGAGAAGGCCGAAATTGAAAAAACACATAACCTGTAGGACTGTGCGTGCTCCGAATCCGACCGAGGCACACATCATGAAGGGATAGGAGACCAAAAAACAGAAGTCATATAGAGAAAGAAAGAAAGTCCAGGCAATCTCTGTGCTTGGCTATGACCGCCGCATCGGGCCCTTCAAAATGGCGGACAGAGCCGACAGATAAGAGTCCAAGATTTGGGATTAGCGCATCTGCTCTGCTTCTTTGGAGTCTAAAAATGTTGATAGTAGATCAGGATCTTCGAATGTCCTGGTTTGGTTGTGGAGAGTCACTCGGAGCTTCGCTGGATACAACAGGCCAAAGCGAGCCTGTAGCTGTTGAAGTCGAGGGCGAAGAGCAAGGAGTTTCTTCCGACGGTCAACGGTAGGCTTTGCCAAATCAGGAAAGAAGGAGACTTTACGACCTTCAAATTCCAAATGATGATTCGCTCAGGCAGCATTTAAAATTTGTTCCACTTGTTGATATCGTAGCAAGCTAAAGATAATAGGCCGGGGGGTCGTGCGGTTGGGCGCCATGTGGGCAGGAACACGGTGTGCTCGATCGATTTCCAGTTCTCTATGAAAAGTGATCTTAAGCAAGGAGGGAAGAGTTTTGAGCAAGAATTCTCTTATATCTCCTGCTTCCACCCCCTCCGGCATTCCGAAGAGCCTCACATTGTTGCGACGGGCTCGATTATTGCTATCTTCTAACTCCTTTTGAAGATTCTGTATCTGGCGCTCAGCCTTGTCCAGTTTGCCCAAGCGCACCGCGTGCGAGTCGAGGACCCCCGCCATGTTGTCCTGCCGTAATGAAAGACTTTCAAGTCGGTCCTGGAGCACTCCAAAGTCTTCTCGCATGGCTCGAAGCGCTTCTCCATTGGACTGCACCAATTCCTTCACGCCGCGTATTTCCTCCAAAATCTCCAGGTGCATTTCGGGGTTTTCACGAAATGGAACCATCTTCTGTGGGGAGGACACCTCTGTTTTGGAGCGTTTTCCGTGAGAAGAAGAAGGAGACCCGAAGTCCAAGCGCGCTGGTCTATGGGCCGCCATCCCCCCCGAGGTACCCCGGTCAGCTCGGAGCAAAATAGTAAGTTTGTATAGGTATTAAGTCAGGATTCTAAGTAGGCCTCTCGGGAGCTTCAACGCAAAGCGTCCTACCCGCTGGACATCAGGCTCCGCCCCCCCCAGGTAGCCATGTTCTATGTGAACAAGCAGGGTGGGACAGGCTCTCTGTCGTTATGCAACGAAGCTTTACGACTATGGTCCCTCGTCAGAGAGCATCAAATTCACCTTCTAGTGGTATATCTTCCAGGCATTCAAAACCTTTGGGCAGACAAACTCAATCGAGTGCTGCTACCAAACGAGTGGTCACTCCACCTAGACCAGGTGGCAAAGCTATTTCATCTCTGGGGCACTCCAGACATAGACCTCTTTGCAAATCTACTGAATGCCAAACTTCCCCAGTTCTGTTCCAGGATTCCGGAGCACAACTGTCAGGCAAGGGATGCCTTCCTCCTTCACTGGGGTCAGGACTTCCTTTATGCCTTCCCACCCATTCCCCTCATCCCCAAGACACTCTTCAAGCTTCAGAGAGACAGGGGTCGCATGATTCTCTTAGCACCACGATGGCCACGCCAAACGTGGTAGTTCCTGCTTCTGCATTTCTCTCAAGTGGCACCTCTGGAATTAGGGCATGCTCCAGATCTCCTTTCCCAGGAGAACGGGATGCTATGGCACCCGAATCTCCAGTCCCTGCACCTCACGGCCTGGTTGTTGAAGGCTTAGACCTCCAGGATTTCAACCTGTCCCAGCAGGTAAAAGATATCCTTCAGGCTTCTAGGAAACTTTCCACAAGAAGATCTTATGCCTTCAAGTGGAAACGTTTTACTATATGGTGCTCCAAGAGGGGATTAAACCCCCTAGTCATACCCTTAGAATCGATACTAGAGTATCTCCTTCACTTATCAAATTCTGGGTTAAAAACCAATTCGGTAAGAGTCCATCTTAGTGCAATTACAGCTTCTTATAAGCCTCTAAATGGACAACCAATTTCCTCTCATCCGCTCCTATCAAGATTTATGAGAGGCCTTTTATTAACTAAGCCACCACCGGTAGCATGGGATCTAAATCTAGTTCTCGGGCAGCTCATGAAGCCGCCTTTTGAACCTTTAGCCACTACAGCCCTTACGTTTTTGACTTGGAAGGTCATCTTCCTGATTGCAATCACCTCTGCCCATCGCATTAGTGAGTTGCAAGCTTTAGTGGCTGAGCCTCCTTATACTAGATTTCATCATGATAAGGTTGTTCTTCAAACTCACCCACACTTTATGCCAAAGGTGGTTTCGCCTTTTAATTTAAACCAATCAATTTATCTTCCTATGTTTTTTCCGAGGCCTAACGCCTCTAATGTAGAAAGTAACCTTCATACTTTGGATTGTAAGAGGGCCTTAGCCTTTTATATTCAAAGAACAGAGCAACATAGAAAGTCCTCCCAACATTTTGTAGCTTTTGACCCTAGTCATTTGGGACTTCCAGTCTCCAAAAGAACTTTATCTAAATGGATTGCCCAATGCATATCCTTTACTTATGAGAGTAAGGGTCTTCCTCTTCAGGACCATGTCACAGCTCACAATGTGAGAGCCATGGCAGCTTCTATGGCTAATCTCCACTCTGTGTCTATCGATGACATTTGTCGAGCAGCCACATGGGCTTCGGTACACACCTTCACAGCCAGCTACTGCCTAGATAAAGCCTTCCGTCGGGATGCCTTCTTTGGCCAAGCTGTTCTTCAAAATCTCTTCCAACCAACTCCTACCCACCGACCCTGGTGGGATGCCAGAGATCCATGGGAGGAAGGATTCTCACCTTCGACCGTGGCACCTTTCTGGGGATATCTCCCTGGCATCTTAAGCTAGGGAGTCCCCATATGTGAGGACTACATTCCTGCTTGTTCCTGGAGATAGCGTAGTTACTCACCTGTAGCAGGTGATCTCCAGGAACAGCAGGAATTTAGTCCTCACAACCCACCCACCTCCCCTAGGAGTTGTCTTTCTCTCTTTGTCTCTTCCCTCTCTCCCTCTATCCTTTCACTCAGCTACAAACTTCACTGAAGAAGGACAGTTGGAAAGGCGGGAAGGCAGCGTGCATGTGCTGAGGGATGCTTCCAAAAGCGTTCCTATTGGACGCTGGGGAGCGTTCCTGTGCAGGCTCCATTGGTACCAACGATACCCATATGTCAGGACTAAATTCCTGCTGTTCCCGGAGATCACCTGTTACAGGTGAGTAACTATGCTTTATTGGAAACGTTACAGAAAGAGAAAATAGTGAGGTTTCTAGAGTCCAGTGGATTACAGGATCTGAGGCAGCATGGATTCACCAGAGGCAGGTCTTGACAGACAAATCTGATTGATTTATTTGACTGGGTGACCAGGAAGTTGGACCGAGGGAGAGCCCTAGATGTGGTGTATTTACATTTCAGTAAAGCCTTTGACACTGTTCCTCACAGGCGACTTATAAACAAACTGAGCACCCTAGGGATAGACCATAAAGTTACTGCTTGCCTTAGAAACTGGTTGAGTGGGAGGCGACAAAGAGTACAGGTAAATGGAGCTCTCTCTGAGGAGAAGGAAGTTACCAGTGGTGTGCCCCAGGGATTTGTCCTTGGTCCGATTCTTTTTAACATCTTTGTTAATGATATAGCAGAAGGGCTGTCGGGTAAGGTTTGCCTCTTTGCGGATGATACCAAAATCTGCAATAGAGTAGACACCCAAGAAGGTGTAGAAAACATGAGGAGGGATCTAGCTAAGCTTGAAGAATGGTCTAGAATTTGGCAGCTGGGATTTAATGTTAAAAAATGTAAGGTCATGCATTTGGGCTGCAGCAATCCAAGGGAGCAATATAGTATAGGGGGTGGAGTATTTTGTCCACTAAAGAAGAGCGGGACCTAGGCGTGGTTGTGTCTGATGATCTTAAAGTAGCTAAACAGGTAGAAAAGGCAACAGCAAAAGCTAGAAGGATGCTTAAGTGCATACGGAGAGGAATGGCTAGTAGAAAAAAGGAGGTGATAGTGCCTCTGTATAAGTCTTTGGTGCGACCTCATTTTGAATATAGTGTGCAATTCTGGAGACCACACCTTCAAAAGGATATAAACAGGATGGAGTCAGTACAGAGGGTGGCTACTAAAATGGTTAGTGGTCTTCATTATAAAGCAATTGAGGACAGACTTAAGGATCTTAATATGTACACCTTAGAGGAAAGGCGGAATAGAGGTGATATGATGTTTAAATACTTCCATGGCATAAATGCCCAGGGGGAGAGCCTCTTTCGATTGAAAGCAAGTTCTGCTATGAGGGGACATGGGATGAGGGTGAAGGGGGATAGAGTCAGGAGTGATATGCGGAAATATTTCTTTACGGAAAGAGTGGTGGACTCGTGGAATAGTCCCCCAGTGGAGGTGGTAGAGATGAGGACAGTATCTGAATTCAAAAAAGCATGGGACAAACACAGAGGATATCTAAAGGAAAAAAGGGGACTGTTGTAGTTATTGATATGGAAGGACAGACTAGATAGGCCATGTGGTCGTTTTCTGTCATCATGCTTCTATGTTTCTTTTTTTTTTTTAAACTTTTATTTTCATTTTGCAACAAACAAAAGAAACAACACACCAAAGGAGACAAAACAAGTATACAATAAGGAAAAGCAAACCCTATTACCCCCCACCCCCATGCTTCTTCTCTAAACCGACAGTATCAGCATGTGAGCGCTGCCAAACAACAGTGATCGTACATCAAAACGAACATAAATAGTATCTGCGAGACAGAATGATCACATGACAGAGATTTATACAAATTTAAACAGTCAGATGAGAGCATTTAGCATTTTGAACATAGTCATTGAGCATCTTCCATTTAGACAGATGATGGGGGATCTGAACGGAAGAAGCAAACATACGAGGTATTTGTTCATATTTACTATAGAGACAGACATGATTCCACCATTCATTGGGGCTCAGATGGGAGCTATTTTTCCAGTATTTCGTAATTAGGGAGATAGCGATGCCCAGCATAAAGTCTAAAAGGAAGTAAGCCGATTTTGGAAGAGAGGGGATCCCCGCAGCTGAGCGGAGTCCCACTATCCTCCAAGAAAGGTGCTCTTGAAAGTGCAAAATAGATTGGATACGACCCCAGACCCGACGCCAGTAATACTGTAGTGCGGGACATTCATACATAACATGAGTTAGTGAACCAATGGCCGCATGGCATGTCCAGCATCTATTGCCCTGGGAGGTGTTCCATTTGGCTAATCTGTCAGGAGTATAGAAACACCGGTGGGCTAGAAAGAAGAGTGTCTGAGTGAGTGAGGCGGATCGGGAGACCCGTGTCACTCTACTCCAGACGAGGCTCCATTGCTCCGGGGTCAAAATTACATGCAGTTCCCGCTCCCATGCTTTCTGTGCTATAGGGGTACCTCTATTTACAGCATTACATAAGGTTTTGTAAAAGTTAGATGCTACACCCGGTGAACTCCCGATAGATCGGATAGTCTCCGACAATCCCTGGGCATGGGATTCCGATGGCGGGAGCACCTTAGCACTTCGAAGACAATGCTGTAGTTGCACCAACTGAAAGTAGTGTTTCGCTGGGAGACCAAATTCAATTTGCAATTCGCTAAAAGTTTTCCAGCGACCATCATGGAACAACTGGTTAGGGATCCAAATGCCCCTAGTGTACCAGGGGCTCCACGCCATCGGTTTATTTTGTATTTGAAATCGAGTATTGTACCAAAGCGGGAGTCTGTCTAACGGACAGAATCGGGAGTCTAGAGATTGCATAAGAGTATTAAAGGCACCTAAAGTGTCTAAAAGCATTGGTGGATAGTGGGAGTCTGATGGGAGAGTCATACCAGGGAGATAAGTAAGAGGAATCGGTTTGCAAAGGTCCTCCTCTATGTCTAGCCACACAGGTCTACTCGGTGTTAGATCTTCCAGCCAACGAGCGCCTTGTTTGAGAAGAAAAGAGTGGTGATATTTCAGAAAATCAGGGAATCTGACACCCCCATTTTCCTTATCTGCTTGCAATTTATGCTTCGCTATCCTAGGTGTCTTATTTTGCCATAAGTATCTAGTCAGAAGGCCCTCTAAATCTTTATATGTACGTCGAGGTAGGAGACAGGGCAACATTTCTAAAATGTAATTCACTTTAGGAACAATCATCATTTTTATGGTTTCTAGGCGACCCCACCAGGTAAGTGTTAAAGGAGTCCAACGGTGAGTAAGCGCCCGGACTTTAGAGGTTAAGTCTTTGGCATTAAAGGAGATAGCGTCTTCCAAAGGAGAGCAGTAGTGAACCCCAAGGTATTTGACCATGCGAGGTTGCCATAAAAAGGGAAAGGATTGCATATCTGCCTGATGAATCAGAGGATTGAGTGGAAAGGCTACCGACTTGGTCCAATTTATCTTATAACCCGAAAGTTGTGAATATTTACCAATTTGCTCTAGGACAGCCGGCACTGAGTCTAGAGAGACAAAGAGCATAAGGTCATCAGCATATGCTGAAATTTTGATTTCCCTATGAGAGAAGGGGACTCCATGAATCTCCTCCGATTGCCGGATTAGTAAAGCTAAGGGTTCGAGTGCAAGATCGAAAAGAAGTGGAGACAGTGGACATCCCTGGCGAGTACCGCGTTGAAGGGGAAATGGCTGAGACTTTAAAGCATTAGCACAGATACTGGCTGTAGGCTGTGCATACATGGTGCGGAGACAACGGAGAAAACCTTCTCCGAATCCGTACCAGCGGAGAGTTGCAAACAGAAAGGGCCATTCTAAGCGATCAAAGGCCTTCTCAGCATCAAGTGAGAGGCCAACCAATGGTCGATCAAGATTAACTGCGGTAGTCAGTACATGACATAGAGTCCGAGCATTGTCAGCAGTTGATCTACCGGGAATGAAACCGCATTGATCTGGGTGTATTAAAGTAGACATCCTATCAGAGAGCCGGGTGGAGAGAATGGTGGCAAATATTTTATAGTCCGCGTTTAGGAGGGAAATTGGACGATAATTAGCTGCTAGTTGCGGATCTCTCCCCTCTTTCTCAAAAACTACTACATTTGCCATTGAAAAGGACCCAGAAGGAGATCCCTCCTCGGCCAGAGCAGAAAAATAAAGTTTCAAAACTGGAGCTAAGTCAGCGTTTAAAGGTTTTGTAGAATTCAGCAGGGAGACCGTCCGGGCCTGCAGCTCGACCTGTGGCACATCTCTTGATAGCAGAATGAATTTCTGATAAAGTGAATGGTTTGTCCATGGCCTCTCTATCTTCGTCAGATAGGGTCGGTCGTTGTACCCCTGAGAGTAATCGTTCAAATACTTCTGGCTCAAAATCACATTCAGATTGATAAAGCCGAGTATAAAAATCACGAAAGAGTTCTAAGATTTCTGTATCTTTAGTGACCAAGCCCCCCCCCGACGGATTACGGAGAGCAGTAAAACGCTTGGCTTCTTTTTGACCTTTCAGGGCATTTGCTAACAATTTGCCAGCACGGTTATTTTCCCGGTAATACATCCCTTGTTGTGATTCAATATTTTTAGCAGCAGCAGTATACAAAAGCTGATTGTATTGAAAACGAAGACGTTGTAAACGGAGTAAAATACATGGGTCAGTACGGGACGTGAGGAGACGCTCCCCAGCTTGTATCTGTTGCTCTAGAATCAGTAAGTGTTGCTTTCTTTGTTTCCCCTGTCGAATTTGATAGCTGGTTATAGTTGCACGGATAGATGCCTTAAAACCCTCCCACCAGGCCCAGCTCGCTGTGTCATGGGGTGAGTTAAAATGAAAATAATCTTGGATAGCGGCCTTTATGTCAACCTGAAAATCTTTTTGATCTAGTAGGGATCTATCAAAAAACCAAGCTCGGGGAGGATCATCTCGTGTAGTGACATGTAATGAAAAAGATATGGCAGCATGATCTGAAATATGGAGAGGATGAGTCCTAGCCGTGTCCACTTGAGGAATCAGTGCTTTGGAAATGAGAAAGAAATCTATTCTAGATTGTGAGTGATGGGGGGCAGAAAAAAAGGTGAACTCTAAGTCGGAGGGGTGAAGCAGCCTCCATATATCTACTAGCGCAAGATCTTGCATCAGAGCTGTAAGGGTAGCAAGACTCTTGGGTGGACTACTCGTTCTAGGCGGTTGTCTATCTATCAAAGGGTCTAGTACTTGATTGAAATCGCCACCAAGTATTAATGGAGTATTGGCAGAGGCCTGTGCTAACTGCGCAATACTTGCATAGTAAGCAGGGTTATCCACATTCGGGCATAAATACAAATACACGTGAATTCACTATCTCCAACCTTAAGGTGTGCACGGGCCCATCTACCCTCCTTATCAGAGCTAGTATCCATTACAGTAGCTTGCAAAGACTTCTTAACCAGAATGGCTACCCCACACCGTTTGGAAACGGCGGGAGAATAGGCAGCCACCATGTAAGGCTTAGCATTGAGTTTCAGTGTTTCAGCGGAGTTTAGATGCGTTTCCTGAAGAAACACTAAATCAGCATGCTCATGGTTAAGATAGCTAAGGATTTTCTTTCTTTTGATTGGGCTATTGATGCCTTTTACGTTAAGTGATAAGATCTTACATAAGGCCATTCAGAAAGGTTAAAAATTCTGAGCATGATAACGCACACAATTTCACAATGTCCCTCAAATTAACTGTATCTGGCTGTACACATAACATGATAGAAGATAAGCTAATGTAATACAATGAAGCGCCCCACATTAAAAAAGAAAAACCGCGGTGCGGTAGAGAAGAAGCAAAACCCCAAAAATTACTGGCGACCATGTGTCTGCGGGGAGAAACCCCAGAGAAGGCCAAAATTGAAAACATATAACCTGTATAACTGTGCGTGCTCCGAATCCAGCCGAGGCACACATCATGGAGGGATAGGAGACCAAGATAGTCATATAGAGAAAGAAAGAAAAGTCCAGGCAGTCTCTGTGCTTGGCTATGACCACCGCGTCGGGCCCTTCAAAATGGCGGTCAGAGCCGGCAGATAATAAGTCCAAGTTGTTGGATTAGCGCATCTGCTCTGCTTCTTTGGAGTCTAAAAATGTTGATAGTAGATCAGGATCTTCGAATGTCCTAGTTTGGTTGTGGAGAGTCACTCGGAGCTTCGCTGGATACAACAGGCCAAAGCGAGCCTGTAGCTGTTGAAGTCGAGGGCGAAAAGCAAGGAGCCTCTTCCGACGGTCAACTGTGGGCTTTGCCAAATCAGGGAAGAAGGAGACTCTATGACTTTCAAACTCCAGATGATGATTCGCCCGGGCAGCGTTTAGAATTTGTTCCACTTGTTGATATCGTAGTAATCGAAAGATAATAGGCCGGGGGGTCGTTCGATTGAGCGCCATATGGGTAGGAACACGATGTGCTCGATCAATTTCCAGATCTCTATGAAAAGTGATCTTCAGCAAAGAGGGAAGAGTTTTGAGCAGGAATTCTCTTATATCTCCTGCTTCCGCCCCCTCCGGTATTCCAATGAGCCTCACATTGTTGCGACGGGCTCGATTATTGCTATCTTCTAACTCTTTTTGAAGATTCTGTATCTGGCGCTCAGCCTTGTCCAGTTTGACCAAGCGC
Organism: Ichthyophis bannanicus; assembly: GCA_033557465.1. Taxonomy (NCBI): domain Eukaryota; kingdom Metazoa; phylum Chordata; class Amphibia; order Gymnophiona; family Ichthyophiidae; genus Ichthyophis; species Ichthyophis bannanicus. The sequence continues at coordinate 1,805,790,470 of CM066032.1, forward strand.
ACCGCGTGCGAGTCGAGGACCCCCGCCATGTTGTCCTGCCGTAATGAAAGACTTTCAAGTCGGTCCTGGAGCACACCGAAGTCTTCTCGCATGGCTCGAAGCGCTTCTTTCTCCGTTGGACTGCACCAGTTCCTTCACGCCGCGTATTTCCTCTAAGATCTCCTGGTGCATTTCGGGGTTTTCCCGAAGTGGAACCATCTTCTGTGGGGAAGACACCTCTGTTTTGGAGCGTTTTCCGTGTGAAGAAGAAGGAGACCCGAAGTCCAAGCGCGCTGGTTTATGGGCCGCCATCCCCCCCGAGGTACCCCGGTAAGTTCGGAGCAAAATATTAAGTTTATGTAGGTATTAAGTCAGGATTCTGAGTAGGCCTCTCGGGAGCTTCAGCGCGAAGCGTCTTACCCGCTGGACATCAGGCTCCGCCCCCCCATGCTTCTATGTTTCTAAAGAAGGAAACTGGTGCTAGGTGGGGGAGAGAATAGGTAGGGTTGCTAGATTTTTGAAAGAGAAAAAAACCTGCCACCTTTGGCGTCCCTCCCCCCCTCCTGCTCCACCTCCAACAAATAACAGCAGAGGGTAATGCTACAGGTTCTAGTGCAGACCATATAGAAGGGGGGGGGGGACATCCATTTTACCACAGTCCCATCCTCAGGTCCCCAAATACACGTATTCTCTCCCATAGAGTATTAAATCCAAATATGTATTCTGCAGCCACAGACTCCCCCGCCGTCACCCCTTCCCCAACAATCAGTGCAGAGCAGAGCTAGGCCACTTCCTCATATAACTACTTATACAAAACAAAGACATCAGTATTGGCAATACAAACCCTCTGAGTACGAGGTCTGTTGGAAATTAATACAAAAAATATCCTTTAGAGCCAAGAGCTCTACCATGGCAGCAGTAACTTCCAAAACTCACCCAAGGACCCTATAAGGAAAAGGCAACACTGTAAATACATTTTTACAGAGGGCCCTAGAACATCAGTAAATCTATTAGCAAAGCTGAACAGGCCAGATTACATAAGAACATAAGATATACATAAGAACATAAGATATGCCATACTGGGTCGGACCAAGGTCCATAAAGACCAGTATCCTGTTTCCAACAGTGGCCAGTCTAGGTCACAGGTACCTAGCAGTTTCCCCAAAAGACACAGGTTCCACAATGCTTGTAGTGGGGCAAACAGTGGATTTCCCATGTCCCCTTTAAAAATGGTTTATGCACATTCTTCCAGGAACCTGTCCAAACCTTTTTTAAACCCAGCTACACTAACAGCTTTTACTACATCCTCCGGTAACAAATTACAGAGTTTGATACAGAATTTCAATCTGCTGTAGAATCTATATGGATTGAAATTCCATGTAAAAGGGGGAAGGCAATGGCAGTGGGGGTGTACTATCGAGCGCCTTGCCAGAATGACCAAATGGATGATGAAATGCTCAAAGAAATCAAGGAAGCTAACAAAAGTTACAGTGCAGTAATAATAATGGGTGATTTCAACTACCCCGGTATCGACTGGGTCAGTGTCACGTCAGGACATGCTAGGGAGATAAAGTTCCTAGATGAAATAAATGACTGCTTCTTGGAGCAGCTGGTTCATGAACCGACCAGAGGGGAAGCCATATTAGACCTAGTCCTTAGTGGAACACCAGATCTAGTGCAAGAGATAAGGTTGTTGGGGCCACTTGGCAATAGTGATCATAGCATGATCGCCTTTGATTTAATTAGTGGAGGAGGGATAGTAAGGAAATCCACAGTACTACCTTTTAACTTTTGAAAGGGAGACTATGATAAAATGAGGAAAACAGTTAAGAAAAAACTAAAAGGAGCAGTTGCAAAGGTTAAAGACGTACATCAGGCTTGGCTGTTGTTGAAAAATACTATCTTGGAAGCCCAGACCAGCTGTATTCCACGCTTTAAGAAAAGTGGAAGGAAGTCCAAAAAACTGCCAGCATTGTTTAAAGGTGAGCTCAGAGAGGCTGTTGTTGCCAAAAAGCATCTTTCAGGAAATGGAAAAACGAGCCAAACGACGAAACCTGGAAACAGCACAAGCACTGGCAAGTCAAATGCAAGGCATTGATAAGGCAGGCAAAGGGAGAATTTGAGAAGAAGCTTGCTGCGGAAGCAAAAACGCGAGGTAAAGACCTTTTCAAGTACATTCGTAGCAAAAAACCTGTGAGAGAGTCAGTTGGTCCATTAGATGATAAACGGGTTAAAGGAGCACTAAGAGGCGACAAGGCGATAGCGGAGAGATTGAATGAATTCTTTGCTTCAGTCTTTGCTGAGAAAGATGTAGGGATGTTACCCATGACTGAAGTGGTATTTAAAGGTGCGGAAGAATTGAAGGAAATATCGATACATCGGGAAGATGTCTTACAACTATTAGATAAACTGAAGAGTAGCAAATCACCTGGGCCGGATGGTATACATCCATGGGTGTTGAAAGAACTGAAATATGAGATTGCAGACCTGCTATTAGTAATCTGTGAACTATCATTAAAATCATCTCTAATACCTGAAGATTGGAGGATCGCCAATGTAACACCAATTTTTAAAAAGGGTTCCAGGGGTGATCTGGGAAACTACAGACCAGTGAGCCTGACATCAGTACCGGGAAAAATGGTAGAAACCATCATAAAGAATAAAATTACTCAGCATGTAGATAGTCATGACCTAATGGGACAAATGAAAAATTGGTCCTCTTCTTGAACGTAATAAATTATTGTATGCTAGGATGCGTTCAATCTACAACAAAAGTTCTTATATGCAAATGTATTGTGTTGCTATATGGCACTCTCGGTTTCTAGAGGTTTCAGTTGTCTTGTAACTCAGCCCTAAGACTCACGTCTGCCGGCAAAAGCCATGATCACATCAATGACCTCTTATACAAACAGATACCATTTTCATGATTTTTTTTAAAAATTCCCCAGCCACGAACACTTTTTAAACTGAATATCGAGGAGATTGAACTAATGTACGTGCTAATGCCGTTCTACTAGATTGTCTCCAGCTGGCTTAATACATTGTAAGGCTGTACTTAGCTGAATTTCTCCAACATATCCCGAAATTCTTGGCTTTGGCTAGACTCCTTCAATCTTCGATCCCGACGCTCCCACGGGGTACCACTACAGCTTTAACTCGAGATGAAAGCAAAGCCTTAAAGGAATTGAAAGATAGGACGGACATAGTGATTAAGAGGGCAGACAAGGGAGGGGCCATCGTAGTGATGGACCGTACGGATTATCTGAAAGAAGTGGAGCGTCATCTATCAGATTGTACAACATACACCCCCTTATTTGAAGATCCACAGCAGGAGTTACAGATGATTATAAGACAATTAACGCAGGCTGCCTTAATAAATAAATTAATCTCTAAAAAGGAATTTCAATTTTTGAATACTTCAAATCCAAATACAGCAAAATTATACATGGTTCCTAAGATCCATAAAAATCCGTTGCATCCCCCGGGAAGACCTATAGTTTCGACAAAGGGGAGTATATTAGAACCACTATCGATATACATAGATTCGTTTCTCCGACCGATGCTAGACACCATACCATCTTATTTACGAGATACCACGCAATTTTTAAGAATAGTAGATAACATGGCAGAGTGGGCGATGGACCCAACCACTCTACTAGTGACTATGGATGTGATATCACTGTACACTAATATACCTCAGTTGGCAGCTCTTACGACAGTCAAATCGACCCTCGAATTGCGAGGAGATCTCTCTGAAACGCAGCGGGAATTTTTGCTGGAATTAGCCCAGTTAGCCATTTGCTGTAATTATTTTGAATTTGAGGGGCAACTATATAAACAAACAACAGGAGTTGCTATGGGCGCGACATGTGCGCCCTCTGTGGCTAATTTTTACATGGCCAATTTCGAGCTCCAATGGGTAACCACTTCGCTGTATTCTAAGAATCTGTTAATATGGAAGAGATATATAGACGACGTGTTTATCCTATGGAGAGGCACGGAAGAAGTATTTCTACAATTTGCAAGCTGGCTTAATGAGTGCGATGAAAATATAAAATTTACACATATGTACCATCCAAAAAGAATAACTTATTTAGATGTGCAGGTGGAACGAACCCACGATAGGTGGGAAACTACAGTTTTTCAAAAATCTACGGACCGTAATACCTTGCTCTATTTCACTAGTAAACATCCTAGGAAATTGAAGGAAGGACTTCCATTCTCACAATTCCTACGGTACCGTAGGAACTGTTCAAATACAATGGAATTTAAAAGGCAAGCGCAACAGTTACGTAGAGATTTCTTGAATAGAGGTTACCCGAAGCAGGTGGTGTCAAGAGCGTATCAAAGGGCACTTTATAACCATAGGCCTTTATTGTTACAGGACATACCACGATCTACACATAGACAAGTAGATAGCTCTACCGTCAATCTAATAACCAGATACTCCCCATTGAGTAATTCGATACAGAGGATTCTAAACAAACATAAGAATGTTCTTAGCACTACTCCGGGGGTGCTGGATAAACGCCTCAGGTGTGTATGGCGGAGAGGCCGTACGCTGAAAGACTGGCTGAGCCCGACAAAGCTTCCTTCAATTTCATCTGATCCAGTTACAGGCAGCCATCAAAAATGTGGACGTTGTGATGTATGTTCAATAATGAAGGAGACAACCACATTTATTTACAAACAGAAGCAATACCCCCTTCGATCGCACACCAACTGTGAATCCAGAAATGTGTATGGTATAGAATGCCCGTGTGGACTTTGGTACATAGGTAAAACCATTCGCCCCTTGAAAGTACGGTTAAAAGAACACAGAAGCCGTCTGAGGTGCGGTAGAATGGAGGCACCTATGGTAGCCCATAGTGTGGAATTGCACCATACGTTTGAGCAACTAAGCTGTCAGGCCATCGAACAAGTTCTGAGAGGTCGAGATGGAAGAACGTTGGACAGGACCCTTGTGAAGAGAGAACAATATTGGATTTTTCATCTCAAAACAGTAATGCCTGCTGGCCTAAATGTAGCCATAGACTGGAATTTGTGCACATGAAGGGCCATTTTGAACAGTAATGATACAATGAGTAATCAGAGGGGGGTGAGTGATTAGCGATTTTCCAAAGAATTATCAGAAATGAGTAATTAATCCACATAACAGAAAGAATTCGTAAAAGGTCGTCTTGTTTAGCAGTTCTTCAATGGAAGATAAAGTCATCAGCTGTTGAGTAGTGTAAGTTAGCGGGCAACAGTATCTTGTAGGAGTTAGATACAAAATAGAGGTTAGCATAGTTGATTAGTTCTCCTTTAAGAGTAACGGGTTGAGCTATAAAGCTACAGCCACCTCGGTACTCCGCATGCGCGGCGTTTTTTCATACAGCCTGGCCATTACCGGACTGTTTAGTGGAAGGAAGACGCGGGCAGCACCATTAAGTAGTAAGTGTTTGGCATGAATTTTTATAGAGTAAGAAGAGTGGTTGAGTGGGAAATGGATTTGGGCACACGCTTTTAGCGTAGAAATTTTTTTGAGTCAAACAGTGTTTTGTATTGTAATTTAGAGCACTCATTTGGATCCCCTGATGAAACTGTCGGCTGTGAAACGCCACAGTGGTACCCCGTGGGAGCGTCGGGATCGAAGATTGAAGGAGTCTAGCCAAAGCCAAGAATTTCGGGATATGTTGGAGAAATTCAGCTAAGTACAGCCTTACAATGTATTAAGCCAGCTGGAGACAATCTAGTAGAACGGCATTAGCACGTACATTAGTTCAATCTCCTCGATATCCAGTTTAAAAAGTGTTCGTGGCTGGGGAATTTAAAAAAAAAAAATCATGAAAATGGTTTCTGTTTGTATAAGAGGTCATTGATGTGATCATGGCTTTTGCTGGCAGACGTGAGTCTTAGGGCTGAGTTACAAGACAACTGAGACCTCTAGAAACCAAGAGTGCCATATAGCAACACAACACATTTGCATATAAGAACTTTTGTTGTAGATTGAACGCATCCTAGCATACAATAATGACCTAATGGGAGACAGCCAACATGGCTTTAGACAAGGAAGATCTTGTATTACAAATCTGTTATGTTTTTTTGAAGGAGTGAATAATCAGGTGGACAAAGGTGAGTCGGTTGATATTGTGTATCTGGACTTTCAGAAAGCCTTTGACAAGGTCCCTCATCAGAGACTTTTGGCAAAACTAAAGAGTCATGGGATAGGAGGCAGTGTACTATTCTGGATCAGGAACTGGTTAAAAGATAGAAAGCAGAGGGTAGGGCTAAATGGCCAATTTTCCTAATGGAGAAAGGTGAATAGTGGTGTACCCAAGGGATCTGTGCTTGGTCCGCTGCTTTTTGACATATTCATAAATGACCTGGAAAGTGGAATAACGAGTGAGGTTATCAAATTTGCAGATGACACAAAACTATTTAAAGTTGTTAAAACCCAAGAGGATTGTGGAAAATTGCAAGAGGATCTTGATACATTGAATGACTAGGCATCAAAATGGCAGATGAAATTTAATGTGGACAAGTGCAAGGTTATGCACCTAGGGAAGAAGAACCCAAACTATGGTTACACGATGCAAGGTTCCACATTAGGAACCACCACCCAGGAAAAAGATTTAGGCGTCATTATGGATAACATGTTAAAGCCCTCGGCCCAGTGTGCAGCGGCGGCCAAGAGAGCAAATAGAATGCTAGGTATCATAAGGAAAGGAATGGAAAATAAAACAAAAGATATTATAATGCCTCTATATCGTTCCATGGTGAGACCGCACCTTGAATATTGTGTGCAATTCTGGTCGCTGTATCTTAAAAAGGATATAGCGATTTTAGAAAAGGTTCAGAGAAGAGCCACCAAAATGGTAAAGGGGATGGAAGGATACTCCTATGAAGAAAGGCTAAAAAGGTTAGGGCTCTTTAACCTGGAAAAGAGACGGCTGAGGGGTGATATGATAGAAGTCTATAAATTAATGAACGGAGTGGAACGGGTAAACGTAGATCGATTGTTTACCTTATCAGAATATAGAAAGACTAGGGGACATGCAATGAAGCTACAGGGTAAACTATTTAAGACTAATAAAAGAAAATATTTTTTCACTCAACGTGTAATCAAACTCTGGAATTTGTTAACGGAGGATGTAGTAAAGGCTGTTAGTGTAGCTGGGTTTAAAAAAGGTTTGGACAAGTTCCTGGAGGAAGGGTCCATAAACCATTATTAAGAAGGGACCCAGGATATCAATGCTTGAATCAATACAAGCATTGTGGAACCTGTGTCTCTTGGGGAAACTGCTAGGTACGTATGACCTAGATTGGCCACTGTTGGAAACAGAATACTGGGCTTGATGGATCTTGGTCTGACCCAGTATGGCATATCTTATGTTCTTATGTTCTTATGATTATACGTTGAGTGAAAAAATATTTTCTTTTATTAGTCTTGAATAGGTTGCACTGTAGCTTCATTGCATGTCCCCTAGTATTTCAAAATTTTATGGCATAAACAGTCTATCTACTTCCACTCCATTCATTAATTTGTAGACCTCTATCATATCTCCCCTCAGTCGTCTCTTTTCCAGGTTGAAGAGCCCTTACCTTTTTAGCCTCTTTTCATAGGGGTATCCTTCCATCCCCTTTACCATTTTGGTGGCTCTTCTCTGAACCTTTTCTAATAATGCTAAATCCTTTTTAAGATATGGCGACCAGAATTGCACACAATATTCAAGGTGCAGTCGCACCATGGAACAATACAGAGGCATTATAATATCCTTTGTTTTATTCTCCATTCCTTTCCATATGATTCCTAGTATTCTATTTGCTTTCTTGTGCACCTCAGTGTTCACCCCGCTGCACACTGGGTAGAGGGTTTCAACATGTTATCCATGATGATGCCTAAATCTTTTCAATTGGTGGTGGTTCCTAAAGTGGAACCTTGCATTGTGTAACCATAGTTGGGTTGTTCGTTCCTAGGTGCATAACTTTGCACTTGTCCACATTAAATTTCATCTGCCATTTGAATTCCCAGTCTTCCAATTTATCAAGGTCCTCTTGCAATTTTTCACAATACTCATGGGTTTTAACAACTTTGAATAATTTTGTGTCATCTGAAAATTTGATTACTTCACTCATTGTTCCCATTTCAAGGTCATTTATCAATATGTTGAAAAGCAGCGGACCTAGAACAGATCCCTGGGGTACTCCACCTAGCATAGATCCCTGGGGTACTATTCACCTTTCTCCACTGGGAAAATTGGCCATTTAGCCTTACCCTCTATCTTTTAACCAGTTCCTGATCCATAATAGTACACTGCTCCTATCCCATGACTTTAATTTTGCCAAGAGTCTCTCATAAGAGACCTTGTCAAAGGCTTTCTGAAAATCAAAATACACTATATCAACCGACTGACCTTGTCTACCTGTTTATTCACATGTTGGTTGTCTCCCATTAAGCCATGACTATCTACATGTTTAGTAATTTTGTTCTTTATAATTATATAGAAATATATACATAAATAAATAAATAAATAAAATAATGATTTCTGCCATTTTTCCCAGTACTTATGTCATGCTCACCAGTCTATAGTTTCCTGGATCACCCCTGGAACCCTTTTTAAAAATTGGCGTTACATTTGCCATCCTCTAATCTTCAGGTATTACAGATGATTTTAAAGATAGTTCACAGATTACTAGGTCTGAAATCTCATATTTCAGTTCTTTCAACATCCTTGGATGTATACCATCTGGTCCAGGTGATTTGCTACTGTTCATTTTATCAAATAGGTGTAATACATCCTCTTGGTGTATCAATATTTCTTTCAATTCTTCTGCAGCATCACCTTTAAATTCAATTTCAGTCATGGGTAACATCCCTACATCTTTCTCAGTAAAGACAGAAGCAAAGAATTCATTCAGTCTCTCCGCTTTGGCCTTGTCTCCTCTTTGTGAAATTCCATGCTAATAGAATTCCTGGCCTTGGTTGCACATGCAGAATACAGATGGACCTTTACAAAATAAAAAATAAGTTACCAAAAAGTGAAAATAGAAATATGTACATAAAAGTGAAACTGAAACTTTAAAATACCAGATACCACATGCAATGCAACATCAGAAAAACAGAAAGAGATGTATTCCCTCTGTACTGTACAAAACGAAAGGTACAGAGAAGAGCCAACAAAATGGTAAAGGGGATAGAAGCCTACTCCTATGAAGAGAGGCTAAAAAGGTTAGGGCTCTTCAACCTGGAAAAGAGACGGCTGAGGGGAGATATGATAGGAGTCTATAAATTAATGAATGAAGTGGAACATGTAAATGTAAATTAATTGTTTACATCATCAGAATATAAAAGGACTAGGGGACATGCAATGAAGCTACAGGGTAACCTATTTAAGACTAATAAGAGAAAATATTTTTTCACTCAATGTATAATCAAACTCTGTAATTTGTTACCGGAGGATGTAGCAAAAGCTGTTAGTGTAGCTGGGTTTAAAAAAGGTTTGGACAAGTTTCTGGAGGAAATGTCCATAAACCATTATTAAGAAAGGACCCAGGATATCAATGCTTGACCCAATACAACCATTGAGGAACCTGTGTCTTTTGGGGAAACTGCTAGGTACATATGACCTACTTTGGCCACTGTTGGAAAGAGGATACTGGGCTTGATGGACCTTGGTCTGACCCAGTATGGCATATCTTATGTTCTTATGTTCTTATAGCACATGTCAGGACAGGCATTAGGAAGAATGCAACCAGGGCATTTGTTCTGGACCCCAAGACAGAGAAGCTCCCCAAACCAGTCTGATGCTGAACAAGGAACAGCTTGCTAGTAAAGTTTAGGATACCCTCCAAAGTTTTGCCTGGGCTGGGCTTTAGCCATGTCTAATACCAGTTCTGTAAGATGTTCATTCCAAACACGGACCCATTCCAATTACTAAACAGAAAACAGAATTATTTTTTCTACCTTTGATGTCAGGTCATTTTATTTTTAAATTGATTTTGTTCCCAGTCTCTCTCTGTTTTCTTCTGTCTTCTCCTAAATCTCTTTCTATAGTCTCCTATCGTCTCTCTCCTCCTGCCTTCACGTCCTTCCTTAGGTCAGTCTCTAACAGCAGTGTCTTCTTTTCAGTTTTCCACTGATTATTTTTCTGGTTCTCTATCCAATTTTCACTCTTTCTTACCAATAGCATTTCAATTTTTCATTTTTCTTTTTTTTTACTGTTATTTAGCTGCAGCTGTCATCACTTTCCCTCACCCCAACCCTCCCAATTGTCCTCTCTCCTTTCCAACCTCTTATTTCCCAGTCTGTAACTAACTCCCCTTCTCTCTCTCCCTCCATCGTTATCTTTTATCCTCCATCTCTCGTCAGTGTCCCTATCCCCATCCTCCCCATGTCCAGCGTCTCTCCTCAGTGTCTCTCCCCATGTCCCTGTCCCCATCCTCCCCATGTCCAGCATCTCTCCTCAGTGTCTCTAGCCCCATCCACCCCATGTCCAGCATCTCTCCTCAGTGTCCCTGTCCCCATCCTCCCCATGTCCAGCATCTCTCCTCAGTGTCCCTGTCCCCATCTTCCCCATGTCCAGCATCTCTCCTCAGTGTCCCTATTCCCATCCTCCCCATGTCCAGCATCTCTCCTCAGTGTCCCTGTCCCCATCTTCCCCATGTCCAGCATCTCTCCTCAGTGTCCCTGTCCCCATCCTCCCCATGTCCAGCATCTCTCCTCAGTGTCCCTATTCCCATCCTCCCCATGTCCAGCATTTCTCCTCAGTGTCCCTATCCCCATCCTCCCCATGTCCAGCATCTCTCTTCAGTGTCCCTGTCCCCATCCTCCCCATGTCCAGCATCTCTCCCCAGTGTCCCTGTCCCCATCCTTCCCATGTCCAGCATCTCTACTCAGTGTCCCTATTCCCATCCTCCCCACGTCCAGCATCTCTCCTCAGTGTCTCTCCCCCCATCCTCCCCATGTCCAGCATCTCTCCTCAGTGTCTCTCCCCCCATCCTCCCCATGTCCAGCATCTCTCCTCAGTGTCCCTGTCCCCATCCTCCCCATGTCCAGCATCTCTCCTCAGTGTCCCTGTTCCCATCCTCCCCATGTCCAGCATCTCTCCTCAGTGTCTCTATCCCCATCCTCCCCATGTCCAGCATCTCTCCTCAGTGTCCCTGTCCCCATCCTCCCCATGTCCAGCATCTCTCCTCAGTGTCCCTGTCCCCATCCTTCCCATGTCCAGCATCTCTCCTCAGTGTCCCTATTCCCATCCTCCCCACGTCCAGCATCTCTCCTCAGTGTCTCTCCCCCCATCCTCCCCATGTCCAGCATCTCTCCTCAGTGTCTCTCCCCCCATCCTCCCCATGTCCAGCATCTCTCCTCAGTGTCCCTGTCCCCATCCTCCCCATGTCCAGCGTCTCTCCTCAGTGTCCCTGTCCCCATCATCCCCATGTCCAGCATCTCTCCTCAGTGTCCCTGTCACCATCCTCCCCATGTCCAGCATCTCTCCTCAGTGTCTCTCCCCCCATCCTCCCCATGTCCAGCATCTCTCCTCAGTGTCCCTATCCCCATCCTCCCCATGTCCAGCACCTCTCCTCAGTGTCTCTATCCCCATCCTCCCCATGTCCAGCATCTCTCCTCAGTGTCCCTGTCCCCATCCTTCCCATGTCCAGCATCTCTCCTCAGTGTCCTATATCCCCATCCTCCCCATGTCCAGCATCTCTCCTCAGTGTCCCTATTCCCATCCTCCCCACGTCCAGCATCTCTCCTCAGTGTCCTATATCCCCATCCTCCCCATGTCCAGCATCTCTCTTCAGTGTCCCTATCCCCATCCTCCCCATGTCCAGCATCTCTCCTCAGTGTCTCTCTCCCCATCCTCCCCATGTCCAGCATCTCTCCTCAGTGTCCCTGTCCCCATCCTCCCCATGTCCAGCATCTCTCTCTCCTCAGTGTCCCTGTCCCCATCCTCCCATGTCCAGCATCTCTCCTCAGTGTCTCTCCCCCCATCCTCCCCATGTCCAGCATCTCTCCTCAGTGTCCCTATCCCCATCCTCCCCATATCCAGCACCTCTCCTCAGTGTCTCTATCCCCATCCTCCCCATGTCCAGCATCTCTCCTCAGTGTCTCTGTCCCCATCCTCCCCATGTCCAGCATCTCTCCTCAGTGTCGCTATCCCCATCCTCCCCATGTCCAGCATCTCTCCTCAGTGTCTCTGTCCCCATCTTCCCCATGTCCAGCATCTCTCCTCAGTGTCCCTATCCCCATCCTCCCCATGTCCAGCATCTCTCCTCAGTGTCCCTGTCCCCATCCTCCCCATGTCCAGCATCTCTCCTCAGTGTCTCTATCCCCATCCTCCCCATGTCCAGCATCTCTCCTCAGTGTCCCTATCCCCATCCTCCCCATGTCCAGCATCTCTCCTCAGTGTCTCTCTCCCCATCCTCCCCATGTCCAGCATCTCTCCTCAGTGTCCCTGTCCCCATCCTCCCCATGTCCAGCATCTCTCCTCAGTGTCCATGTCCCCATCCTCCCCATGTCCAGCATTTCTCCTCAGTGTCCCTATTCCCATCCTCCCCATGTCCAGCATCTCTCCTCAGTGTCCCTATCCCCATCCTCCCCATGTCCAGCATCTCTCCTCAGTGTCTCTATCCCCATCCTCCCCATGTCCAGCGTCTCTCCTCAGTGTCCCTGTCCCCATCTTCCCCATGTCCAGCATATCTCCTCAGTGTCCCTATTCCCATCCTCCCCATGTCCAGCATCTCTCCTCAGTGTCCCTGTCCCCATCTTCCCCATGTCCAGCATCTCTCCTCAGTGTCCCTGTCCCCATCCTCCCTATGTCCAGCATCTCTCTCAGTGTCCCTATTCCCATCCTCCCCATGTCCAGCATCTCTCCTCAGTGTCTCTATCCCCATCCTCCCCATGTCCAGCATCTCTCCTCAGTGTCCCTGTCCCCATCCTCCCCATGTCCAGCATCTCTCTTCAGTGTCCCTGTCCCCATCCTTCCCATGTCCAGCATCTCTCCTCAGTGTCCCTATTCCCATCCTCCCCACGTCCAGCATCTCTCCTCAGTGTCTCTCCCCCCATCCTCCCCATGTCCAGCATCTCTCCTCAGTGTATCTCCCCCCATCCTCCCCATGTCCAGCATCTCTCCTCAGTGTCACTGTCCCCATCCTCCTAATGTCCAGCGTCTCTCCTCAGTGTCCCTGTCCCCATCCTCCCCATGTCCAGCATCTCTCCTCAGTGTCCCTGTCCCCATCCTCCCCATGTCCAGCATCTCTCCTCAGTGTCTCTTCCCCCATCCTACCCATGTCCAGCATCTCTCCTCAGTGTCCCTATCCCCATCCTCGTTGGATGAACAGTTGAGTCTTTATTTGATAGGGACCCTATCAAATAAAGACTCAACTGTTCATCCAACGTCTCCTGCTCCTTGTGTCGTCTTATATTGCTCGCAGGAGGCCTGCTCCTCCTTGTGTTTCCTATCCCCATCCTCCCCATGTCCAGCACCTCTCCTCAGTGTCTCTATCCCCATCCTCCCCATGTCCAGCATCTCTCCTCAGTGTCCCTATCCCCATCCTCCCCATGTCCAGCATCTCTCCTCAGTGTCCCTATCCCCATCCTCCCCATGTCCAGCATCTCTCCTCAGTGTCTCTCTCCCCATCCTCCCCATGTCCAGCATCTCTCCTCAGTGTCCCTGTCCCCATCATCCCCATGTCCAGCATCTCTCCTCAGTGTCTCTCTCCCCATCCTCCCCATGTCCAGCATCTCTCCTCAGTGTCCCTGTCCCCATCTTCCCCATGTCCAGCATCTCTCCTCAGTGTCCCTGTCCCCATCTTCCCCAAGTCCAGCATCTCTCCTCAGTGTCCCTGTCCCCATCCTCCCCATGTCCAGCATCTCTCCTCAGTGTCCCTTTCCCCATCCTTCCCATGTCCAGCGTCTCTCCTCAGTGTCCCTGTCCCCATCCTCCCCATGTCCAGCATCTCTCCTCAGTGTCCCTGTCCCCATCCTCCCCATGTCCAGCATCTCTCCTCAGTGTCCCTGTCCCCATCCTCCCCATGTCCAGCATCTCTCCTCAGTGTCCCTGTCCCCATCTTCCCCATGTCCAGCATCTCTCCTCAGTGTCCCTATCCCCATCCTCCCCACGTCCAGCATCTCTCCTCAGTGTCCCTGTCCCCATCCTCCCCATGTCCAGCATCTCTCCTCAGTGTCCCTATCCCCATCCTCCCCATGTCCAGCATCTCTCCTCAGGGTCTCTATCCCCATCCTCCCCATGTCCAGCATCTCTCCTCAGTGTCTCTATCCCCATCCTCCCCATGTCCAGCATCTCTCCTCAGTGTCCCTATTCCCATCCTCCCCATGTCCAGCATCTCTCCTCAGTGTCCCTGTACCCATCCTCCCCATGTCCAGCATCTCTCCTCAGTGTCTCTCCCCCCATCCTCCCCATGTCCAGCATCTCTCCTCAGTGTCCCTGTCCCCATCCTCCCCATGTCCAGCATCTCTCCTCAGTGTCTCTATCCCCATCCTCCCCATGTCCAGCATCTCTCCTCAGTGTCCCTGTCCCCATCCTCCCCATGTCCAGCATCTCTCCTCAGTGTCTCTCCCCCCATACTCCCCATGTCCAGCATCTCTCCTCAGTGTCTCTCACCCCATCCTCCCCATGTCCAGCATCTCTCCTCAGTGTCTCTATCCCCATCCTCCCCATGTCCAGCGTCTCTCCTCAGTGTCCCTGTCCCCATCCTCCCCATGTCCAGCTTCTCTCCTCAGTGTCTCTCTCCCCATCCTCCCCATGTCCAGCATCTCTCCTCAGTGTCTCTGTCCCCATCCTCCCCATGTCCAGCATCTCTCCTCAGTGTCTCTCTCCCCATCCTCCCCATGTCCAGCATCTCTCCTCAGTGTCTCTATCCCCATCCTCCCCATGTCCAGCATCTCTCCTCAGTGTCTCTATCCCCATTCTCCCCATGTCCAGCATCTCTCCTCAGTGTCTCTATTCCCATCCTCCCCACCATGTCCAGCGTCTCTCCTCCGTGTCCCTATCCCTATCCTCCCCATGTCCAGCGTCTCTCCTCAGTGTCCCTATCCCCATCCTCCCCATGTCCAGCATCTCTCCTCAGTGTCTCTCTCCCCATCCTCCCCATGTCCAGCATCTCTCCTCAGTGTCTCTCTCCCCATCCTCCCCATGTCCAGCATCTCTCCTCAGTGTCCCTTTCCCCATCCTCCCCATGTCCAGCATCTCTCCTCAGTGTCCCTATCCCCATCCTCCCCATGTCCAGCATCTCTCCTCAGTGTCCCTGTCCCCATCCTCCCCATGTCCAGCATCTCTCCTCAGTGTCCCTGTCCCCATCTTCCCCATGTCCAGCATCTCTCCTCAGTGTCTCTGTCCCCATCCTCCCCATGTCCAGCATCTCTCCTCAGTGTCTCTCCCCCCATCCTCCCCATGTCCAGCATCTCTCCTCAGTGTCCCTATCCCCATCCTCCCCATGTCCAGCATCTCTCCTCAGTGTCTCTAGCCCTATCCTCCCCATGTCCAGCTTCTCTCCTCAGTGTCCCTGTCCCCATCCTCCCTATGTCCACCATCTCTCCTCAGTGTCTCTAGCCCCATCCTCCCCATGTCCAGCCTCTCTCCTCAGTGTCCCTGTCCCCATCCTCCCCATGTCCAGCATCTCTCCTCAGTGTCCCTGTCCCCATCCTCCCCATGTCCAGCGTCTCTCCTCAGTGTCGCTGTGCCCTTCCTCGCCATGTCCAGCATCTCTCCTCAGTGTCCCTGTCCCCATCCTCCCCATGTCCAGCATCTCTCCTCAGTGTCCCTGTCCCCATCTTCCCCAAGTCCAGCATCTCTCCTCAGTGTCCCTGTCCCCATCCTCCCCATGTCCAGCATCTCTCCTCAGTGTCCCTTTCCCCATCCTTCCCATGTCCAGCGTCTCTCCTCAGTGTCCCTGTCCCCATCCTCCCCATGTCCAGCATCTCTCCTCAGTGTCCCTGTCCCCATCCTCCCCATGTCCAGCATCTCTCCTCAGTGTCCCTGTCCCCATCCTCCCCATGTCCAGCATCTCTCCTCAGTGTCCCTGTCCCCATCTTCCCCATGTCCAGCATCTCTCCTCAGTGTCCCTATCCCCATCCTCCCCACGTCCAGCATCTCTCCTCAGTGTCCCTGTCCCCATCCTCCCATGTCCAGCTCTCTCCTCAGTGTCCCTATCCCCATCCTCCCCATGTCCAGCATCTCTCCTCAGTGTCTCTATCCCCATCCTCCCCATGTCCAGCATCTCTCCTCAGTGTCTCTTTCCCCATCTTCCCCATGTCCAGCATCTCTCCTCAGTGTCCCTATTCCCATCCTCCCCATATCCAGCATCTCTCCTCAGTTTCCCTATTCCCATCCTCCCCATGTCCAGCATCTCTCCTCAGTGTCCCTGTACCCATCCTCCCCATGTCCAGCATCTCTCCTCAGTGTCTCTCCCCCATCCTCCCCATGTCCAGCATCTCTCCTCAGTGTCCCTGTCCCCATCCTCCCCATGTCCAGCATCTCTCCTCAGTGTCTCTAGCCCCATCCTCCCATGTCCAGCATCTCTCCTCAGTGTCCCTGTCCCAATCCTCCCCATGTCCAGCATCTCTCCTCAGTGTCTCTCCCCCATTCTCCCCATGTCCAGCATCTCTCCTCAGTGTCTCTCCCACCATCCTCCCATGTCCAGCATCTCTCCTCAGTGTCTCTATCCCCATCCTCCCATGTCCAGCGTCTTCTCCTCAGTGTCGATGTCCCCATCCTCCCCATGTCCAGCATCTCTCCTCAGTGTCTCTCTCCCCATCCTCCCCATGTCCAGCATCTCTCCTCAGTGTCTCTGTCCCCATCCTCCCCATGTCCAGCATCTCTCCTCAGTGTCTCTCTCCCCATCCTCCCCATGTCCAGCATCTCTCCTCAGTGTCTCTATCCCCATCCTCCCCATGTCCAGCATCTCTCCTCAGTGTCTCTATCCCCATTCTCCCCATGTCCAGCATCTCTCCTCAGTGTCTCTATCCCCATCCTCCCCACCATGTCCAGCGTCTCTCCTCCGTGTCCCTATCCCTATCCTCCCCATGTCCAGGCGTCTCTCTCCTCAGTGTCCCTGTCCCCATCCTCCCCATGTCCAGCATCTCTCCTCAGTGTCTCTCTCCCCATCCTCCCCATGTCCAGCATCTCTCCTCAGGGTCTCTCTCCCCATCCTCCCCAGGTCCCGCATCTCTCCTCAGTGTCCCTTTCCCCATCCTCCCCATGTCCAGCATCTCTCCTCAGTGTCCCTATCCCCATCCTCCCCATGTCCAGCATCTCTCCTCAGTGTCCCTGTCCCCATCCTCCCCATGTCCAGCATCTCTCCTCAGTGTCCCTGTCCCCATCTTCCCCATGTCCAGCATCTCTCCTCAGTGTCTCTGTCCCCATCCTCCCCATGTCCAGCATCTCTCCTCAGTGTCTCTCCCCCATCCTACCCATGTCCAGCATCTCTCCTCAGTGTCCCTATCCCCATCCTCCCCATGTCCAGCATCTCTCCTCAGTGTCTCTAGCCCTATCCTCCCCATGTCCAGCTTCTCTCCTCAGTGTCCCTGTCCCCATCCTCCCTATGTCCACCATCTCTCCTCAGTGTCTCTAGCCCCATCCTCCCCATGTCCAGCCTCTCTCCTCAGTGTCCCTGTCCCCATCCTCCCCATGTCCAGCATCTCTCCTCAGTGTCCCTGTCCCCAGCGTCCCCCGGTCCAGCAGCTCTCCTCAGTGTCCCTGTCCCCATCCTCCCCATTCCAGCATCTCTCCTCAGTGTCCCTGTCCCCATCCTCCCCATGTCCAGCGTCTCTCCTCAGTGTCCCTGTCCCCATCCTCCCCATGTCCAGCATCTCTCCTCAGTGTCCCTGTCCCCATCCGCCCCATGTCCAGCCTCTCTCCTCAGTGTCCCTGTCCCCATCCTCCCCATGTCCAGCATCTCTCCTCAGTGTCCCTGTCCCCATCCTCCCCATTTTCCGCATCTCTCCTCAGTGTCCTCTAGCCCCATCCTCCCCATGTCCAGAATCTCTCTCCTGTGTCCCTGTCCCCCATCCTCCCCATGTCCAGCATCTCTCCTCAGTGTCCCTGTCCCCATCATTCCCATGTCCAGCGTCTCTCCTCAGTGTCCCTGTCCCCATCCTCCCATGTCAAGCATCTCTCCTCAGTGTCCCTATCCCCATCCTCCCCATGTCCAGCATCTCTCCTCAGTGTCCATTATCCCCATCCTCCCCATGTCCAGCATCTCTCCTCAGTGTCCCTGTTCCATCCTCCCCATGTCCAGCATCTCTCTTCAGTGTCCCTGTCCCCATCCTCCCCATGTCCAGCATCTCTCCTCAGTGTCCCTGTCCCCATCCTCCCCATGTCCAGCATCTCTCCTCAGTGTCCCTGTCCCCATCCTCCCCATGTCCAGCATCTCTCCTCAGTGTCCCTATTCCCATCCTCCCCATGTCCAGCATCTCTCCTCAGTGTCCCTATCCCCATCCTCCCCATGTCCAGCATCTCTCCTCAGTGTCCCTGTCCCCATCCTCCCAATGTCCAGCATCTCTCCTCAGTGTCGCTGTCCCCATCCTTCCCATGTCCAGCATCTCTCCTCAGTGTCCCTATTCCCATCCTCCACGTCCAGCATCTCTCCTCAGTGTCTCTCCCCCATCCTCCCCATGTCAAGCATCTCGCCTCAGTGTCTCTCCCCCATCCTCCCCAGGTCCAGCATCTCTCCTCAGTGTCCCTGTCCCCATCCTCCCGATGTCCAGCATCTCTCTCCGTGTCCCTAGTCCCATGCTCCCCAAGTCCAGCATCTCTCCTCAGTGTCTCTATCCCCATCCTCCCCATGTCCAGCATCTCTCCTCAGTGTCTCTGTCCCCATCCTCCCCATGTCCAGCATCTCTCCTCAGTGTCCCTGTCCCCATCCTTCCCATGTCCAGCATCTCTCCTCAGTGTTCTTATTCCCATCCTCCCCACGGCCAGCATCTCTCCTCCGTGTCCTCTCCCCCCATCCTCCCCATGTCCAGCATCTCTCCTCAGTGTCTCTCCCCATCCTCCCCACGTCCAGCATCTCTCCTCAGTGTCCCTGTCCCCATCCTCCCCCTGTCCAGCATCTCTCCTCAGTGTCCCTGTCCCCATCATCCCCATGTCCAGCATCTCTCCTCAGTGTCCCTGTCCCCATCCTCCCCATGTCCAGCATCTCTCCTCAGTGTCTCTCCCCCCATCCTCCCCCCATCCTCCCCATGTCCAGCATCTCTCCTCAGTGTCCCTATCCCCATCCTCCCCATGTCCAGCACCTCTCCTCAGTGTCTCTATCCCCATCCTCCCCATGTCCAGCATCTCTCCTCAGTGTCTCTGTCCCCATCCTTCCCTGTCCAGCATCTCTCCTCAGTGTCCTATATCCCCATCCTTCCCCATGTCCAGCATCTCTCCTCAGTGTCCCTATTCCCATCCTCCCACGTCCAGCATCTCTCCTCAGTGTCCCTGTCCCCATCCTCCCATGTCCAGCTTCTCTCTTCAGTGTCCCTATCCCCATCCTCCCCATGTCCAGCATCTCTCCTCAGTGTCTCTGTCCCCATCCTCCCCATGTCCAGCATCTCTCCTCAGTGTCCCTGTCCCCATCCTCCCCATGTCCAGCATCTCTCCTCAGTGTCCCTGTCCCCATCCTCCCCATGTCCAGCATCTCTCCCTCAGTGTCCCTGCCCCCATCCTCCCCATGTCCAGCATCTCTCATCATTGTCCCTATCCCCATCCTCCCCATATCCAGCATCTCTCCTCAGTGTCTCTATCCCCATCCTCCCCATGTCCAGCATCTCTCCTCAGTGTCTCTGTCCCCATCCTCCCCATGTCCAGCATCTCTCCTCAGTGTCGCTATCCCCATCCTCCCCATTTCCAGCATCTCTCCCTCAGTGTCTCTGTCCCATCTTCCCCATGTCCAGCATCTCTCCTCAATGTCCCTATCCCCATCCTCCCCATGTCCAGCATCTCTCCTCAGTGTCCCTGTCCCCATCTTCCCAATGTCCCAGCATCTCTCCTCAGTGTCTCTATCCCCATCCTCCCCATGTCCAGCATCTCTCCTCAGTGTCCCTATCCCCATCCTCCCCATGTCCAGCATCTCTCCTCAGTGTCTCTCTCCCCATCCTCCCCATGTCCAGCATCTCTCCTCAGTGTCCCTGTCCCCATCCTCCCCATGTCCAGCATCTCTCCTCAGTGTCCATGTCCCCATCCTCCCCAGGTCCAGCATGTCTCCTCAGTGTCCCTCTTCCCATCCTCCCCATGTCCAGCTCTCTCCTCAGTGTCCTATCCCCATCCTCCCAATGTCCAGCATCTCTCCTCAGTGTCTCTCTATCCCCATCCTCCCCATGTCCAGAGTCTCTCCTCAGTGTCCCTGTCCCCATCCTCCCCATGTCCAGAATATCTCCTCAGTGTCCCTATCCCATCCTCCCCATGTCCAGCATCTCTCCTCAGTGTCCCTGTCCCCATCCTCCCCATGTCCAGCATCTCTCCTCAGTGTCCCTGTCCCCATCCTACCTATTGTCCAGCATCTCTCCTCAGTGTCCCTATTCCCATCCTCCCCATGTCCAAGCATCTCTCCTCAGTGTCACTATCCCCATCCTCCCCATGTCCAGCATCTCTCCTCAGTGTCCCTGTCCCCATCCTCCCCAGTCCAGCATCTCTCCTCAGTGTCCCTGTCCCCATCCTCCCCATGTCCAGCATCTCTCCTCAGTGTCCCTATCCCCATCCTCACCATGTCCAGCTCCTCTCCCTCAGTGCTCTCCCCCCATTCCCCCTGCGCATCTCTCCTCAAGTGTCCTCTCACCCCCCATCCTCCCCATGTCACATCATCTGTTCTCAGTGTCTCTAGCCCCCATCCTTCCACATGTCCAGCGTCGCTTCTCCGCAGTGTCCCCTGTCCCCATCCTCTCAGGTCCCAGCGTCTATTCCTCAGATGTCTCTCGGTCCCACAATCCTCCCCATGTCCAGCATAGCTCTCCTCAGTGTCCTCTGTCCCCATATCCCCATGTGTCCTAGGTCACTCTCTCCTCAGTGTCTCTCTCCACCATCCTAACTCCATGTCCAGGCATCTCTCCTCAGTGTCGCTATCCCCATCCTCCCAATGTCCAGCGATCTCCTCTCTCAGTGTCTCTATCCCCATCCTCCCCATGTCCAGCCATCTCTCCTCAGTGCTTCTATCCCCATCCTCTCCCACCATGTCCAGCGTCTCTCCTCAGTGTTCCCTATCCCCATCCTCCCCATGGTCCAGCGTCTCTCCTCAGTGTCTCTATCCCCCATCCTCCCCATGTCCAGCCCATCTCTCATCAGTGTCTCCTGTCCCCCATCCTCCCCATGTCCTAGCATACTCTCCTCAGTGTCTCTCCTCCCCATCCTCCCCACTGTCCAGCATCTCTCCTCAGTGGCCCTGTTCACCCATCCTCCCCATTGTCCAGCATCTCCTCCTCAGTGATCCGCTGTCCCCATCCTTCCACCAAGAGTTACCAGCATCTCTCCTCAGTGTCCCCTGTCCCCATCCTCCCCCTGTCCATCATCTCTCCTCAGTTTCCCCTGGTCCCCCATCCTCCCCATGATCCAGGGCGTCTATCCACTCAGTGGCCCTGTCCCCATCCTCACCCATGTCTCAGCAATCTCTCCTCAGTGTCCCTGTCCCCATCCTCCCCAAGTCCAGCATCTCTCCTCAGTGTCCCTGTCCCGCATCCTCCCCATGTCCAGCATCTCTCCTCAGTGTCCTCTGTCCCATCGTCCCATGTCAGGGATATCTCCCAGGTGCCCTATTCTATCCTCCCCATGTCCAGCATCTCTCGCTCAGTTGTCCATGTCACCATCCTCCCTATGTCCCAGCATCTCTCTCCCTCAGCTGTCACGATGTCCCCATCCCTCCCCATGTCCAGCATCCTCTCTCCTCAGTGTCCCTGTCCCCCATTCATCCCCATGTCCAGCAATCTCTCCTTCCCCCCAGTTGGTCTCTATCCCCTAGTTGCCTCCCCATGTCCAGCATCTCTCCATCAAGTGTCCCTGTCCCCATCCTGCCCCATGTGCCAACAATCTCCTTCCTCAGTGTCCCGTTGTCCCCATCCTCCCACTTGTCCAGGGGCATATCTCATCAGTGTCCCCTGGTCCACCCATCCTCCCCATGTCCAGCATCTCCTCCCGCTTGTCCCTGTCCCATCCTCCCTGTCCAGCTCTCTCCGCACTTGGGCCCTGTCCCAATATCCTCCCCTGTCCAGGCTCTCCTCCCCCAGTGTCCCTGTCCCCATCCTCCCCATGTCCAGCATCTCTCCGTCATGGCTCTAGCCCCATACCTCCCAACGCCATGTCCCAGCCTTCTCCTTGTTCCCCTGGTCCATCCGCCGCCTATCCAGCATCCACCACCTCCGCAGTGTCTCTATCCCCATCCTCCTCACCATGTCGCAGTCCATCTCTCCTCACGTGTCCCTGTCGTCCCACTCCATCCCGCCCCATGTGCCAGAATCCTCTCCTCAGTGTCACCTACCAACATCATCCCCACTGTCCAGCATCTCTCTCAGTGTCCCCCTATCCCGCATCGCATCCCACAAGGTCCAGGCTCTACTGCTCCCTCAGTTGTCCCTAGTCCGCCCAACTCCTCCCCATGTTCAGCAGCATCTCTTGCACTTCAGTGTCACGCTGTCACCATCCTTCACCTCATGTCCATGCATCTCTGGGCCTCATAGGTATCCCGGTCCCCCTGGCATTCCCCATGTCCAGCATCTTTCTCCTCCTCAGTGTCCCATGTCCCCATCCTACCCATGTCCCGCATCTCTCCT